>CM056594.1:35461686-35796686 GCA_029721355.1 Tegillarca granosa | reverse complement strand
AAACACTGTCCTGACTTTTAGCTTGGATGGCAGAGTGGCCAATGCAATAGCCTTCAAACTCAGACCGTCTTACCCCTGTGGGTTTAACTAATGGTCAACTGCAAAGTTGAGAAAGGTTTTCTTTTTCTTGTCAAAGGTACTTAATGATTGGCTCAGTACCAATATAATGGACTTATGGGTCTGCCATGTTAATCTGCAACATTACAGGAGAGTGTACTTAGTGCTCAAAATATTGTTATATGTGAACATAAGTACAGTACAGATCAGAAACACTTGCACAATCATACACCACATTAGTTGTGTTAATATTTCAATATTATTCCTCATAAAAACAAAAAACCTTTTCTGACTATCAAACAAGGAAGTCTGTCCATTTTCATGCCTTTTGGCAGAAGTAAAAATGTAATAAGTTTGATTTCATATTGTTTCCCTGATTTTCTCCCTAAAGTTGGACGTTTCTTTTTTCTTACAGGAAGTAGTCTCAACCCTTATCGAAAAAAAAATCTTAACCATTACATAAAGTTTTAACGCAAGAAACAAATTCAAATTATGCATAATGTATTTTACATCATCTTATTATGATGTAAAAAACAAATGTTCGCACTTAAAATTAGATTACTGGGTAGGGGCTTGATACCAGTATAATGGACCAAATGAATCTGCAACATTGCAGGCAACTGATTCAGCACTCAAAGGGTAACTAAGGTATACACTAGTAAAATGTACATGTACATTATTTTGCAATAATAATAAAAAATAAATAAATAAATAAAATAAATAAATAAATAAATAAATAAATAAATAAATAAATAAATAAATAAAATTAAAAGCAAACTGAGAAACTTTCTTTTGTAATAATCTGTCTAAAATGTGAATCTAAAGTGGACAGAGGAAGACACTGTGATTCATCAGTCAGTGCTTTACACCACTTGTCCATCCAGGCCCCATCTGAAAGGTAAATTTGACCAACATAACAGAATGTTTGTACGTGTTAAACTAAACCTCATCTGTATCTAAACTTATTATGGATATATTTGACTTCCCATAGTTCCATGTTCTTTTAATTTTGAAATATTTGCATTGTGCATGTGAGGGGTGTAGCTAACTTGACAAGAGATGCTTCTGGAGCACCTGGCCTCACTTCCTTGATGGAAGTTCATGTGTATGACTGAACTGGTCAGTTTTCAAAGTTTTACTTTGTTTTTTGGGATGGTGATTTGGACATGGAGTGGAGTGGAGTAATGGTGTTTTACGCCCCATTCAAGAATCTTTCACTTATTTCGAGGCGGTCAGTTCTGGGATGGTGGTGGAAACCAGAGTACCCGGAGAAAACCAACGACCTTCGGCAAGCGAACTGACAAACTTTTTCACACTAGGATCTGTCCTTAGTGGGATCCGAACCCAGGCGGTGAGAGGCACTGTGATCCGAAAGCGCACACTTTAGACCACTCGGCCACCGAGACCCCTGATTTGGACATAGGCTGATATGTTTGTGTTTTATTATACCAATGACATAAAACAAAATCATAAATGAATTATCTCCAACAAATGATTAAGATTCTAATTTTAAATGTATAAGTACACATGTACTGAGAGTTTAATATCTTTTCTTTGATCTAAAATATTGTACAGAAATCATATTTACTATTAAAATCCATTAGAAACGTATTGATTTAATGTTTGAAAAAAACCTTGGACCTCAAATCACATCTGTGCTAATATTTATTAGGGAATAAAGCTTATTAGATCAAAGATAATGAAGGACTTAATAACGTTCTATATGAAAATGGCTAAACATTTATGGTACTTCTACTTTGATGCTACTTCTACTTCTATGCAGTGATTTTGCTATGGTTTTTAAAAACTACCTTCTACCTTTCAGATTGGGAAAATTTAGACCCTTTTTATGTCACATATAACGCTCAGAATTTTGAAATTCACTGCAAAGATTTTATTTTGTGACAATATCTAACATTTTTTGTCTGTTAGAACAGTTTTGGACAACTGGATTTAACTTAAACTATTTGATTGTGTGCCACTGTTGCCTTTTGGGGAATTTTAGTTGTCAAATTGGGAAATTTTAGTCTTATTTCTCAAGGGGAAACTACCTTTATTCGGTAGTAATTTTAGGCAAACAAAACCACTGCTATGCCTATGCAGTATCAAATTCATTCCCAAGAATCACATGATAGTATTGTGGGACAAGTGTCAACACACCACATCACAAATGGCCACAATGGTGTGGCAATGACTGGTAACTAGTTATGTGTGTATCTGCTTCATTTTAGCATTCAGTCAAGGTTACCTTTAGGTCTTAGCTCACCTGAGATTGTAGCCTACTAATTCAAAAATTTGACTGGTAAAAAAGACAGTGTAAATATAAATGGCTTTATAGGGGTCAAAACATGTCCAAAATTGTCCAAAACGGGATACAAACTGACGATTCATGGATTTTTAGTTCAACGTGATACAAATTGTGAAAATTGCTTTAGCCAAATTAAAAAAATCTGTTTACAAGGTATTTAGTTTATTATATACAATGCTTACTGATTGTCTTCAATGAACTGTGTTAAAATGATTATATTATTGATCAATAACTTTGGCTTTTTCACTGTATGACATCATGCAAGCAGATGATAAAAAAAATCCTACTTTTTTAAAGTAAAAAACGACATGTAAAAACATTGACGTCAAAATGTATAATGATTTTTTACTCAAATCAGCTCTATCGAGTGTAATGGTAATAATTTTGAAGAATGGTTAGTTATTTTATACACTGAATTCATTAAGTACTTTTTTTGTTTTTTTGATGGCTTTAAAATCTGTAAGTTTTTAAAAGAAAATCAGCTATTCCATATAGTAGATTGATATGAAAATAAATATTATTTAACAAAATGGTAAATTTTATTTTAGACTAAATTTCAAAATATTGTAAATAAACATGTAGAAACAGACAGCCATTTTTTCTGGGTCATCAGATGAGCTATAGTTTCAAATCTGGTTCATCACTTGATGACCCAGAAAAAAATGTCACTTCTCAATTAAAACACTTACTTTCATAATTATGTTTGTCACAGCTAAACAATCAAATTTTAGCCTTGAAGTTTTAAAAAAATAAAGTGTGAAGTCTATCAAGCATTTAATTTTTGCATAATTAAATTATTTCAAGATTTCCTGTTACATAAAAAATTAAATATAATTAAGTTTTTGTTCAGAAGAAATTATATACTTTTTAATTTTTGACCTCAAAGAGCAATCTATAAATCCAAAATAGGGCTATTTAGAGGGGAAAAATATAATAATAATAATTATTAATAATAATAATAATAATAATAATAATAATAATAATAATAATAATAATAATTATAATAATAATAATAATAATAATAATAATGAATTTAATTTTTGTTCATTCCAAAATTGCCATGATGTTGGCATTAAAATTTTGCCACTTATTCTTATAATTTCAAGATTTCATTTCTTCACATTGTTTCATGGACCAAATGAGTTAAAAAACAAAAGCATTTAATTTCTATAGAAATATGGAAGAAAAAAGGTTCAATTTAAAAAAGAAAAGGTATAATAAAATGCCAGAGGCCAAAAATTACAACTGTGAAAATAAATTTAATAACTAATATTAATTAAACTGATTACTGCTAAAAAAAAATTCTTTAAACTAAGGTTTTATCATATGTGACATCATTAGATTTACCTTTTATTCTTTTTTTACAGTTTTTTTTTTAAAGAAATCATTAAATTACTCCAATATGTATTTTTTTTTTTTCAGTTTTTTCTTTCTCACTCTCTTTTTTATGCATCAAAAACACAGTGCAACATCTAATTCAACAGAAATTATTGGCCTAAAACCAAGATCTTTTTTTATGAAAAAGACTGTAAAATAAATTATCAGATTTGGCATCACTTTAAATTAAAACAACGGAAAAGGCTTCTTCGTGATGTCATAATGACATCATTATGACATCATGTCTCATTATTCAGAAGAGATATTTTGCAATAGATGATCTATACAATATCTCCAATAATTTCTAAAAGTTTTGCTCAAAATCTTGCATTGGGTTATGACAGTTAACACAGCTATTTGATGTCTGCTGAGAATAAACATTGTAGATTTTGTAGTTTGCCAAATAAGCATTTTCCTGACATCATTAATGTGGCTTCTAATTGCACCAATTAATTTTATACCGCAAAATCATGCTTTTAATTCCATATGGATACTTACAAGCCCCATGACCCCCTTTTACATGATCCCAACCAGAAGTTCAACATTATTATATTAAATCAAATGGAGGAGAAAGATGGAGTTCCTTAAACTGTCAAAAAGGGAGATAGAATGGTTTACCCTAGAAAACTGTATCTTTTTAGGTCACTTAATGATCAATTAAACAATGATTTTTCAATTTGGATTTAACCTTTTAATAGAGAAATGTACCAAAATACAGAAAACCAAGTGAATTATGGGTAATTAAGCAAACAGATTGAGTTTCCTCATTTTTAAATTTCACATGACATCAAATCATTAAAATATAGCGTCAAATTTGATACATAAACATTTTATAAAGAAATTAGAGAAAAGAAAAAAAAAAGCATCAAGCAAATAAACAAATAATATTTGAGGTCGTTTTCATGTCTAATGACGCACTTGTGTGTTTTGAATTGTATTAACTGCGCAGGAAATGATATTCATATTAGCCGTATAAAAACACTCAATCATTCGAAATCAATCAAGCTTTATACTATCTGTATAGATATTCCTCGCAGTGTGGACATGAGAAAATACGCCAAACATTGTGTTAATCTGCATCTATTTCTTGATTCTTTATTATACAGACAGCTACATGATATTAACAGCATTTCATCTGGGTAACTATTATCGATTAAATGCTTTCAACTTATTGAGAATAAATGAATCTATCTCTTTTCATTGTCTAGCTAGCTACCAGAATACAGAATCATAAAACACTGAGTTGGCGACCAAATTAACTTAATTACAAATTACATTCCTAAGACTGCTACGTACCAAACAATGAACTCTATAGAGCTATAATGATGTTTGGTTTCTATACCAATGACCTATGACCTTTTACCATTTTTAAATCAATATTTTCTTTCTGATATAAATAATCAATTATGTAAATTTTTGACATTCCAAAAGAAATATAATATCTTCAAAGTAATTTAGCTTGATTAAAATAATGTGTCATCACAAATGCGAGTTAGATGGCTGACCTTTGTTAAATGGAGGTACAAATGTTTTCCAGTACAACAAGAATTTGCTTTTTACAAAAAAAATCACCCATATTTTTTCTTTCTTCAGACTTTGAATTATTGAAAAGCACATTGATTTTAATTCAAACTCCCACTTAATCAGAATGGAAAATCATCAGTGACAGGTGTGCTATTCTGAAGTAGAAATTTGGAACTAACAAATAAAGTTTCCAAGCTCTGATTTTGTATCCAGAAAAGAAAAGATTTTCCTGTTATTTGATTGATTGATTTAATAGGGTATTATGTCCCGGTCAAGAATATTTCACTTATTTCAAGACGTCACCAGCTATAGATGAAGTGACAGAAATTATGACCTTTGCAGCAGTGCGCTTAGGGAAATGTGCATGGCAGGGTTCTTTAACATGCCAATCCTGCTGTGACACAGGTACATTGGTTTCTAAGGTCTCATCCGAAGAACCCTATGACTTTCATTTTTAAATGCTAAGTGTTTGGCAAAAAAAAAAAAAAAAAAAAAAAAACAGTTACAACCAATTTTCAAGTCTTGGTCAGATCCAACCAGGGTTCAAACCCTCTACCTCCCACATACAAAACAGAGCACTCTAGCAACTGAGCTACCATCACTCGACATCAAAAAACAAACATTACTTTCACTTATGTTAAATCAACCAGTAAATTGTGATGTCACTCGACAAGTTTTCAAAGTATGTGGATTGTTTTGTTCCAAGAAGTCTCATTTTTGCAGGTTTAAAATTAAACAGGTAAATTTAAATGGTAAATGGTGCTAGACTACTAAGGCAGTATGTCTCCAAAGCATTACAAGCTAAAACTACATCAAATCATATCAAAAACAAATCAAAATGGCAAAGTCTCTTTTAAAACAAATAACCACCTACCCCACCTAAAGGCAGCTGATCTAATATTTCACTTTATGGTCTTGACCTTTGACCTTCACAACTTAAGAAACATATTGACTAATGTTGGTTAACATTTATGTCATGCATACTTGGCACCAACTGCCAAGACTTTTGCAAACTTAATAATTTATCATCTTTTATAAGACCAATACATCTAAAATATCTGAAAAGGTCTAGCTATAATAGGTCTCTCAAAGAAAATGGGTTTAAATTGATTTATAGTAGTCACTCTACATCCCTCGCTTGAAGCCCCGATTGCCATTTTTTTAAATGAAAAAACTTGTCCTTAGGAAATTAAGCTTCATTTAAGCTTTAGCCAATCTATTGGCTTTAATTATCTAAAATGATTTAAATTTCAAATAATTTACAAGGGTTCCTTTATAATTTTTCCATTTGAAGCCCCACCACCAATTTTTTTGCAAATCTATTTCTATTTTTATTTCAATGATATTGCTACATCTAAATTATATTATTGTCTTGATTTTCACAACTTCCTCTTTAATTGTCCCAAAGGGACATAACCCCTTGATCTGTGCATTCTAAAAGACATTAACCTAAACATGATAATTGTCACATAATATCAAATTAGGTATAATACAAAACACACACAGCATGACATACTATTGAAAGACAGGAATTCCACGAATTTAAATGTCTCCACTGGTTAGTTTTTGATCGAGTAGAAAATACATTACTTTAACATAAACTTTCACATTTAGACACAATGCCAGCCACTGACACTGAAAAAGTAACACCTAAGTCTTGCCTTATAGCGATGCCAGGCTTAACAAAAACCATAACAAACTGGAAGAAAAAAATCTTATGACAATAGTGGTCTACAAAGATAACCAAACTGATTATTGGGACCAAAAATTGGTGGACACTCTTCACACAAAACAGGTGGTCTTTATATGCAGGTGGACTCTAATATATATAAAGTTACCTGGTGTTTATGCACATGTGGACTCTAATATATAAAGTTACCTGGTCTTTATGCACAGATGGACTCTAATATATAAAGTTACCTGGTCTTTATGCACAGATGGACTCTAATATGTAAATTTACCAGGTCCTTATTTGCAGGTGGACTCAAATATATAAAGCTATCTGGTCTTTATGCACAAGTGGACTCTAATATGTAAATTTACCAGGTCCTTATATGCAGGTGGACTCTAATATATAAAGTTACCTGGTCTTTATGCACAAGTAGACTCTAATATGTAAATTTACCAGGTCCTTATTTGCAGGTGGACTCTAATATATAAAGCTATCTGGTCTTTATGCACAAGTAGACTCTAATATATAAAGTTACCTGGTCTTTATGTGCAGGTGGACTCTATAAAGTTACCTGGTCTTCATATGCAGGTGGACTCTAATATATAAATTTACCAGGTCATTATGTGCAGGTGGACTCTAATATATAAATTTACCTGGTCTTTATATGCAGGTGGACTCTTATATATAAAATCACCTGGGTTATATAAGCAGGTGGACTCGTAAAACAGTTTCTACTGTATATAAATTCACCTATTATTTTTGGGAGGAATAAATTGATTGTTAAACTAGAAACAGGAAGCAATTTTCCCACTTTAAAGAAAAAGGTCTAAAATTTTACTGAACAGACATCTTTTTTCCATTTCATCTTTGCACATGTTTTTTTTCTAGTCACAAAAGCACAAAATGACAGGATATGCCTCCAGTGAATTTGGTAGAATGAATTACACACTTCAAATCCTTTTATTGTAAAATAAATATAATTGTTAAAAAGGTTTGTTGACAGTGCTTGTAAATTATACAAACAGGTTATATCATTGTTATAGGATGTCAAACAATTTTATAAGATATAAAATAAAAATCGGTAAACAGGGAATAATTCATAAAGACAACTACCCTCTTCATCAGCGCCGGGCCATTAAATTTTACGCTAATTTTAATTGATTTGAATTAAAGGAAATTAAATGATCTCTTTAAAATATTTCATTCATATATGATGCCATTACCTTTTGGTGAAGTTGAAAGAGTAAAATTTGAAAATTTGGAGATACTGTGGGCATTGGAAGGAAGATTTAGTTAATATCTGTATTTCAGATATATCTAAAATGAAAAACTTTTACTCTATGTTAAAAGAAATAAAATGATTGATTTGATATGCTTTGACACAGGCAGAGGAAATAGGTTGATTGTGTGTTGTCTTACACTGCATCAGTTTATTTATTTATTTATTTATTTATTATTTTTTGTTTTGGTCAGCTCTCCTTATCAATTTATTTATTTTATTTATCAATTATTTGTTTCAGTCAGCTCTCCAGATAAGGTAATTTTGTAAAAAATAATTCTCAAAGATTTAAATATATTCCAGTTTGCATACGACTATGTGCCTTTTTCATTCTTAGTGTTAGAATTTTTTTTTTAACAACAGCATGTTTGTGTCAAATCTAAGCATGACATAAGGTGAGTTATGGTATTCTAAACTCAAGTAAAGAGTATTTCTCTAAGATTGATGCAATTCTGGGATGGTTGAGGAAACTGGAGTACCCAGAAAAAAAACCCTGGTAAACTGACAAAGTTTCTCACTCTAGAATCTACCAGAGTTAAATTCAAACCTAGGTATTGAAAAGTACTGAAGCTTGATTTACAAAATGGAACACTTTGCCACCAAGGACAAATTATGCAACATCATGGTTTATAATGCCACCAAGGACAAATTAAGCAGCATCATGGTTTATAATACCACCAAGGACAAATTAAGCAGCATCATGGTTTATAATGCCACCAAGGAGAAATGAAGCAGCAGCATGGTTTATAATGCCACCAAGGACAAATTAAGCAGCATCATGGTTTATAATGCCACCAAGGAGAAATTAAGCAGCATCATGGTTTATAATGCCATCAAGGATGAATTAAGAAGCATCATGGTTTATAATGATGGGCTAAAAAGGGTTATTTCTTGCCACCATATACATTTACAGATTAACTGTTTATAATAGACAAAATGATTTTAGATATTTGTCTGAATCATCATCATCATCATCATCAACCTGTTTAGATCATTAAGGCTTTTGATTATTCCTTTTACAAGGGTGAGGCCTGGCTGTCCTGTCCAGAATGAAATCTCCCCTCCATGCTTGACAATCAAGTGGGTTTGTATCACCAATTCATAGAGACTTAGGGTCCTGTTTCACTAGGTCACCCAGGTCAGTTTTGGTCTACCAGGGGCCTGATGACCAGTGACAATCAGTGTCACATGGAGGGTAAAAATCACCATTATTTTGCACTCATATACATGTAGAACAAATGAGAAACACTTGCAAAAAATGAATATGCAACATGTAATTAGATTGATCCTTGAGACTTATCAATGATATCTTGTCATGAATAGCTAAATAATTGCTGATGTTGTGTAAAGCAATAAGTAACCAATCATTTACATCCTAAAATTCATATTGCAATATACTTAATTAGAACATAATGACATAAAATACATACATAGTGACATTAAATTAAACATAGTAACATCAAATACATTATGATATCAAATCATACAAAGTGATATCAAACCAATCATATAAAGACAAAGAATTGGAGCCTTTTAAGCCAAGTCAGAACACAGTGACATCAAATTATAAAGAATGAGATCAAATTATATATAGTGTCATCAAATACATTATGATATCAAATACAAAGTGATATCAAATCAAACAAGATAACATCAAACCATGCATAGTGAAATCACATCATAAATAGTGACATCAAATCATACAAAATGAAATCAAATTATGCATAGTGACACCAAATCATACAGAGTGACATCAACTCATGCATAGTGATGTCAATGATACAAAAGACATCAACTCATGCATAGGGACATCAAAATTTTACAAAGTGACATCACATAATACAAAGTGACATCAACTCATACATAGTAACATTAATAATGTATAGTGACATCAAAGTATGCATATTGACATCAAATCATACAATCATCAATTAAGTGAATGATTGTGAAACATTGACAGGTTGCTAAATATACATTGTTTTCTCCAATAAATAAAGTATTCTGCATTGCCCCAAAATTGACCAAAATGAAAGAATCTTGACTAGGGCTTAGAGTGCCATTAATACTCTCTATTCCAATGAGGACAATGAAATAATTGTCATTTTGTTCAAGTTTGATATTTAGTTATACACTTAACACCCATAGCTATGCTCTAGATTCTTAACTTTGACATTTCACATTAAAACTTAACAGAAATCAAGTTTCAATCAATTTTCTTTTTGTAATTTACACCATCATATACAACATCCTAAGGTTAGAAAACTTTCTAATTCCGCTGTGGATTATCTACAAGGCAAGCGATTTGATTTCAACACCTGACATTTCAAATTATCTGAGTTTTCATTTGAAATTAGAAGATTGAAATAAATAAATAAATAAATAAATAAATAAATAAATAAATAAATAAATAAATAAATAGATAGATAAATAAATAAATAAATAAATAAATGAATGAATGAATAAATAAATAAATAAATAGATAGATAGATAAATAAATAAATAAAAACATTTTCATTGGTATTTTGCAATTCTGGGAGAGTTCATGGACCTAAACAAAATGGGATACAATTTGGATATTCCATAAAGGAAGTTCTTGCTTTGTTTGATAGTTCTTAAAAATGGTCAGCAAACTTTAAAAAAGGATGGTCACATTTCTTTTAGAAAGAAACTTAATCCAAACCACCACGACAAATTAAAGAACCCATCATGCTTTGAGCACCAAGTCAGTATTTCTTCCAAAGCCTATAAAAGAATGTGTTTCCTAATGCTTTTTTACCAAATTACTGGCATATTTCATTCACTAACTAAAAAAATATTGGTTCAATGAAAGAATGGTCTAAAATGTGTATAAAAAAAAGTGCCACCTGAGTTCTTTAATTCAGGTCTATTAGATTTATTTTGAAAAGTCCTTGTGTGCACCCACTGTCTCCTGACTAAGAATTTACATTGATTTGATTTAATGGGTTTTCCATCCCAGTCAAGAATATTTTATCAAGACATCACTGGCTACAGGCTAAGTGACAAAAATTTTGACCTTTGCAGTGTGCTTAGGGAAATGTGAAAGGAGGATTCTTTAGCATGCCATGCCTGACATGACACTGGGCATTAGTTTTTTAAGGTCTCCTCCAAAAGACCCCATAACTTTCATTTCTAAATGCTGAGTGCTCAGTGGGAAAAAAAAAAAGAAAAAAAAAAAAAAAAAAAAAAAAAAAGTCACTACCCATTTTCCTAGGTCCCTGTCAGTCTTGGCCGAGGTATGAAGTCAGCTTGCACTTTACCAACTGAGCTACCATAGTGGTCTATGACGAAGAGACTTTAATAGGTAGCTTGGAATGTTCCCATACGAATTGAAAATCAGAAATAATGATTAAAATTAAGAAATCATTATAAACCAGGAATTTCTAACAATATGTTGGAATATGCTATTAAAAGAGTTCATCCTTTGAATAAGGAAGTATTCAAATTATCTACTTCAATTTTTACAGAATCAACATGCAAAGCATATACCTATGATGCATAACACTTAATTTTCACTAATAGGCTTTAAACCCACAACCTTTTTTCTATTAAATAACCACTTCAACTCACTTATTGATACAGTAAGTACCAAAAAAAAAAAAAAAAAAAAAAAAAAAAAAAAAAAAAAAAAAAAAAAAAAAAAAAAAGATATGTTTCATTGCAACAGATGTGTCGCCTGACACTGCATAGTACAGTTGGGTCCCGATTTCAAGGGATTCAGTTTTGAGAGGTATTTTTCAGGTCCCAACAATATTTGTTCTTAACTCTATATTAAAAAGGTCTCAATTTTTGGAGGTCCTATTTTATGTCCAAAGTTATGCTCCGGATAAGAAATGCTCTATAAAAATCAATCAAAGGGAAATAATTCAAAAACGGAAAAAGACAGAGTTGCGGTTCTTGTGCACTGCACTTCGAGTCATTGCCAGAAACATGCACACCAAGTTTGGAGTCATTAGAACGTACAACACCAATGTTATGCTCCGGACAAGGAAATCCGGACGCCACCGCCGCCGCGCCGACAAAAGTAATCCCTATACGTCGCCTAGTCAGGCGACACAAAAACAATAATGACACTTACAAATGAAAATCTTATACCCAAGCCAGGCTTTGAACCAAAATCCATTTATTCAGATAGAAATTTTAGCTAACTTTCTAAACATTAAAATTTAACATGGTTGATAAACAAGGTTATATTATATATCTGTTGCCAAATAATATTTTTGCTACTAATAGTAACAACACACATCTTTGATACCAAGAAAGTTGATTTATGTAACTTTTATCTGCTGCAGCAAAGAAACTTCCACATCAAGTTCTATTCAAATTAGCCGAGTAGTTTAAGAAAAACATTCTCAAAGAATATGCTTAGTAAAGAAACCTTATTTGCATATTTTGAATAAAACAAGCTAATTAAAATGTTTTGGGGAAAATGTTAATCGATTAAACTCATAATTTTTATACATCAAAATTGAATGAATTTGTTGGTAAATTTTAATAATATCACAGAGGACCATCCTTTTGGCAACAGGAAGTTGATTTGTGTTTTTAATTTTATACATGCTAGATACGAAAATCCACACCAAATCTGGTTCAAATTGGCCCATTAGTGTCAGTTGAAAAGATTTTCAAATAATTTGCTACATATAACATCTTATATGTCAATGCTGTTCATAACAAGCTGATAAAAAGCTTGGAAATACCTGTTACATATTTTAAACTGTGAATTTCTATATCTCAAAATTGAAAATATTGTTTGTAGAACAAAAGAATGTATAACTTATCATATTTTGCTATTTCCATTTTGGATGCCAAAGAAATTTGATTTGTGCATATTAAAATGTATTCAATCTAGTGACCATCTACACCAAATTTGGTATAAATTTAACCAGTAGTTTTAGAGAACAAGATTGAAGTTTATACATACCCACTCAAAGACAAAAACATTTCTTCTTCATTCCACAAGATTGCCCAGGTTTGAACTCATAACTGTATACCAGCCTATGTTAACAACTACACAATACACACATACCAAGGTTTAAATTCACAACTGTTATTGATACCAGCCTATGTCAACAACTACACAATGCAAACATGCCAAAAAGTTCTAAGTGAGGATTTGAACTCAGTATCCAGTGCACTTAAACCACTATATTATACACACATTCCACATTTATAAAAAAAAATTACAGTCACTCATTTAGTAGAGTGCTGCTCTGTATGTAAGAGGTAGGAGGGTGTTGGGTCTGACCGAGACTTAAAAAAAAATAGAATGATTGTTCTTTTGCCAAGGAATTAGAATTGAAAGTTATTGTTTTTTTTAATGAGAATTTTAAAAAAATCATTCCCCCTTCCTGAACATTGCAGATATCTGAAACTTTACCCATCTGCTGGTGATGTCTAGATATAAGTGAAATATTCTTGACTCTGACCTAAAACCATATTCCAACAATCAATCAAAAAGATAAAAAAATAAATAAATAAATTAATTAATTAAAAAAGATAAAAAAAAAAAAAATAAAAAAATAAATAAAACAAACTTATTTTATCGATCAATCAAATTGATAAAAAAATAAACAAATAAATAAATCAAATCAAATCAATAAATATTCAATTCAATACATAAATAAAATTTTTAAAAATATTAAAAAAAAAAAATGTGGTATCTAAAAACCTTCAGTAATCAAGCTAATAATGTAAATCTTATTTTCCAGCACATAACAGGGGATAATATGTAACAGGAAAAAATCAATTCTTAACTGTAAACTGAAGTCTTTTATTTAAAGATGTCTGTGATCAAATATACAGTAACTACCTTTTAGATATTGTGTTAAGAATTCAGTAATAATAGTTATAATAAAACACATTCAGTCTAAACTGGCTTTTTTGTTTACCTATTTTATTTAGACAAGATTTTATAAAAGAGAGCTGAGCAGACTAAGTAAAAACGGGCATAAATTTATTTTATAAATAGATTGTTAGCAAAATATCTGGTTTATTAACAAAGGATTCTATTCACAATGTTATTAGGAGTTTAAACATTGATATATTTATCAGTTAAGTTTTCAGTCACTGCAAATAAATACTAATATAATTATTTTGCTTTCTTTATGTACTTAAAATCTTATGATCAAAGGGAGTTAATCCAATTGTTTTCAAAAATGTGTGTGTGTGTGTGTGTGTGTGTGTGTGTGTGTGTGTGTGTGTGTGCACACACATGCAAGCATATCAGATTTAAGATTTTATCAATTCTTTAAAATTTTCTTAGTTTTCATTTTCTTTTAAATTCAATCAAAAGAAAACAAAAATAATTTTATTTTTTCTTACCTGTTGGACTTAAAGTGTTAAAAATCAGTTTCAATATTAAAACTATTATTTTAATGGTAAAGTTTAACTGACAAGGATCCTTGTGTAAAATTAAGCTCACAACAACAAGGATTTTAATATGATAAAATTACTTTCAGGTCATCTAACTCTCTATTAAAAGAAAATTACAATTTTTTTTTAACATGACCAAAAGAAAAATCCATTTCATAGGCTGACTTAATCATGAAATAGAAAATTGCAGGATATAAATATTAATAAAAATATCAAATTTTGAAAAACAGGGTAAAATAACAGACTAACATATTTTATTTGAATTAATTTGTCTGAAAATCCTCTCGATAAAAGACAAAGTTATTTAGTACTGCCAATAAACTTTGTGATAAACCAAGTGTTTAGATCCCAGGAGGTTTCAATGATTTGTGGAGATGAGCTATATCCTCAGGTCAAAACAATCTAATCAAGTTTTTATTGGTTACAATACATATGAAATGCTACTGTACATCTATATAAGTAAATCAAAAGGCCCTAATTTATAGTGTAGCTCACCTGTATTTAGGTCATAACAATCTAATCAACATTTTATTGATTACAATACATATGAAATGCATCTAGTTTTTATTGGTTACAATACATATGAAATGCTACTGTACATCTATATAAGTAAATCAAAAGGCCCTAATTTATAGTGTAGCTCACCTGTATTTAGGTCATAACAATCTAATCAACATTTTATTGATTACAATACATATGAAATGCTAATGTACATCTATATAAGTAAATCAAAAGGCCCTTATTTATAGTGAAGCTCACCTGTATTTAGGTCAAAACAATCTTATCAACATTTTATTGATTACAATACATATGAAATGCTAATGTACATCTATATAAGTAAATCAAAAGGCTCTAATTTATAGTGAAGCTCACCTGTATTTAGGTCAAAACAATCTTATCAACATTTTATTGGTTACAATACATATGAAATGCTAATGTACATGTATATAAGTAAATCAAAAGGCCCTTATTTATAGTGAAGCTCACCTGTATTTAGGTCAAAACAATCTAATCAACATTTTATTGGTTACAATACATATGAAATGCTAATGTACATCTACATAAGTAAATCAAAGGTCTTAATCTAAAGTGCAGCTCACCTGTATTCAGGTAAAAGCAATTTAATCAGCAATACAAATGAAATGTTTTTGTATCATTTTATAAGTAAATAATATAGGCCCTTATAGTGTATGTAGCTCACCTGTCCTCAAATCAAAACAAGGTAACCTGTGAATACACATGAAATACTGCTGTACTTTTAAAGTAACTTTATTTGTTGTTTTTTTAATTAACATGTAATCTGAAATGGCCAAAAAATTGTAAAATGGAACACATGTACATCAATAAATGAAAAGGCCCTTAAAAGCCCACAGATATTAGGATCAATTCAAATCACTAGCAAATACAATTATATACAAAAAATTGCAAAACCATACTGTTTTTCAACCTATGTTGGAAATCACACACACACACACACACACACACACACACACACACACACACACACACACACACACACACACACACACACACACACACACACAACACACACTACCCATCTCCCATACATGCCTGTGCACCCCCTATCCAACAAATATAGTAAGGTAATAAATGAAAAACAACTTTCAGTGTAAAATTAAAAATTTAAGTTCTAATTAGCTTTTAAGTGAAATAAAAAAAAAACAACTTTATATCACCAGAAACATTATTTTATTGAGTTTAATGGTATTTCATGGAAATCTGACATGTTAACTCTTCATAAAATCTCAATTTAGATAGGCCATTACAGAGCTAAGTGATATAGTATATATTGATAGCTGAAGTTATTGACGCAAATACACCAGTGTAAATTTGAGCCATGGTTGTTAACCATGTTTTCTATTTATCTACAAAATAGTGATTTTCTTTCAATATTTTGCTGTAAATTGAAAATTTTGCTATCAGGTTGTTTTCATTTTAAAAATTGACTTTTTTCAATTTATTTCATACATACCTTTCATCTCTAGATCATCAAGTTACAGTTATTTTAAATTTCAATAAATAATGTCAAACTGAAATATTTGTAATTCTAATTTTTGTGAAACTTGTGAAAACCTAATAAAAACTGGTTAATTTAAAATGCATTAAGTTGTACTTACAAAAATGTTTCATTTGTTAACATTTTTCATGATTATGTTTACACACACAGTCCTCGGTTTCACGATCATTCCTTAACTAAGGTTTAAATTGACTTAAATCTGGCAAATTTGAATCTTTAATGATTTGGTTAATTATTTAGATATCAAGAAATTTAAGGTGTCATTTAAAAGATGCCTTTGAGCTTGTAATGTCTGTACACATCTTTGTCACAAATGTTTTTTGTAACTAAGAGAGGTTGTCAAAATTTGCTAAATTTAAGTTAAGGAAAATCTTATTTTTAAGCAATGATTGTGAAACTGGGCCAGCCTCTAATGCATGTACCTACATAATTCATGTAAAAAATACTTTTTTTTTTAGTTGACATACTAATTTGGCTTTAATGATAATGGGTTCAACTAGAATGTATACTTGCGAGCAAGTATATGTCTGCGTATCAGCTCTCTAAAATGGTGCCCCAAATAGCGGAGGAAATTCCAAGAAAGAACTCTCTAGAAAGAACTCTCTGAAATTCCATGGTTTTAACCAGATTTCTCCAAAGTCCTTCTGACAAAATTTCAACCTGATAGGATAGGCGTAGAAGGAGATGTCTCTGAAAAAATCTGTCAGAAAGGAGGAGGAATAATAATAATAATAAAGATTATGAGTAACAACAAGATGTCTGCTGATACACAGACATAATTAAACTTTCTTAACTCAAAAAGTGGCATAACAGAATTCCACACCTTTTAGGTACTGTGTGTATATAGCTGGAATACTAGGTGAAAATCACCAAGCTTTGAAAAGCAAACTGACAAACTTTCTCACACTAATATCTGCCCAAGTGAGATTCAAACCTATGTCCCGAGAGGTGTAATCACACATTTTAGGCCACTTGGCCACCAAGGACCTGGTACAGGTCAAGAGATGTTACTGTCTCATGTATAAGGTACATTTTAGACAAAACAGTAGAGTGCTTACAAAAGGGCAATCCATCATCAAAGAAAAGAACTTTTTTCACGTAACTAGTACATGTATTTGCAAATCACATTGAAAAAAATCATATTCTTTGGAATTAATGTTAAATAACTGGTTATGTATTGATGTAAGCAAATTTATCTGGACTCATACATTTATTCTATGTTGACTCTAGACTACAGTGCACACACACACACACACACACACACACACACACACACACACACACACACACACACACACACACACACACACACACACCAAACGAACCACATACACACCCACACACAATGAACCAAAGGACCCACCCAACCACGCACACACATACCGCCTCCCACACACATACACCCACCCACCAACAAAACCACCCCCCCCTTCCAACACACACACAGTTCATTTTACATCAATCATAAAAACTATAACATTAATTCTAAAATTTATAGCTTTAAGGAAAAAACAAGCCAAGCAACTTTACACCTTTCACACGGCACACAGAAGGGCAACAACCTGATCATGATGGTATGAAACAAACATTTATTTATTGGAATAAATAGCCTTATAGAAGTCAACAACATGTCAACATCATCTGGTGATTGATTGAGCTAATTCTTCCTCTTGCTTTACTTGACGATAGGAGTTTTATGATTCAGCAATGATTATGGTCTCTATTATTTTGTTTTTGTTTTTTATTTACTTTTTATTATTCTTTTTGTTATTTTTTTTTGTTTTTTGTACAGTTTGTTAATACCATATACCGGGTTGAATAGCAGAGGTAAATTTTAATGAAAAAATCAATTGAACATTTTGGGGAATTTTTTTTTTTTTTGTGATCTCACTCATGGTCGACTGCTACAAAAATATTTTAAAAATTTTTGTTTTGGCGATTTTAATATTAAAATTTGCTATAATTTGCACCCTGTGAAAATAACCTGCTATACAGTATATTTAGTAAAAAGATCAACTGAAAATTTTTGCCAATTTATTTTGGTGATCTTAAAGAACTCACTCATGGACAACTGCTAAGCAAATAATTTCACGATTTTAATTTTTGCGATATTACTGCCAAATTAGGCTAAAATTTGCACCCCAAGAAAATAACCTGCTATACAGTATATCTAAAACCTTTCATGTTTTTTCTTCACTATTATTATTAAATTTCTATGATTTACACCCTGGAAATAATGGCTCATAATAGAACTGTTTGCTTAAAATGTACCTGATACCTGAGCTTAAAAAGTGAAGCTGCCTTAATTTAATATAATAACCCCATTTACAGGTACTGGCTCCTCAGTGGCCGAGTGGTCTAAACCGCACGCTTACGGACCACAGCGCCTCTCACTGCCTGGGTTCGAACCCAACTAGGGACAGATCTCAGAATGAGAAAGTTTGTCATTTCATTTGCAGAGGGTCAGTGGTTTTCTCTGGGCATTCTGGTTTCTCCACTATCCCAGAACTGACTGACTTAAAATAAGTGAAAGAATCTTGACTTTGGCATAAAACACCATTATTCTCTTCTCTATCCATGTACAGGTCACAAATTCTAATTTCACAATCAAGTTTAATGTTAAGAATTTTCCAAATTTTTGCAAGATTTGATTTTTACATAAGTACAAATAAACCTTTTTCAACAAAATTACAATACTGATGTCATAATCTAAAAGTGATTTTCAAAATAAAACCTTTAAGGAATAACTTGTGTTTTTAACAATTTTATTTTTAGTCATAATATGAAATACAGTGTGCACATTTTGTAAATTTTTTTGCACATAGAATGTTATGAAAAAGTGTGCACAATGTTTTTCATGTTACGACTCAATAAAAACACAAGTTATTCCTTATAATTTAATTTTAAACACTTAAACTAAAACATAAAACAATGTTTTGTTTTATTCATTTATCCATTTATTTTTATTTATTTTCATTTATTTATTTTATTTTTTAATAACTGAAATAAAATTTCCTCTGGGTCCGAACTGTAATCAACAAACAATTTTAGCCAATGAAATGGAAAGAGACATAAACCACGCCCTTCACATTTAGCACTGCTATGGTTGCATAGTTTATATGAGTGTAATGTGAAAAACAATCATGTGATTTATGTTAATTTTATATTGCAGTATGATATAACCAAATTTAGAAATTAAATTATCCCTAAATATCTTGAAAATTTGCCAACATGAAGCTGACATGGATGAAAAATATTTCTTACCACACACATTTAATTGAAGTCAAATACAAATTGTTACTACAGACAATCATCACATATGGGTGGCTATGGATGCATTTAACATAATTATTCCATTTGCACATTAAAATTTTTGACTTCAAAATACAAGGGTTAAACTTCATTTTCACAATTGCATACTTGATTTTGTAGAAATAAAACACTATGACTTGCAGTCATCTGAAATAAAACCATTACCACACAGACATTGCCAGGTAATCAAACTCACAACTCAAACTGTGATGACTTTGACTAACACTCATCAAAGACATAAAAATAGTTGGCCAGTTAATCAAACTCACAACTTTTTAACTGTGTTGAGTTTGACTAACACTCATCCAAGACAAAAATAGTCTCCCAGTTAATCAAACTCACAACTCAATAAATGTGTTGAGTTTGACTAACACTCATCAGGGACAAAAATAGTTGCCCAGTTAATCAAACTCACAACTCTGTAACTGTGTTGAGTTTGACTAGCACTCATCAGAGACAAAAATAGTTGCCCAGTTAATCAAACTCACAACTCAATAACTGTGTTGACTTTGACTTACACTCATCCAAGACAAAAATAGTCTCTGAGTTAATCAAACTCACAACTTTTTAACTGTGTTGAGTTTGACTAACACTCATCAGGGACAAAAATATTTGCCCAGTTAATCAAACTCACAACTCTGTAACTATGTTGACTTTGTCTAACACTCATCTGAGACAAAAATAGTTGCCCAGTTAATCCAACTCACAACTTTCTTACTATGTTGACTTTGTCTAACACTCATCTGAGACAAAAATAGTTGCCCAGTTAATCAAACTCACAACTCTGTAACTATGTTAACTTTGTCTAACACTCATTTGAGACAAAAATAGTTGCCCAGTTAATCCAACTCACAACTTTCTTACTGTATTGACTTTGTCTAACAATCATCCAAGAAAAAAATAGTTGCCAGTTAATCGAACTCACAACTTTTTAACTGTGTTGACTTTGACTAACACTCACCTGAGACAAAAATAGTTGCCCAGTTAACCAAACTCACTACTCAATAACTGTGTTGACTTTGACTAATGCTCATCATAAACAAAAAATAGTTGCCAGTTAATCCAACTCACAACTCTGTAATTGCGTGACTTTGACTTACACTCATCCAAGACAAAAATAGTTGCCAGTTAATCCAACTCACAACTTTTTAACTGTGTTGACTTTGACTGACACTCACCTGAGACAAAAATAGTTGCCCAGTTAACCAAACTCACAACTCAATAACTGTGTTGACTTTGACTAACGCTCATCATAAACAAAAAATAGTTGCCAGTTAATCCAACTCACAACTCTGTAATTGTGTTGACTTTGACTAACACTCACCTGAGACAAAAATAGTTGCCCAGTTAATCAAACTCACAACTCTCTAACTGTATTGACTTTGACTAACACTTATCCAAGACAAAAAATAGTTGCCCAGTTAATCAAACTCACAATTCTCTAACTGTTTTGACTTTGACTGACATGCTGACTTTGACTGTCACTTATCCGTGACAAAAAAATATCAGGAAAAGAAAAGAAATTCTTTGATTCTAAGCCAACTCCCACTCCACCTCAACAGATCAAGTTAACCACACCTTAATTTGATTACTGCACTGGTGATAATGTCACCAACATGGGGAAGCCTGTTTAAATTTTATACAGAAATATGAGTTTTTATAGTTATCATTTGTTTATTAAATATACATTTTCTCTCTGCAAAAGCTGTCGCATGGTTTTAAACTTTTTATATACAATATTGATTATTCTGACAGAAAATTTATTATTTAAGAGACAACAAAGAATATTTTACATGCAGACAAAATAACAAAAAGCTGTTCTTTATAAAATACATTTTTTGAAAAAAAAATGAAAATAGAAAAATTAATAAAATAAATTAAATAAATACGACTTTTAAGAAAAAGAAATTTAATAGATATGTGAGGCTCATCTGTTGCACAATAAAAACTAATAAAGTATTAATGATTAATGTCAACGTAGTGTTCAATCCAAAAGCAATCCTTTCACCATTGGTCTCTAAAAAGGTAATATTATTCCCCCCCCCCCCCAAAAAAAAAAAAAAAAAAAAAAAAAAAAAAAAAACTGCTTGTGGTCCAACCATGGGCTGTCTTTTAAGTTTTATTTGAGTTTTAATTGATGCAAAAAAATCCAATTTGTACTTCTTTATTATTTTTTATCACCCACTGAGTTTAGCTATAAAATATTAGGAAATATTTTACTTTTTCAATGCTAAACCCTTTATTATCATTTAAATATTTATTAAAAGGCATCACTTTAAAGGTTTTTTTTCTTTTCACTGCAAATGTCCAAATGGCCACTTAACAGAATTTGCTGAGTTTCTGGATGTTGGATCTGCTGTTTATGTATCCTAAATCTTTCCCTTAGGCTATTACCTGTTTATATATATATATACATGTATATATATATATATATATATATATATATATATATATATATATATATATATATATATATATATATATATATATATGTATATCAGGGATTTTTCTGGCCATTTTGGGAAAGGGACCTTGGGATGAAATTGGGAAAATCATTGACAAAATCATAATTTTGGGAAATCTTTCCATTAAATTTTAAAAATTTTCACATTGTCAGCACATCAAATATTTTGCCTCGAATATTTACTATTTTGATACATGCTGGTAGTCACTCATTTGTACCAAATCACTCAGACATTTACACAATATCTTCATAGACTGGATTCAATACAAACATCTGAGAAAGTTGTTTCATGAGTTGCTCCCATTCTACCAGATCCTCATTGAGTATAAATCAAAATGTGCATAAATACAGGTTATTATAAAGATATACAACCTACACCAAAAATATAGAGTTTTTCTTTTTTTTTTTTTTTTTTTTTTTAACTTTTTCTTAAGTTTCTCAAAGCAGGATCATTTGGGAATTTTTACCTACAAAATTGGGAAAAATGTGTGCTTTTTGGCATTGGGAATGGGTCCCTTTACCGGACCCTGTGAGTGGCCAGAAAAATCCCTGGATATATATATATATATATATATATATATATATATATATATATATATATATATATATATATATATATAATGCAAAAATGCCTCACGTTTTATTATCAAATCAACCACATTTTGGAAAATATGTTTGTTACCAGTATATTGTTTTAGGCCAGGGCCAAAATGAACCCATTAATTACATTGAACACTTAAACATTATAAAAACCAGGAAAAGACAATGATGAATAATCACACTATACCTTATGTAACAGTATAAAGAACATATAACATCTAAACATCATTTAAAAATTGATAAAGTGTATAGGCAGTTATACAACAATAATAACCTCAGGCTTTTTTTTAAAGGAATCTTCTCAACTTTCTCAGATAATATTATAAATTAAATGTAAGAATCTCTACATCTGATAATATATTTTATTTGATAAAATTAATTTTTATTATAAGTTTTAAAGCATCAATAAAAACAGTCTCCAAACATGGTCATTTGATTTATTTATGGAACAAGTAAAGTTGCATTAAGGTCTAAAAATGTCTAAAAAATAAAGTGATTTGATTTTATGAAACATGTCTTAAAACAAAGCCATCTTAATTTATGAAATACAGTTTTTTTAAAAAAATGATTTTTTAAGGTCCTTAAAATTATTTTTAAAAACAAGATCATCTTGTTTTTATTGAACACGTAAAAATGAATCGCAGGTCCTAAATTGCTTTAAATTCAAAGGCCCAATTTATTAATGAAACATAAAAAATTGGCTGTTAGGTCCTTAATTGTCTGAAAGACTACCGTATCTTATTTATAGTACATGTACAATGCACCTTGGGGTCTTTAATTGTATTAACATCAAGGTCATTTATTAAAGAAACACATGTTATATTCACCTTAGTTTCACAAGTCATTTTTAGAAAAGGCCATTTTATTTATGGAACACATGGAATTGAACTTAAGGTTCTAAAGTGTTTTATAAAACAAGGCCATTTTATTTATGGAACACTTACCATTGGCCTGAAGGTCCTTAAGATGTTTTAAAATCAATGCCAATTTATTTATTATATTAAAATTCATATTTAACTAAAAGTCATAAGTTGTTTTTACATATGACCACATATGAACATAAGGTCTTAGGTTGTTTAAAAACAAGAACATCTTATTTCTAGAACATGTAATATAATTCTTTAGGTCCTTTGTAGTTTTAAAATCAAGGTCATTTGTTTAAAGAACACATGAAATTAATATTCACCTTAGTTTCACAAGTTGTTTTAACAAAAGGCTATTTTATTTATGGAACACATGAAATTGAACTCAAGGTTCTAAAGTGTTTATTTATGGAACACTTACCATTTACCTTAAGGTACTTTAAATTTTCAATCATTGTACATGTATCTTATTCATAAAACACATGCAATTTATATTTTAGGTCATAAATTGGTTTTACACATGATCACCTTATAAAATTGAACTTAAGGTTCTAAGTTCAATGATTTAAAACAAGACCATTTTATTTTTAGTACACTAAGATGTTTTAAAATCAATGACATCTTATTGAATTTAATATTTATGTCATGATTTGGTTTGAAAACAAGACTATTTTTTTTATGGAACACTTACCATTGGCCTGAAGATCCTAAGATGTTTTTAAAATCAATGTCACCGTATCCACAGAACACATTAAGTTTCATATTTAACTAAAAGTCATAAGTTGTTTTTACATATGACCACATATGAACATAAGGTCTTAAGTTGTTTAAAAACAAGAACATATTATTTATGGAACATGTAAAATAGTTCTATAGGTCCTAGCTTTGTTGTTTTAAAATCAATGTCATCTATTAAAGGAACACATGGAACAAATATTGTTTTTAGAGTCACAAGTTGAACACAAAAACTAAAGGTAATTAGTTTTTTTTCCTCTTTTTTTTAAATAACAAAAAAAAAAAAAATAAATAAAATCAAATAATTAAAATAAATAAAAATAAAAAATAAAATAAAAATAAAAAATATATATAAAATATATATATTATGAATGAAACATTTACCATTGACCTTAAGACCCAAACATGTTTTTAAAACCAATGTAATCTCATTAATGAAACACAAAAATATTTAGAAAAAAAAAAAAAAAAAAAAAAAAAAAAAAAAAAAAAAACATATTTAGGAAACAAATGATATTGACCTTCAAGTTTTTCTCTGCCAATTTTCTGGAAAAACAAATGTCAAATTTCAATAAGATACACATTTGTAGCAGATTACAGATAAAAACATTATTTTTAGGTTTATTGTTACTGAAAGTCTGAGTACACAGAAATTAAATGAATTAAAAAAAGTCTCAGAAGGTTTATGAAGAATAGTTGCTACTTCTGATATACATGTATTTACAAAATTACAGGTGAGACAGGTAGACACTAAGGTAATAAATAAATGTTAATCAATAAATGGTGTGATACCTGCTTAAACTATGGTAATTTTATTGCAATATCTGATTATTCAAACTAAATCAAAATGGTTCACTATCTTAAAAATCTTAGAAATCTTAACATCATTTGATAACCTGCAAAATAATTTAAAAATCATAATCCTTGTTTGGTAATATTTTCAAAAAACATGCAAAAACATTAAAACAATCAAGATCGTCGTATGGAAATATAAGGTATAAAATTGTCTTTTAGCAAGGTCAGGAAACTTAAAAATTGACTTTAAAATCCAAAATTATCTATAAACAAGATAATCTTATTCAAAGTACATGTACGAGTAAATTTGTCCTTATAGTACATGTACCAGTAAATTTGTCCTTATAGTACTACATGTACCAGTAAATTTGTCCTTATAGTACTACATGTACCAGTAAATTTGTCCTTATAGTGCTACATGTACCAGTAAATTTGTCCTTATAGTGCTACATGTACCAGTAAGTTTGTCCTTATAGTGCTACATGTACCAGTAAATTTGTCCTTATAGTGCTACATGTACCAGTAAATTTGTCCTTATAATACTACATGTACCAGTAAATTTGTCCTTATAGTGCTACATGTACCAGTAAATTTGTCCTTATAATACTACATGTACCAGTAAATTTGTCCTTATAGTGCTACATGTACCAGTAAATTTGTCCTTATAGTGCTACATGTACCAGTAAATTTGTCCTTATAATACTACATGTACCAGTAAATTTGTCCTTATAGTGCTACATGTACCAGTAAATTTGTCCTTATAATACTACATGTACCAGTAAATTTGTCCTTATAGTGCTACATGTACCAGTAAATTTGTCCTTATAGTGCTACATGTACCAGTAAATTTGTCCTTATAATACTACATGTACCAGTAAATTTGTCCTTATAGTGCTACATGTACCAGTAAATTTGTCCTTATAGTGCTACATGTACCAGTAAATTTGTCCTTATAATACTACATGTACCAGTAAATTTGTCCTTATAGTGCTACATGTACCAGTAAATTTGTCCTTATAATACTACATGTACCAGTAAATTTGTCCTTATAGTGCTACATGTACCAGTAAATTTGTCCTTATAGTGCTACATGTACCAGTAAATTTGTCCTTATAGTGCTACATGTACCAGTAAGTTTGTCCTCATAGTGCTACATGTACCAGTAAATTTGTCCTTATAGTGCTACATGTACCAGTAAATTTGTTCTTACAGTGTTACATGTACCAGTAAATTTGTCCTTATAGTACTACATGTACCAGTAAATTTGTCCTATAATACTACATGTACCAGTAAATTTGTTCTTATAGTGTTACATGTACCAGTAAATTTGTCCTTATAGTACTACATGTACCAGTAAATTTGTCCTATAATACTACATGTACCAGTAAATTTCTACTTATAGTGCTACATATAACAGTAAATTTGTCCTTATAGTGTTACATGTACCAGTAAATTTGTCCTTATAGTACTACATGTACCAGTAAATTTGTCCTATAATACTACATGTACCAGTAAATTTGTTCTTATAGTGTTACATGTACCAGTAAATTTGTCCTTATAGTACTACATGTACCAGTAAATTTGTCCTATAATACTACATGTACCAGTAAATTTCTACTTATAGTGCTACATATAACAGTAAATTTGTCCTTATAGTGTTACATGTACCAGTAAGTTTGTCCTCATAGTGCTACATGTACCAGTAAATTTGTCCTTATAGTGCTACATGTACCAGTAAATTTGTTCTTACAGTGTTACATGTACCAGTAAATTTGTCCTTATAGTACTACATGTACCAGTAAATTTGTCCTATAATACTACATGTACCAGTAAATTTGTTCTTATAGTGTTACATGTACCAGTAAATTTGTCCTTATAGTACTACATGTACCAGTAAATTTGTCCTATAATACTACATGTACCAGTAAATTTCTACTTATAGTGCTACATATAACAGTAAATTTGTCCTTATAGTGTTACATGTACCAGTAAATTTGTCCTTATAGTACTACATGTACCAGTAAATTTGTCCTATAATACTACATGTACCAGTAAATTTGTTCTTATAGTGTTACATGTACCAGTAAATTTGTCCTTATAGTACTACATGTACCAGTAAATTTGTCCTATAATACTACATGTACCAGTAAATTTCTACTTATAGTGCTACATATAACAGTAAATTTGTCCTTATAGTGTTACATGTACCAGTAAATTTGTCCTTATAGTATTACATGTACCAGTAAATTTGTCCTTATAGTACTACATGTACCAGTAAATTTGTCCTTATAGTGCTACATATAACAGTAAATTTGTCCTTATAGTGTTACATGTACCAGTAAATTTGTCCTTATAGTATTACATGTACCAGTAAATTTGTCCTTATAGTATTACATGTACCAGTAAATTTGTCCTTATAGTGCTACATATAACAGTAAATTTGTCCTTATAGTGTTACATGTACCAGTAAATTTGTCCTTATAGTATTACATGTACCAGTAAATTTGTCCTTATAGTGCTACATGTACCAGTAAATTTGTCCTTATAGTACTACATGTACCAGTAAATTTGTTCTTATAGTGTTACATGTACCAGTAAATTTGTCCTTATAGTACTACATGTACCAGTCAATTTGTCCTTATAGTGTTACATGTACCAGTAAATTTGTCCTTATAGTACTACATGTACAAATAAACTTGACCAAAGTCCATCTTTTTCAAGAACCCATAAATTTGACCAAAGACCATCTTTTTCAAGAACCTGTAAATTTGACCTCAAATTCTGAATAATCCATTAAGATTGAAAGCTATCTTATTCAAAGAACCTGTCAATTATCCTTAAAAACATTAACATTCAAAACTGCATCATAGTGAGGTCATCTGATTTAACATGAAAATGAAAATCCCTTAAGGTTATTTTTTCAAAAAAAATTGTAAAAGTAATCTGTAAAATCAACAGGTCTACCCATCCAGTAAATATAAGGTGGGGTGGTTGGTTGGTTGAGAATTGTGTTTTACATCTGGTTTAATTTCAAATAGCAAAGAAAGTTTGGGTACCTGCATGCAAAGAATCACAAACCTCTGGCAGATGAACTGGTATACCAGGTAAGGAATATTTAATTTATTCTGAACAATCATTTAAAAGATGAAAGATATAAGAAAACCTATCTGGAGACTTTTACAGAGGTTATAAGCACTTACAGAATTCAAACTCAGACTATATATTAACAAGAACATCAATTATAAATGAATAAATAAATTCATTAATTAAAAATAAATATATAAATAAATAACCTTTTTTAAAATTAGTTTTATTTTTAGTTTTGATTAAAAATTTTCTTTTTATTAACTTGAATAAAAAGCATTTTATTACACACACACACCCCCCCCCCCCCCCCCACGCTTTTTGCAAAGCAAAACAACCATGTGATTTTTAATTCAAGATTGATACTAAGCTTCTTGCATTGCATTTTGCATTTTCAACAATGACTAACAAGCCTGATATATTGTAACTCTGAGTGAGAAAGCAAAAACAGATCCATAACTTATGATGAAGATAATCATTACAACAGGTAGGAAACAGAAATTGATCACAGGCAAAAAAAAAAAAAAAAAATCACATATAGGGCAGAAAAAATTACCTATAGATTGTTTATAGAAATTGTTCATTTCAATGTAGATGAATTGTTGAGAAATTTGACGACAATAATTACACACACCTACTTTATTAGAGCGATATGAATACACGCCATGTAATATTTAATTCTTATTGTCAATAAACAAATACTATACCAGTTATAAGTAGGCGAGTCACAAACGACAGCGAGAAAATCTAAATCCATATGATAATCATCATAAAATGAATTCCCTGTAGATAAGAAGCTGGATCAATTTGATCATATAAAGACAATAAAACAGTATTAGAGGTACTTATACTGATGAACAGTTAAACTGTTGTTTACAGCATGCTGAGAGGGAACAAGACAAATTTAATGATGGAATTTAGATGTCATTTACAATAAGGCTATAATAGGCTTCATATCTGTGCCTAAAATTAGGGTAGCATAGGCTTCATATCTGTGCCTTAAATTAGGCTAGCATAGGCTTCATATCTGTGCCTAAAATTAGGCTAGCATAGGCTTCATATCTGTGCCTAAAATTAGGCTAGCATAGGCTTCATATCTGTGCCTAAAATTAGGCTAGCATAGGCTTCATATCTGTGCCTAAAATTAAGATTGCATAGGCTTACTGCTGTGCCTAAATGTTCTATCCATCAGCTTAAAAAATTTCACCCCATTTGCCTAAAATAAAAAATGGTTATATTCCTATAATAAGAACAGCTAGAAATATGGCTAGAAATATTCTAAGTGTATTCCAAATTTGAACCAAATCAATCTACTGTTTATCACTTTTTATGATTCAAGGCAGTAGCAACCAGATGCAGCCGGTATGAACAAAATCTATCTAGGGATCTATCATACAAATTTGGGTTCAATGGCTAAGCTATTTTAGAAAAGATGTTCAAAGAACTGGCTTAAAAAGTCTATTATTTGAATATTCTTGTATTGCTTCTTAAAATCATAAAAAGCTATTAAAGATGGATTAATTTAGTTAAAATCTGAACATTGCTAAAGGTTGATGCTTTTCTATGGAAGGTCTGGTTACCTCCACTAACTCAGAACTGACCACCTAAATACAAGTGAGAGAATATTGGCTAGTGTGTTAAATGTCAGTTTTATATTTATGGTTTCTGTGGATGTGCATAGTGATTTGCAGTAAAGAAAGTTGACTTTTTTTTTTTTTTTTTTTTTTTTTTAAATTTTTAAAGACAGTTGCCATGATGCATTTTGGAGGACCATGTGCATAGTGATTTGCAGTACAGAAAGTTCATTATTGTTTTTGTTTTTTTTGTTTTTTTTTATTATTTTTAAAGACAGTTGCCATGATGCATTTTGGACGACCATGTGCATGGTGATTTGCAGTAAAGAAAGTTGACTGTTTTTTTTTTTTTTTTTTTTTTTTTTTTTATTATTATTTTTAAAGACAGTTGCCATGATACAATTTGGAGGACCATGTGCATAGTGATTTGCAGTAAAGAAAGTTGACTGTTTTTTTTATTTTTAAAGACAGTTGCCATGATGCATTTTGGAGGACCCGGTGCATAGTGATTTGCAGTTAAGACTGCAGGGCTAAAGAAAAATGAACTTTTTTTCAATTTTTATGACAGTTGCCATGTTACATTTTAGAGGACTATGTTAACAGATATCAATTTTGATCTACATGAACAAGAACCTTCCTAAATTATTTTTATTGATTCACCCAAGTGGTTAAAAAGAAAATTAAAGTTTGCAGACTGATGCACAGATTCATGCTTCACAAAGCCATCAGATCAGATGTCTAAAGCCAGATGGACCAAAGTTATTGCTGCAAAATCAATGAAAATGTACAATAAATAGACAAATAAACCACTCACCCAGCAAGAGAGAGAGAGAGAGAGAGAGAGAGAGAGAGAGAGAGAGAGAGAGAGAGAGAGAGAGAGAGAGAGAGAGAGAGAGAGAGAAAGAGAGAGAGAGAGAGAGAGAGAGAGAGAGAGAGAGAGAGATGAAAAAATAATGCCCCGTTATACATGTGGCAGGTACTAACACACTTAAAATCAATCAAGATGGTTTATTCTTGTATCATTACACTTTTTATTTTGACAATTTGATTGATAACTTCTGTTTTACTAGTTTTTACATGGTCAATAAAACCTTCAATGTTGCTTCATCAACTGATCAACCTTAACTCATTGTAAAATACTCATAATCTGATCTTTTTACAAGTTTATACACAATTATTTTATTAATCATAATGCAAGTGAGCCAATTATTGTTTTAAGCTAGCACACCAGCATTACTGAGGCTATTCATGTTTGATTAAAAGGTTCATATGCCAATTATAAACTCTAAAACAACATAATATATACCCACGATGCATTAGTAAATAATCTTCCCATAATGCATCATTAGATATCACAAATATGTCCATGATTTATAAGAAGACAATTTACCCATAATGCATCATTAGATATCATAATGTCTGCTTAGAAAGTCAAACAAAAGTCATGAATAAAAATAACTCAACAAATGTAGAAATAACAAGATAAAAGTGACCTCAGGCTTAAAGAAAAGGCTGTAATTCTTAAATATGTTCATGTTAAAACCCAACAGAGCAAACATTTTATTGTACATAAGAAGACAACAAAACGCTAATCCTGCAGTAAATGTTAATATCACAGTTATATGTGTGTAATGTTACAATTGGATCAATTTAAAGGAAAACTTGATAGAAATTATGAGCACAGCATCAATTAAGACATGGTAAAAACAGGGTTTTATTGAAATCCGCAGACACAATATAGCTGCTGTATCAGTCCTCAGCGGCCTTCTTGGTCGATAATACTTGCACAGAAAATGAACTAGAGCACAACACCAAATAAAAGCTTAGATACATGTTTCAATGACAATAAATCACGGTGTTCCATGACAAACTATAGGCCTACAATGAAATGCTTTTATTGTGCCTCATTTAAAGCTAGATTAATTACATTTCTACTAGCAAATTCAAATTAGAAAATATCCAACTAATATATTTTTTTTATTTTGTAATCTGAAGGGAATTCATTTCTACATCTAATTAATCTTTGTATTCAGTAACTATCTGATTTCAAATTTTCAGAATTTTGTTGTTGAGATTAAAACTTTGATAAATGTTACTGAAAACCATACAAAAATATCAATTCAATGTTGTTGATTTCTTCTTTTCACTATATCCTCTAACAAATCCACAATTGAACCTTGGAAATAAATAGCAAACAGTGAGATAATTAGTTGATGGCTACAAAATAAACAATTTACAGCTTAATATTTGATCAACTTAATCAAACTAATTTTAATGGATTCAGTGTAAGAAAAGAAAAAGAATTTGATCATCTCATTTTTTTTAAAATTGAAATTTTTAATTTTTTTTTTAAAAATTGGATTTTTAATATTTTTTTTTCTTCTTGAAATTTTAATTTCCAGCAGTTGTGTTTTATTTAACATCTATGATCTGATCTATTAAACAAAATTGAATTTTATGAATAATAATAAGAGTTGTTACTGGTTAAAAAATTGAAAGGGCAGGTTTATAATTAAAGCGTATGATTTTTATAGTACTACAATAATGAAATATCAATTGAATTTAATGTGTCAAAGGAGATATTAAAATGATGGATGGCTGATGAAAAAAAAAAAATTTCCAAATTCTTAAGTTGGTGATCTTTTCTGGGTCAACAGATTTCAAGAAAATACTTTAAATTGGTAAGGCACCATAAGTGCTTCAAAATTATTATTATCATTCCATTTTTTACTTTTTAAATGTAAGTAAGGAGCTAAATTGGAGCTAAATTGATATAATTAATTGTTATAGTTTATTTAGCTTGCCTCATATATTATATCATAAATATGACATGCTCTTCAATGGTGACAGACTAATAAATATGCAGTTTTTGTCACATGACATATCATGTGACCTCTGGCTCAAGGAAAACATTTCAAAATATTTACAATCTAATTTACACTGCCTAGATAAACTATTTATAAGTGACTGACATTATTTTCCAATGAACAGTTAAAGCATAAATAGTTCTGAATGGCGTAGGAATATCTGAATATTTGCAAAACCAGCAAATGGTCCCAGTTGATATTTCCACTTCCTTATCTTCCATTTAGTCTGGTATACTTATGAATTCATCATTCGCAAATTGTAATTTTACTTTTAACATTAATAATAAATTTTACCTTTTTAAAATAATATAAAACATGGACAATTTTAGTGGGCGTGACCAAACTGTAAGACCCATTTACAGGGGAAAATTTTAAAAAAAGCATTTGATAAGAAAAACAAAATGAAACCAACATTGCTGTTTTTTATTATTCTTTTATCTTATGAATGGAAATGATTGTAAATATAAGGATTAACATTTGTTTTTGAATTGGTCATTAAGGTATGAACTGTTAATGGAGGCAATGGGGCAAATCACATAAAGGGCAAAGCAGTTTATGATCGATTTATATATGTCTATATATTTAAAGCCAAAAAAAATGCATGAAAAACACTAGTGCTTTTTCAAAACTGCCCATTTAACGACCAAAGATCAACCTAACTACATGCTTACAATACACAATGATCAATCTCACAACTTACAATTTTCAAAGCAAACATGCATCATAGCTTAGCTACATGCTTTCAATACTCAGCTTTAGATCACAACTCACAATTTACAGAGCAAACACTTTCACACTCTCCCTAAATTTTCTACTTAGAGACCAAGGCTCACTTAGCTACATGGTTGCAATATCAAGCTTTAGATTATTCCCACAACTTCCAATTTACAGAGCAAACACTCTACCACTCTTTAAAATTTCCCACTTAAAGCTAAAGACCAATTTAACTACATAATTGCTATTCCCTGCTTTAGATCAATCCCACAACTTCCAATTTACAGAGCAAACACTCTACTTCTTGAGCTCAACAAAATCATTCACTCTTATGAATTTTCAATCAAGTATTATAACAGTGATGGATATAATGGAGATACAGAATCTGTAGTGATGTCGCTAATATTATTGGATGTAATCAAGTATTTACTTGCTGATAACACTACTAATATTGTCAAGCGTTTTAATAAAAGTATCCTTAAGTCGAGTAGATGAGCGGTCACTGACAGCAACTAAACACACGGCTTTTTAATTGTAAGATTAGAGCAAAATGTGATTTTTTTTAAATCAGAGAAAGAAACGAGATAAAATATAATCATTTGATACTTAAACTAATCTAATTTTATATTGCAATATTTCTTGTTTTTATCATCAACAATATGATGTCGTTGAAATAAACATTTTTTAAAGAAAATCAATTTCACTATCGTCACTGCAACAAAATGATTGTTAAACCACATCTTTATAATAAAACAAATATAATATTCCTAGGGGAAAAAAAAAAAAAAAAAAAAAAAAAAACCTATTTCTTGACTTGTCTGTCAGTCTTTAAATATTAATTACCTTATAACAGTATTCACAATACATTTAAATCGAGACATCCATCGATAGATTAGTCAACTACCTTCGTTTTAAATCAATATATTTTTTGAAGTTCTAAATGAAGATTGTTATTGATGTGTGTATGACATATTGAAGTGTGTTGTGCATGAAAATATAATAATTATCTAGGGGAATCAGCAGTATAATTTTACCTGCCTTTAAGCATGTAATCTCTATAACAATACATCAAAATCAACAAGCACTAGGTCATCCTAAGTAATTTGAAAAGGTATTTTTTATGTCTAACAAAACCGATGAGCTTTAACTGAAACAAAGTTACATATTTTAAATAAATTAGATTTTATTTGCAATCTGTTCACAATCTTAAACATCAGTTAAGAGGATGGGTCTCTTTAATTTTCCTGACCACTATGGTAGCTCAAGTTGGTAGAGTGCTCGCTTTGTATGTGGGAGGTTAGGGTTCAAAACCCCAGCCTGGTCTCACCAAGATTTGAAAATTGGTAGTGACTGTTCTTTTGCCAAGCACTCGGGATTTAGAAATGAAAGTCACAGGGTCCTTCCATTTTTATAACACCTATCTCCTTAATTGTCCCTTTCAAAAATTATTTTGGCTTGTGACAGCGTAATTTATTTACTTTTATTGTTAGTTAAAAAAAGCAAAATAAAGCATTATGAATCAATTTATTCAAAATTATTAAATGAACATTTCCAAATAAACAGTAGAAAGCTTATAAGCATTAATAGTGTGTCTAATTGGCAAAAATAATTAGTATAGAAAGCTCTTCTAGAAGCATGGTTGTACACTCCAGCCCCAGTAAAATTCGTTATGACATAGGGCCTCAGTGGTCATGTGCTCTAAAGCTTTCTTACACACCACAATGCCTCTAACCACTTAGGTTCAAATCTCACTCATGTAGATCCTACTGTGAGAGAGTTTGTTCCATTCCCTTACAGAAAGTTGGTGGTACTCTGGTTTCCTCAACCATCCCAGAATTGGTCACTTTGATATAAGTGAATGAATCTTGACTTGGACATTAAATACCATTACTCAAATCAACTCCTTTATATCAAAAAAATTTCATGCCCTGAAATCTGGCACATGTACCCTTAATTTGTGTATGAGGAAGGTTTAAATTATTCTACAAAAAATAAGGCTGTTCAGATCTGCATCTATCATTTATTAGTGTGCACTTCATTGGGTACCTAAAGTAAGTCATGTTGTGTACCCATGCAGGTCCTTTAAGAAAGAAGGTCTTGTTGTGTACCAAACTGGCAGGTTCCATATGCCTAAGATGTTAAATTATGCCTTGTCATGTACTACCCCTAAGAGCTACTATTTTGGTAATTTGTGCTGGCTAACTGATTCAGTATGTCATAGATAAGCATACCACTCGCCTAGTTCATTATCATGGAACCATACTTTGTCATCCTAATGCTCAGTGCCAGGCAAGGAAGCATAATATTTCAATTTTTAAAGTCTTATATATGGCCAAGCTATGATTCAGACCCACTTTTCTAATTAGGCCTCAGTTAATGGCAATACCAATGACCCTAGTGCATATTCAATTTCCAAGAATGTATTTTTGGCTCATATCAACCAATAAAAGTTGAAAGTGAACTTTCTCTCATCTATAGTCAGATGTAATAAATGCAACCTGTACAAAGATATGTATATAAAAGGACCAGGCTATTTCTATTTTCTTACATAGACAGGTGGTCTTTGTAGACAGGTTTGGGCTGTATTCCTGTATCAATACTTCAAAATATAACTGATACTTTGTCATGATAATTTTGGAAAATTGTCTTCCAATATTAATCAGAAGTTGTGGGTTTTCATCAATCAATTCTGAATGAATGATATCAAATTAGCGTAACTAACTATATGTAATTTTCATTTTATTTAGAACTTATGATCTATTTAAAGACCAAAAACTTTCTAATATCAGATTATCTATTAGTGATAAGGATGTAATTACAGGTATTTACAATTAAGTGTGGTCATTCTCAACAACCTCGGATAAACAGTAAACTAGAATTGACTTACATAAGTCACTTTTACCATTTTTATCCTACATCCTACCTAAAATATGCCCTGAAAATTTGATGACGAAATTGACGTCTAACACACTTAACTTGTCATAAATCCAGTTACTGGACTGTTAAAATTAAAATCTTGATACATTTTTTCTTTAGGGTGCGCTGAACTTTGAAATTGTTCTCAACTTTTAGAATGTAGAAAACATCAAATTTTTGCATTGAATCTACAATCTTTCTCACAGGATAGTTTGTTAAGTGGGATTTAAACTCAGGTTGTACAGGTGCTGAGTTAAATAAACCATTACTTGAGACTGGTTGGTCACTGACAGAGGTCAGGCAGATGTAAAATATTTACCACTATTTCACTGAAATGTGGCATTTACTGATTGACTGGGCATTTACTATTAGTGTTAACAGCCATATATCTGAAAACTTAATGACGAAATTGAAGTCCATCACATTTGGAGCTAAGGCAGGTGGAAGATTTTTACCACTATTTCACTATAGTTTCCACGGATATAAGTCATTAGTTGCTTGGTCACTTGGCCTTTTTACCATTGGTTCACTAAGGTTTCCATGGAGATAAGACACTGAGTGATTAGTCACTGACATAAAAGTCATGGATAAGGTACTAGTTCACTACAGTTTCCACTGAGATATTATAGACACTAAATGATTGGTCACTGACATAGCAGAGTCAAACATAAGGCTGTTACCACTAGTTCACCAGTTTCTAAGGGGAGGTGACTGCTTGACTGTGACAAAAGTAAGGCATGGGTAAAGTTTTTTCATCTAGTTCACAAGATTCTGCGGAGTTTATGGGCAATGTTCCCTTGACTTTTAATACAGGCAATGTGGGTTTTAGGCTTTAATCACCAGTTCACTACAGTTTCCAAACAAGACATTAACTGATTGGCCATTGACGAAGAAGAGGCATGCATAAAGCTTTCACCACTAGTTCACTACAGTTTCTATGAAGATGAGGCATTGACTGCTTGACAGAACTGAGGCATGGGTAAAGGTTTTTCACAAGTTCACAAGATTCCTATGGATATTATAGGCAATGTCGCCCTGACTTCTGATGTGGGTATTAGGCTTTTATCACTAGTTCACTACATTTCCACTGAGATCAGGCTTAAAAAACAATATGAAAAAAAAAATATTCCTGTTTTGCAAGGATTTTTTTTAGCCTAAAATTTTTTTCGCTGAAGGATTAGTTTCAAACAAACTGAATTAATCAAGTTTGTTCAAAAAGATGAAAGTAAAAAAATGATAGTATAAATTTTCAGATGGTAAAAAAATATAAACACTTACTCTTGTTGCAAAAATATTTCTAGTTCTTTGTAACACAATTACGTCATTCAATACTTCTTAATATGGAGCAATAGCTACCAGCTCAATTTCTAGTTTGAAACTATTGTGGCGATTATTTATTACCTGCTATGTTTATAAATTCTCAAGTTACTTCTACAGGCAATGAGCTTCAAAACTAAAAATTTAAATGGAAAGGGAAAAAGAAAAGTTTTTTTAAGGCAATTGTACCCTTGGAGTTACATCTATAGTTTTATCAAAATTTTAATCTGATAAAATCAGTACTATATATTTTAAATTAAATCTGTAATTATTACAAATTTTGACAAGTTTACTAGCTTCAATTAAAAATCAATTAAACAGAAAGATAGGTATCTATCCAATCTACTTTATTTTGTGTCAAGTCCGTGATGAAAAAAATTTATTCTCCAAACTTGGATAAACATCAAAAAATAAAATAATCTATGATAAACTTTAATAACAATTTACATAAAAGTTTGATATTAATATTTAAAGAAAATAATCGCCAGATAATATTCCCAGTCACAAAGATTTCTTTGTGCAGATTTTCAACAAATAATAGAATAGGAGTTGACCCAAGCATGGACCCTTGTGTCATCTACATGTCCCGCACATGTAAACGGCAATTGTTAAATCTTCTTTCCAATATCATCTGATATGAAATCCGAAACAACAAAAAACCCAACATGTGCCCAATATTTGTCTTTTTTGAAAATCATCCAGGTTATTTATACCTTTCATCATAATAGGCTACTAAATCACCTTTTTACCTTCTAAAATGTGAACATTGTCAAAACAAACCCAAGGTCTCAGGTGCACATATCATACCTGTATTAAATTACAAAAATTTTATATATAACAATATATTTATTCTTTTAATTTGGTCTTTTTATTAATGTTTTAAAAATGTTTTTAAACTCAACAATACACTTACCTGTGGAGATAATTGTAGTCTTCGGAAATCTTTAATGTATCACCTTTAAAAAGTACACAAAAATGTTTGTATTACAAAGGTTTATATAAAAGAATTTAAATGTGAAAATATATAATATGAAAACAACTTATCAATTTATTTATATCAGTCTAAAACCTTGGTATAAATGACCTCAAACATAACATCTAAGTTATCATATGACCCTTAAAAATCTTCAAAAGTAAAATATAATATATATCTTTTATCGCACATTATAACTTATAATATACTTATATAAATATATAAAGTCATAAACAAATTAGAGTATTTTTTAAAATATATAAATACAATATTATATCTTTTTTCCTTATTTGCGAATTATTTTGTGGCCAATCTGAAAATAATTTATGAAGAAAAAATTAAGTACCCATGGATATGCAATAGAGTTGAGTTGTGTAATGGTGTTTAACGTCCTAGTCAAGAATATTTCACTAATATCAAGACGTCGCCAGCTATAGGTGAATGTGCAGAAATTTTGCCTGTGCATTGCACTGATGACATTATACAGCAGGGTTCTTTATCATGCCACACCTGCTGTGACAGGTACCTCATTTATTTTAAGTTCCAATCCCAAAGAACCATGACTTTCATTTGTAATGCCAAGTGCTTGGCGAAAGAACAGTCATTACCCACTTCCAAGTCTTGGGTCAGACCCAGTCAGGGTTCGAACCCATGACCTCCCACTTATGGAGCGAGCACTCTATCAACTGAGCTACCACAGTGATTGAGATGCATTAGAACTTTGATGATTGGAATATTCATTCTGGTATACAAGGAATATCTTGAAAAAATTATTGGGTCCAAAATCATTTGACTGTTCAAACACTAGAACGAACTCCAGCTTAATACAATCCTAGTTACTGAAATATACACTTAATGACTTCAGGCCACAGTGGCCTAGTGGTTTAGGTGTTACATTTCAAATTTAAGCTTTCCCATGCTGTGGGTTTAAACCCTGGTTTACTGCAAGTGAGAAAGACTTTTCCTTGTTGTCTGTCTTGATTGGTTGGCTTGGTACCAGTTTAACAGATACAATGGTCTGCAATGTTTATCTGTGACATTGTGGGCATGGTGGACTAGCATTCTTAAAGTTGCCATTAAGTGTACACTAGTACAATGCAGATCAGAAACACTTACACACTCACATACCACTAACATTTATGTTAACATTAATCCCTGGGATGAATTAAAATGGTCTTGTCATGAATAACAGAAAAATTGCTGATGTGATGTAAAACAACATTTATTCAACCAACCAATATTGAAAATCTTAAGACCTATTGTCTGTTGGCCCATAGTTGTAAGGTCCCAGCTTATATATACAGCACCTCTCACCATCTTGGTTTAAATCCCAATTGGAGCACAACATATTGTGAAAGTTTGTTTGTTCACTTGATGAAGGTAAGTTCTTTTCTCAAGGAGCCCAAGATTGACCTATCCCAGAACTGATTTCTTCAATACATGTATTTGAGTGTAATGCTTCTGACTGAGGCATAAAACACCATAATTCTTTTTATATCCAGATACATGTACAATAAATGTATCTTACATTCAGACCAGACCCATTATTCTTTAGCCTCTGTTAATACTGTAATATTTTTTACAACAATGTTGATGTATTTTTGAATCTAGAAAATAAAGTGTTTCAAAAAGAAAATTAAGAAGAAAATAAGAGACCCAGTAGAAATGGTAAAGCTTAATATGTTGTATTTGTTATCATTAAGACCCTAAAAGAAAAATCATTTGGAAACCTTAACTGGCTTAGAAGAAGTAAATCAGGCAATAAATTAAGATATATTGGCTTAAGTTTTGAAATATTTAAGAACAGGAAGACTTTCAAAAAATTGGCTAAACAAATGACATAATTTAGTTTAGTTTGACAAAGTGTATTAGTGAAGATGATATTGAAAGTATCAGCTTAATTACAAATTTAATTTGCATATTCTGCTAAAAAGTTCCAATAAAAAACATTCAAGGAAAAAACCTGTTACAGTGTACTGGTACATATATTAAATGGCTAAATGCTGTTTTATTTTATATTAAATTTTCACTAAATCTATCTTCACTGGATGTGAAACCAAGCAGCCATTTTTTAACATTAATCTGTTCTACCTCCAAGCATTCCACTTTAAATATGGTTTCAATTGAGCAAATAGTTTCAAAGAATCAGCATACTTATTGAAGCCAATAACAAATGCTTCAAAAAAAAGACAAAAAATAAAAAATTTAAAAAATAAATAAATAAATAAATAAATAAATAAATAAATAAATAAATAAATAAATTAATTAATTAACAAAGGGGTAAGAAAAAAAGATTAATATATAAGGCATATACTATCTTTACAAACAAGAGGCCTATAGGCCTGATCACTTTCTTGAAAATATTTCCAATTGTGCTCTAAATATTCAAGCAGTATTTTTAGACAGATGCCAAAGTTTGTGCAAATTGAAAACTTTTTTATCCTAAGAGTGCCGAATTTTTGATCGAGGACAATTGCTTGACAAAATTGCTTAGGCTTTTTAAGCATATATGATGTTGCGACCTTATAGGCCTCATTGCAGGATGGATTGTTTCTCATAGCATTAGCTCATCTGAACCTTTAGGTGAGTTATTAGTTATCAGCATTACTCTACTCCAACTACAGTATATAATACAAAATATAGTTTTATTTGGTGAATTGGCTTCAGAAAAAAAAGATTTTTAAAGAATCTGCTACATTTAGCATTTAAATTGCACATTCTACTATTAATGAGCCAAAAAAGCTTTTTTAATGTATAATCATCTTTCTCGTAATCAACTACCAACTAAATCAATTCATCTATATGTTTTTTTCCTATAATTTGACTATAAACAAATCAATCCTTGTATTGGCTCCTTCGCTGAGGATCTTCCACTCTAAGTTTAGTTCTAATACACCAAACAGTTTCAGAGGAGGATTTTTAACAAATCTAATTTGCAAATTTTCCTTATAAAATCTTAATGACATTAATCCATAATTAAAAATATGTTATTATCAGCTATTTTTTTTTTCATTAACTTCAATGACCAGATCTTAGATGGTGAATATTGACATCTGGGCTACTATACCCAGAGACCTACAGAACATAAAAAGGTTTTTCATTGGGCAGATGGTTTCAAAAGATTGGATTTGATTGGATTAATGGTGTTTAAGTCTCATTCAAATTTCAGAAGGTAAGTTTTAAGTTAAAACATTGGTGTAGACCTGCAAGTTTTGCCATTTCATACACAGAGCTGGCTATCAGCAATTGATATTAATGACAGATGACTTCAAAACTGACTAGATATAACCAATAGTCATAAAAAAGCTACAAAAAGCTAGTGTGTGTGTGTATTGCATGTCCGTCTGCACCTGCATGTGTTGGTGTGTGTGTGTGTATGTTATACATATATATATATATATATATGTGTGTGTGTGTGTCTGTGTGTGTGTGTGTGTGTGTGCACACATGCATGTGTGCGAGTTTGTGTGTTTAACAATAGGTATTCTAATTTCAAATCAAATCTTCACACAATAAGATTACTTAACAATTGAACTGTTTTAAAATGATGTTCATTGTCAGTATGAAGGCAACAACTTTGCAAGCAAAAGGAATAATGCACATTATGATAAGTTATAATTATACAATTGTTATATTTTCATTAAATTCTTTTTAAAAGATTATTCATTGATTTTAAGAAAAAAAAATTCCCATCTATAACACATGCAAATCGGGGGAGTCCAGTAGACACAACAGCTGAAATTAAGACTGAGAAGACCCATTTTTAATCCACAATAGTTTTTATGTGGGGAAACAACGAAGAGATTTGGTTTGAAAAATCATAGTGTTATCAGGTATTTTGATAGTATTTTTCTCCATTTTTCATAAACATAATGTATTTTTGAGAATATTGGATATAAAATAATTTATATAAAAATTGAATATCAACGATAAAATGTGTTGTTATTTGTGGACTTCATTCCGTTCAATTAATAATCCACATGGGGCCACACAGGTGCACCTGATTTTTTAATTGTGGAAGAATTTGCAAAGAAGTATGGAGTTAAAGATTGCTGGCTATATGTCAAAAGTAAAATTTGTGAATCAGAAATGGTGGAAACTGTAGCAGAGGGATAATTTTCAATGGCCAAGCATGAGGGTTTAGAATCAGTGCTGGGATTCGTGAGGGTAGACAGGGATTTGCCAAGAGATTTTTTCTGGAATGTCGATATTGTTAGGTTGAGATTCACTCTAACATTATGTGCTGAGCTTCATACCTGGTATTGTTCAAATGTAGACAGCAAAGCAGTGAGAAGTATACTTATTCTCTATGCCTGGTGCGGTGCAAATATCTCTCAAAGTTTAGAAAATGATTGTTAAAATTTAGCAAGGAGTTTTGTAGTACTTAAACCATGTACATGTATTATACTTTTGAGGAGTTCCTATTGTATCCCTAGTAAACTGATTAAAAGCATGTAGCTGATTTTTCAGTTTTTCAGATCAACAAACATAGCATGTGAAATGGACAATTTTCACTGAAAGTGGCATACATGCGTCAATCTAATTCCAATTGAAATTTACATCACTTGAATCACATCTGATTGTTCAAGAATTTTTTTGTGATTTGATGGTTTTGACAGACCAGTTCTTGTCTGTTCTTTCAAAAACGCCATTTGATTTTTTAAACTCCGTCTCTCACAATGTCAATATTACGATGAATATTAGCCAGGTGCCTATATATTTTATTAAAAATTTATTTGATTAATTTCTTTGATTTTATTTTGAGCATTTTAACCATTTAACTGTTCTTGTAAAATTTTGTAAAAATACGTTTTTAAAGCTTGTCTCGAATATAAACAAAAGTGACGTGATAGCCATGTTTATTTACCTATGGAAATGTAGTTCCAGATTGCATTTTTATGTATTCAAACACGGAGTGACAAGGTTTTTGTCATTCATTGTCAATCATGAACCCAACCACTCTCAAGCTTGCAGCTATGAGAATTTCAAATGAAAATATAAAATTGTAAAATCATGTTTCATAATATACATTTTGCGTTAAAAAAAGTAATTATTTTGAATTATCGCTGTGGATAAATGACTCAGCACAATTGTATAACATTTCATAAAGTAATATAATATCCTACATTTTTATTTATGACTTTTAAGATTGAAAAACTATTATAGATGATTAAAATATTCACACACACACACACACACACACACACACACACACACATATATATATATTAGTGTGATATTAAATTAGTTGTTTTTCATGCAATATATAGTAATAAAAAAAATATATTGATTTATATTTGTTTGAGAATTGCACATTTTGAAATAATACACGGTTTTCAATATTCTTCTATTCAGTACTAATTTTCTTGCAAATTTCAAAAATGCAAGAAAATTTATTATTTATCTATTTTTTATTAACTTTTCACAATTGCTATTATAAAAGCATTTAATTGTCAAAAATAAAAAGAATAGGACTTATGTGCTCTTGTGTGATCAAAAGGTCTAAAATGCATGCTTATGGATCAAATTGCCGCTTCTCGTCCAGATCACATTGTCACTCTCCATCTGGATCACATTACCACTCCCCATCTGGATTACACTGCCACTCCCCATCTGGATCACATTGCCTTTCTGACCAGATCACATTGCCACTCACCATCTGGATCACAATGCCACTTCCTGACCAGATCACATTGCCACTCACCATCTGTATCACATTGCCACTTCCTGACCAGATCACACTGCCACTCCCCATCTGGATCACATTGCCACTTCCTGACCAGATCACATTGTCACTCACCATCTGGATCACATTGTCACTCCACGTCTGGATCACATTGTCACTTCCCAAACAGATCACATTACCACTCCCCATCTGGATCACATTGTCACTCCACGTATGGATCACGTTGTCACTTCCAAAACAGTTCACATTACCACTCCCCATCTGGATCACATTGTCACTCCACGTCTGGATCACATTGTCACTTCCCAAACAGATCACATTACCACTCCCCATCTGGATCACATTGTCACTCCACGTCTGGATCACATTGTCACTTCCCAAACAGATCACATTACCCCTCCCCATCTGGATCACATTGTCACTCCACGTATGGATCACATTGTCACTTCCCAAACAGATCACATTACCACTCCCCATCTGGATCACATTGTCACTCCACGTCTGGATCACATTGTCACTTCCCAAACAGATCACATTACCACTCCCCATCTGGATCACATTGTCACTCCACGTCTGGATCACATTGTCACTTCCCAAACAGATCACATTACCACTCCCCATCTGGATCACATTGTCACTCCCCATCTGGATCACATTGCCATTTCAAGATTCAAATTTTACTTGGACAGATCCTAGTGGGAGAAAGTTTGTTAATTTGCTTGCAAAAAGTTGGTGGTTTTTTCCAGGTACTCCAGCTTCCCCTGCCATCCAAAAACTCATCATCTCAATATAAGTGAATGAATCTTGACTAGGGTGTTAAAAACCATTACTCCACTGTACTCCACTCTTAAAAAACTAATTTGATTATGTTACATTTGGGGTCCACAAGATAAGTTAAAAAAAGCCATCTACTTGTAAGTTATTGCATTTTATAAGCATTTAGCGACATCATGTAGTATACAAATGAGCCTCATTACAAAACCTAATATTTCCTTGTTTGAAAATATTGTTTACTCTTCAGAATATTACACTGAACAATTATTACATTCATAGATTTTAAAAAGGCATTTGACAAACTTGACTATAGTATTATGGAAAATCTTTCAATACTTAAAAAGAAAATATCCATTATATTTTTCTATAAATCGTGGATGGCAGTTGATGAAATTCCAAACGTAATTAGAGTGATAAAAGCCGTTGTGTCTATATATATTAAGAATACAAGTAAATAATAAATTTCCTTTAACACAAAAACATGGAAACATCTTAACATTAAGCTGTCAATCAAATTTGTAAGATTTTTTTTGTATTTTATTTGATTATGTAAGATATACACCATTTTATGTTTAAAATTACCTAGTAACAGACATGGATCAAACAAATGTTTTCATCTTGATGATACCAAGACTCATTAGATATAAGCATCTTGGTGACCTTGACTCTAGCTGAAGAAATCAAAATTCTGGCATCATTAATACCTTTAATTGTTTGCAGATCTTAGAAGCTTCACTCTGGATAATGGGCCAAATACTATCCAATTATCTACGCCTTTTCTGGCAAGATACAAAAGTCTCTATTAAATTTTATTTATTACCCTTCTATAATGGTGATCAACTAATATACTATGTTAGAAATGTTCTTTGGTACAACAGAATGATATAAGCAATGAAATGTTTTTTGTCTGTTTGTGAATATGTTATCCAGACCTGTAAAATGAGACTTCAGACACATTATCTGACATCATCTTTTCTATTTCGTTAATTCTCAGTACGAAAACTTCCCAGAACATTGATGTGAAATATAGAAATTGCATTATTGTAGTAAATGCTCACTGGGATCTGTTATATATTCATAAACTCAAAACTCATCAAATATAAATATGGAGAATTCATGCAAACAGATTGCAGAAAAAAAAAACCACCTATAATTTTTTTTTTTATATATATACATCTTTAGTTTTATTTTGATAACAGTTATCAATTTTCATGTAGTGTAGCAATGTTTGAAATTTTGAAATAATTTATCAGTTATTTCTTGGGTAAAAAAGGAAAGACCTTTCTATGATAAATTCTTTCTAAAATTTTTGAAAATTTATTTTTCACAGAAATGTTTTAGATACCTTAATTATATCATTTTAGGCACTTTAAGTCAAAATAATTTTTTTTTTTGTGCAGTGCACAATTAAACTTTCTTCCAGAAAACAGATGAACAGAGTTCCCAAAATAAGCAAAGCACTTTAAAATTTTCCATTCAGTGGGTTTTGGTGGCCAAGTGGTCTAATGCACACTTGTTACAGCTTACAGTGCCTCTTATTTCCCAAGTGTGAATCACACTTGGGACAGATTCTAATGGAATTCGCCAGTGTACCATGTGATACCTCATAGCATTTGTGCGGGACAATTATTTCTATTGGCAACGGAATTGCATAAAGTGACGTTTTCTCGTAATAACGATGTTTTTTCAGGAATATTTGACATAATCGTTATCCATTTCATTCCCCACAAACGTTAAGAGGTATCGATCACTGGTGAGTCCCATTATGGTTTATCAGTTCACTTGCCAATGGATGTTTACAGATCAAAATTACTCTTATTACCTAGGTAAGAACCCCAATCAAGAGCAGATCCTATTCTGAGATGACCTATCAGTTCACTCAATTGCTTCATATATGGAAGGTTGACAGTTCAAACCCTGGCCGTGTCTGACTAAATCAAAAGGTCCTTGGGATGAGATCCTAAAAACTCATGCCCCAGAAGGCATGGCACATAAAGAACTCTCCCTGCACATTGTCCTAAACACACTGCAAAGGTAAAAATTTCTGCCACTTCACCTATAGCTGGTGATGTCCCAATATTATGAAATATTCTTGACTGCGATGTAAAACCCCATTGAATCAATCAATTCAATCGAATTGTATAGAAATTGAATCTGGTTATATATGTAATTTTTTAGGACAAGGTTTTTGAACCATATTTGATAAATCACAGCAGAAAATCAAAAAAATATCAATAAACCTGAAAAAAATTTGGTACTTTTCACTTTACTTTAACGATTATTTGTTATTACTTTATGCATAGACAAGTGAAAAATTCCAACCTTTTTTTTTTTTTTTTTTTTGTTATTGTTGTTATTATTGTTGTTGATTTTCTTTGAAAATTTTACATAACTGGACATGACAAAAAAATGGAGACATGGCCATAATTGTGAAAAACCTCCAATTTGTATGCACCAGTTACTTAATACTACCATTTTTAAAAACATATTTACTAAAAATACAATCAAGAAGGTAAACATATGTTCAGTACATAAACTACTTTGCCCTTATGATACTCAAAAATTTAGCCAAATATCAGACATTATATTAAAATATAAATTATCTTCCACATCAATATCAAAGAATTCCAGACTATTCCATAAGAGAAATAAATATTCATAAGAAACTGATACCACCTTTTAAAAGTCAGAAACAACAGCTACTTACTTACTTACTTGCTTGCTTGCTTGCTTACTTGATTACTTACTTACTTACTTACTTACTTGCTTGCTTGCTTACTTGATTACTTACTTACTTGCTTGCTTACTTACTTACTTACTTACATGTAGAATTATACCATCTAACAACTTTCTGTTACAAGCTACCAATAAAAAACCTTAACAGCTCAAAACTCATATCACCAACTTAGTGATTCATCATTTTTTGTGATTGATGTTTTTCCAAATGTTGCAAATACTTAGGAAGGTACTATTTAGTATTGAAAACAAATCAGGAAGATCAAATATCATTAGTCACTATTATACGTCAATCCTGATGTGAAGACGCAAAGACTACCTTGTTGGCAAGTACTATTAAAAATGGCTCACTTGTTTTAATTTTCAACCGTACCACCAAACTACATCCAATACCTATCAGAAGCTGAAAAATTTCTGGCCTTTTTATCATTTGATGTTTAATGTATTCTTCGTGGCACTGGCTATGAATATTCTTTTTTTTTTAATGTAATCACCATTCTACATTGCTGCTATGGATAAAGGGAGATAATCCAAATGTATAATGATGGAATGCATCAAGCAATAAAGCATCAATCAGTGCAGTAAATTACATTTGAAAACAATATAAAACTGCATATAACAGTTTATATATGTTTTGGTTTTAAAATACCAGAGATAAACTCGTTACTTGTTCATTAAAAAATAAAACAAAATATCTGTAAATGGTCTGACTTTTAAATCTGCAGCATTGCAGAATAATGCAATTAGAATCCTGTAAAAATAAGAAGTAAGAGAATTTGATTTCAAAATTGATCTCTCAAATGAGGAATAAAAACAAGAATTAAGATTGCTTTAGAATAATTTAAAGAAGCTTTAAATGTGTAAAGTGATATCAGCAGAACTAGGTTTTAATATCATTTAAGAACATGGAGGATGAATTTATTGTCTTGCCAGAAAAGGTTGAGACAAAACAGTGGTTTTGTCAGAGTTAGAGTCAAAAGGTATCATTCTCATTGTGTTCAACTATTTTGATTTGGCTAAAATTTTTTTTAAAATTAATAAGTCTAATTACATGTGTTAATAAAATCAAACTTAAAATACATATTTATCACTCATTCCAATTTGAAATATTTCAATTATCATGACCTTTTATAAAGGTCATGTAACTTGTGTTTGAACAAGAAGGCCTATTAGGGCTTGCGACTCTCAATGTTCATTTCCTATGAAACTTACAATCTGCTTATTATTTCTGGAACCATATCACTTTTCTTTGCATGGTATCCAATTGGCTGGTGAAGAATTTCTCTCGAGATCCAATCAAAATTCTGTTTACAAAATATTTGCATTAGAATAAGGAGATAACTGTTTTGTATTTGAAGAGTTCCGACCGTAAAACGTGGATTTTACTGTTGCAAATTGAGGTCTACCTGGCGATGCTTGTGATCGGAACTCTTAAAATACAAAACAATTATCTCCATTCTAATGCAAATTAAATAAAATATTCTAAAAAATCAGTTTAATTGATGGAATTCCCCACTGCTCTGGTCAGAGATTATTTTTAGTTTACAGACGCATCACTAAATCATTAATGTATATCGATGTCGTTACGCCAAATATATAGTTCTATCAAGAAAACACTTGATTCCATTGATATAATAATTTTATTGTTTGAAATAAATAACAGATTCTTATATATCCAATATCCATTTCTATGACAAAATTTGGCAATACGGAATTGTCGAAATCATCGGAGTCCGTCATTTTTGTTTTGTAAACAAAAGCACGTGTACCGGCACGTTGGAATACATTACGTAATCGTTACCTAGATAGCACGTGACATCTTAACTGCGACTGTAAAACAGAGATTTTACTGCGGTCGAGGTCCAATCAAAATTCTGTTCACAAAATATTTGCATTAGAATTAACTATACCAAAGTGAAATGAAACTTTTACATACTAGAATGTGTCAATGCAAGATTCAAACCTTAGTTGTGACTTTGCTTTATTCTAAAAAACCATGGTGATTCTAAAACCAATTCCAACAATAACTTAGTTCTTATTGAGTCAATCCAATTAAATCACCAAGGTGAAACAAATCCATTACATGTGCTAGTATTACAAAAACATCCTGACTGCAGGAAAACCAATGGTTTAAAATTGAAGTTACATGATGATAAGGGAAGTAAACAAGCTGCTCATTGGCTGATCAAGAGGAGTAAAATGAGGCTGGCTTGTTGCCTCATCACAAGGGATAGAACATAGCTATTCATTGTACGATTTTATGAGATACAAGAATGTTTTTACCAGATCATGAAGATACCATGAGGCTGTTAATTTCTTGATCATGATACTAGAAAGGTGCTTATTGGCTTAGAATAAAGAATACCATGAGCCTGTTTATTGCAAGGGAAAGAATAAGACTGTTTATTGCCCAATAACAAAAGATAGGGCTGGGTTACTTATTGCCTGATCAGACAGAATGAGGTTGTTGATCACCTGATCAGGGGGAAAAAGCAGGGCTGCTTTATCAAAAGGGTTATACAGAGTCCATTCATTGCCTGATTACAAAGTGATATCATGAGAATACTCGTCTGATCTTCAGGGATATAACTGTGCTGCTTATTTATGGTCAGATATGGTCCTGCCTAAATAGGAAGGATACAATAAGGCTTCTTACTCATTTCCTTGATCATGAGAAATGCAACTCTACTCAATACCCAATCAAGAGGGATACCATGGAGCTGCTGATTGCTTACTCCAAACTGTTATGATAAGGCTGCTCACTGTCTGCTCTTGAAGAATACAATTAAGCTGCTCATTGCTTCATCATGTGGAAATACAACAAGGCCACTTTTTGTTTCATCACAAGGGATCTGATGCGATACCCAGTGTCAGATGGCAAGGAATATAATTTTTTTAATGATGAGATTAGGGTGCTCAATGCAATATATTTTTTTTGTCTTGTATGGAAAAAAAAATTTCAGAACAGAAAATGACTTGAATTTTTAAACACTTAAATGTTTTTTTTTATTCCTTTTGTTTTGTTCATCCATTTTAAGTGAGTTCCTGTTATTTTTTACTCCGATGTACAGGTTCATTAAAAATACAGCACAAGATTACCATATTTTGAAAAGACATCAATAAATATGTTTGAGGTATAGGACCAAGTCTTATTCAAGTAAAGTTCATCAAAAGTTTTTGACTATAAAGAGTATGAAAATATGGACTCAGTACACTGGACCTAAATCAGTAATTTAGACCAATGGACCACCAACACATATCAGAAAATGCATGGTGAAGTAACTTTTGCAGTAAAATAAATTAACTTCTAATAAACAACAAACATCTGCAATTTTAAACAAAATTTAGGTGTAAAATAAATGAATTTTGGTTATTTCACTAATTAATCATATGAAGAACTTCTGACATATTTTCTACAGTTTTCAACAATTTAATTCATCTTTAACAAGAAAAATGAGAAAAACACCTGTGTATTTGACTCTATTAACCTCTTCATGTTTATTTCTTGAGCTACTTGTCTGTAAACAATATTAAACTAATAAATAGCTCTGATAAGTATCTTCTTATTACCGTTTTAAAACTGTAATATTTGGTACTTCTTGAGGTGACAAATGTTCAATGGCAACATTTCTTACTTAGGCCAAACTTATGAATTTTTGTGTATAAATGAAATGCATAAATCTACATACAAATTTGGTCCATGTAAAATATATATACCAAAGACTACATCAGAAGATCAATTCCTCTATACCATAGATAACTTAAGGTGTCTCTACACTTATTATTGGTTATTTTCAAATCTGAAAATTTTACATCCCTGTCTATGTATTATTGCTTCTACACAAATCTCTCTAATACCCATTCTCTAGCCGGGAATAGCTGCAATAACACTGATGCGGCTTTAAACAAAAACTCACTCACTCCCTCTCTAATACCAAAAATCCATCACCTGTATATTTTGTAGCATTTTCTGTTATTTTTTTTTAATTTTTGCTTTGCATATGTTTAAGTTTTGTATATTGGCAATCCACAGGCAACTCAAAATCAAAATTTTAAGTCCCTTCCACTTCCATTTATTGTAGTGTCACTACAAATAGTAATTACCCATTGCAAATGACCTTAAAAACTGTACAGTAGAAAGAGCAACAAAGAAAACCCTCTGAACTAAAAAATGTGTTCAGATTGGGCAGTTGTCTGGTTTAAACATGTGCATTGGCCAAATATTTGAAAGTTACATCCTTATATTTATGATCAATCAGTCTTCAAAGAATTTTGTTTGTTTTTTTTAACTTTTGTTTTTTTAAACACTGCAAAATAAAAAATGAGAGTGAAATAAGTGCTAGTAATAATTTCACTTCAACTTCATCAAGGCATTCAGTTCCAGAATGGTGGGGAAACCAGAGTGCCAGGAAAAAACAACCAACCATGGGTATGCAAACTGACAACATTATTTACACTGAGAATCTACATATGTAAGATAAGAACCTAGGCCATGAGTTGTGTTGTGATCTATATGCACATACTTAGCCCCATCATTTGGCCACCTAAGCCCTTACCAAAATTGATGTGCTACATCTGTATTCTGTAAATATATTAAACTACCTAATCTTCACCATCTTTAATTAGCCGTGTTAAATCAATGTTGCATATCCCTTCAAAAAAGTAAAAAATAAAAAAAAAGAAAATAAATAAATAAATAAATAAATAAATAAATAAATAAATAAATAAATAGATTTTATTGAGATTATTTGAACTGTAACACATACACATTGTCTTTACTTGGCCTTACTACAGCAATTAATTAATGTGGACCACCCAAACACTTTCTCTTTATCTCAAATTAAACAGAACAAAATTACAGAAAATGTGCCAAAAATTACTAGATTTTATTGGTAAACAATAGTCTTTAATTCTACCAGCTACAGAATACTTCAAAAATAAAGTTATCTCATGCATTTGTATTAATAAAGTGCTGCTGTCTTAAGTACTAAACACTTATGTTTTATGATAAAAGTGTTGCCATGGAAACATACATTTGAAATGACTCAAAGAATATGCAACTATATATATCAATAAATTTGGAAAAGTTATACTAAAAAAAAGATAAACTAACAATTAATGAAGTCTTCTATTTGCAAATATTTTTTCTAGATTATGTGAAAAATTTTAAAAACACATTTCTATAAACTTTATCTTTTTAAAATTTATTATAAAAAAAAATTTAAAGGATAAGAAATTTATCCAAATCATTGTAAATTAAAACAAAAATATTAAAAAATGTAGGCTACATATAATATTCTAGATTATCTGAAATCTGTGCTTCATGACACAATGATTAACCATAAAGAACAGGCCCATTGGGCCTTAAACTGCTCACCTGTGGACATTAGGGAAATCAGAATTATGATAAAATTATTTTAACAAGATCAAACTAGCTATGCAAAGTTAGAAGAAATTTTTGTCCTAATGCTACATGTAGTTTTGTATTTTAGGCATTTCAGTAAGAAGTTTAAATTGCTTTACTGTTTCATGTCAAATACAGTGTCACTGAATTTTTGCCAAATTGGCTCCCTTAAACGTTTAGTAGAGCTTTATGTGCAAGTGCTATACATATCTGTTAAGCTTTGAAGCCTTTCAGGTTATGACAAGATATTAAGACATTTAACTTTTCAAGATCACGGTGACCTTGATTGTGGGTCAAGAATGGACAATGTCAGTCATTGTAAAAATGTGTACAATGAGACTACAGTAACAGAAGAAAAAAGAGTTTTAGTAATAATGAATATGGTTTAGTCATTTTCAAATCTTGACTGAGGAGTTTAGCACCATTACTTCACAAAGTTTTAGTCATTTGTTTTACCAGTTAGTTCTAAGATGGTTGAGGAAACCAGATTGTATACAGAAAACTAGTTAGAAGTTTGGCAAGTGAAATGACCACACAAAGATGAGTGAGATATAAACTTTAGCAATTAGAGGCACTGTAATCTGTAAACACAGACTTTTGCCCACTTAGCTAATAAAGCCTAACACAAATTCTTTAGTTTCAAGATGCTATATATGAAGTTTCAAGCATCTAGTTTTTTCAGTCTATTACAAGATGTTTAAATGCTTTAATGCTTAAAATGAGTAAGAATCAAGGTCAAATTATTCTTTATTAGTTTCATGCTATTATGGTTTATATGATGCCTAAAGCTTCTAAAAGCCTTCAGTTCATGACAAGAATGCAACACTGTGAGATCACATGTTGAGAAGTGGGTATGGGTAGATGGGTAACTAAAGAAACATGATAAAATGCATAACCTTTGTCTGCTTATTTAACAACATATCTGAACTATGTAAAATATCATTCTTATTAAAATTTTAAAAAATATATTAAAAGAATAATGAAATAAATAATTGTAACAAAAGCAATAAAAATTACATTATCAAAATTAGTTTAGAACTTAAGTAGATTCAATATCATGTTTTCAGATTAAATTACCCTTTATTAATTGTTTTTAGATGTTAAAAAACTAATAAGAAAAATACCTGTATAAAAATGAACATTTAATTGCATAGGAAAAATAGGTTTAACGGCCTTATTGCGCACCTGGAACATGTCTTATTATCTCTAGCAGTATTTTAAAAGACAACTTTCATAAATTAAAGAATTCCTTCAAATATTTCCCTTGAAGCTGAGATTTGTCACTTTTGATACTACTTTTCTTATATATATATATTTAGGTCAAAACTACCAAATACTCTTGACCTTTCAACCTTGACTCCATTCTGAATGGATATTTCTTGAAAACATTGAAACTAAATAACCAATGTCTTTTCAAATAGTTAAGCTATTACTGTTACAATTTAAAACGTATATGGCTTCATGTTGAAAACAGTGCTACAAACATCAAAAACTGAAATCTAAAATCTATGAAAAAAAAACATTATCAAAAGTATGGCAATCAAAAAATAGGTCATGGCCTTGACCTTTGGTCCTCTTTTGAGGGGGATACCAACAATATAAAGTGAACAATTTATAGACTTAAAACTCTACAGATTTTCACCCAATGCCAATCAATGACCTACTTCAGGTCACCATGGAAATACAATAAACAAACTTTAAAGATTGCTTTAAGGATGCTTTCCACCAAATGTAGTTGAATTCTAATCACTGGTTTCATAAAAGAAGTTGTTTGATTGATCATTTACAACAATATGTCATGTGCCACATTTAGATCAACTACATATAAACCAATCAAATATCACCATTTTAATTTGTCGTTGTTGTTGAAGGGCCTTGATAAAAATATAACACTTTAATTTTTTTAGCATACTGATTCCTTTTTTGGAAGTCGAATGCCATTATTCCCAAAATTTTCTTTTAACATACTCGTTTTTGACACCTGACAGTCACTGCAAAAACTTTAAAATAATGAACACATTTTTTAATCCATCTCAGAATGCCATGAAGGGCTTTACCAACTTTGTGCAATGATGCTTATCATCTTTAAAAGCTTTTTGAAAATCTGCTTGTCATTCAAGGGTTTGCAAGATAGTTTCATAAAGTCTTATTTTAATAAAACAAAGAAAATAAAAGAGAAATCTGATTAAGATAAAAATTGAAAGACATTCTGACAAATCCATTCAACAGTAAAATTTTCAAATTCTCAGCAATTTTTGGTAAGAACTATGGAGAAAAAACGAAAAGGTTTGCAGTTCTGCTTATAATTAAAAAAGCCTCACTGACAAAATACCAATATATATATATATATATATATATATATATATATATATATATATATATATATATATATATATATATATATATATATATATATTTCTGCTACATATCTGTATCAGACAGGTATTGTATTTTAATTTCAGTCTATGATCCTAATCTTAAAGTTCACCAAATGCTCAGGTGTGAACTCAAGTATTATGGGAATAACAAATGATCATGTTAACTCTTAATAATTTTAAAGGTTAAAAAAAATCCATGTCGAGACTGCTACCAAAGACTGGTTATATGCTGAAATCTAATAAATCTTGAAAGAGGAAGTTGTAACAGAAATAAATATGATGTCATCCATGTACTCATTATTCAAGTAAATCTACTAGCAGACATTTACTGACCTTGTTAGAAAATCTAAAGTTATGTTCTTTGTTTAATTTGTTCTGTTTCTGAATTTGTTAATAATGAATTAGGAAGGTAACAATTCCTGTTTCTTTATTTTTGACAAAAATGCAAGATGCATTACTAAGAATGACAACAGCTGAGTTAACAGCGAAACTTTCGAAAGATTTGTCTTGTAATCTTAAGAGACATTACCAGTCTGATTTTTTTTTAACTTAACTGAAAATTCTAAATAACAAGGACATTAAATAATTTTTCAATTTGGTTTAGACAGAAAATTTCTTTTGGCTAAGAAAATTACATTTTTCCCAAACCATTACCTTGGTAAGGAAGCCTGTCAAGCAGTAAAATTCAATCAGTATGTGCATTCATTATGTGTTTCTCTTTGTTGAAATACACCCATGCCCCTCCCCCCCCCCCCCTCCATCCAATGCTGCATAAATCTCCTTTATTGTTTTTTTTTCATAGTTTGATCCTCCTGTAGCATTCTATTTAATTGGTTTCACAAAAGGCCCTGCAGTTTCACAACCATTCCTTAACTAAGATTTTCCTTAATTTTAATTTGACAAATTTTAAATCTAAATAATTTGTTTAATTGTTTAGATATTCAGGAATTTAAGGTGTCAATTTTTGAAGATTGCTTTAAGCTTGTAACATATGTTTAAGTTTAATTACAAATGATTATTTGTAATACAAAAAGAGATTGCCAAAATTTGCTAAATTAAAGTTAAGTAAAATCTTAGTTAAGGAACGATTGTGAAACTGGGGCCAGGAACTTATTTTAAGTTAAAACATTTTAATATAACTTTAATTAGATGACTTTCATAAAACTAGATTTGGGTAGGAATTGAATATCAAGATTTGGCAACTTCAATTTTCTGAACTAGTTACTGGACATACAGTCTGCAAAAAATCAGATCTTTCATTGGAAAAGATGTAATTTTACCAGACTAGTCAAACAGTCTGAAAAAGTTTAGCAAACTCCGAGTTTATATCATGTTTTTTCCACAACAGAGACTGACCCAAAATTTACATCATAAATAGCTAGTAATATTTCAATGTAAATATGATAATTTTGATCAGGCCTCAGTTTCATAATCATTCACTCAACTGAGTGTATGCTCAACTCAAATTAGAGAATATTTCAATGTCAATTCTTAAGACATTACACAGTTAAGATTAAATATGTAAAATGGTAAAATCACACATTTTAGTATAGGCTTATTTAACAAAAACCAAGACTGTCTCACAAAACATAAAATTTTTAAAATATTGATGAAAGTAAAATGGAGTGGAGTGGAGTAATGATGTTTTACGCCCCAGTCAAGAATCTTTCACTTATTTCAAGGCGGTCAGTTCTGGAATGGTGGAGGAAACCAGAGTGCCCGGAGAAAACCACCGACCTTCGGCAAGCGAACTGACAAACTTTCTCACACTAGGATCTGTCCCGGGTGGGATTCGAACCCAGGTGGTGAGAGGCGCTGTGATCTGTAAGCGTGCGCTTTAGACCACTCAGCCACCGAGACCCCCTCGTAAAATGGGAATACCCTGAGTTGAGTTTACACTCAACAGAGAGAATGATTGTGAAACTTGGGCCTGGTCTTCAACTTTTCTCACCTGTGGCAAATTACCTTTCAGTATTTTATAACTAAAATCATCCAAATTCAAATCTAACCTAACATTATCTATGGCTGGAGACATCTCAATATAAGTAAAATATCCTTAATATGGACCCTAAAAAAACTTGCTTAATTATGTCAATTATGGATGCAATGAACAAGAGTGATTTTGTGATTTTCAGGATTACCACAATGTTTTATGATACAAACATCTTGTGATAAGTGTCATGTTACTAAAGCTAGTTGAACCACCATATTCTTCATACGAAGACCTTTTAAGAGTCATTTTCTGGATTATAAAAGTATTTGCAATCTGATACTCTGGATCTATTCATTAGCATTTCTTAATCTCGATATAATAATGAAACATGATACCTGTTCTGTAGCCAAAAAAAGCATCATTCTGAACATCTCTTAATCTTCATAAACACATAAAACATGATTATTGCTCATAGATATCCAATTTGATCAGATTTAACCTACTAAGCTTGTCTGAGTTCAAAAAGTTAAAAATTTTAAAACCTAAAGATGTTATATGTTTAAAATAATCATTATGCAACATTATATTCAACTGCAATATATTAAAACATCTTATAAAGTTTGTCTGATCCAGTTCTTTTTATTTTCTTGAGATTTTGCAAAAGGTCTTGGAATAAAATTAGAATAAACCTTTAGAAAAACCCTCTGAAAAAATAGTGTTCATGTCTGACTCAAGTAAGTAAGTTTATAACAAGTTAATAGTGTTCATGTCTGACTCAAGTAAGTAAGTTTATAACAAGTTAATAGTGTTCATGTCTGACTCAAGTAAGTAAGTTTATAACAAGTTAATAGTGTTCATGTCTGACTCAAGTAAGTAAGTTTATAACAAGTTAATAGTGTTCATGTCTGACTCAAGTAAGTAAGTTTATAACAAGTTAATAGTGTTCATGTCTGACTCAAGTAAGTAAGTTTATAACAAGTTAATAGTGTTCATGTCTGACTCAAGTAAGTAAGTTTATAACAAGTTAATAGTGTTCATGTCTGACTCAAGTAAGTAAGTTTATAACAAGTTAACAGGCTCTAATAATGTTTCATTGTTTAAAGTAATTATTATTATTTGTTGTTGGTTCTAGAGGTAGGATAACTGCTTAAAATTTTGGAAAAATAGTTTTGGAAAAAAAAGAACAACAACAAAAAACTTTTAAAACAAAGTGTAGTGTGCATTTATTGGAAACAAGACAGTGAAAGTCTACCAAATTACAAATAACAAATTTGAAAGGTTGAACAGGTTTTGATGCTGTAATTTGTTTATTGTTGCATCAGCCATTTTTCAGCTATTCACTTTGAAAGTAAGGTCTACAATCTAAGAGCAAGTTCATGCCTGAGATGTACAAGTGTGTATCATGATTTGCCTTGTACTAGAGCACACTCAGGGTAACCTAGCTAACTCAATTAGTTAGTATGTCACAGACCAGCAACCCCTCCCCTCCCCACATTATCCTGACACATGGTGCAAACAGCCAATACTCTATCCCCTTATTTCTGAGCACCAGGCAAGGTAGAAGTATTTCAAATCCTTAAAGTCTTATGTATGACCAAGCTTGGGTTCAAACCCCAAACCAAGAAACTCAACCACTGAGCTACTGAGGCAGTGTACACAAGTTAGAATTAATATGAGTGAAAGTGTTGTAAGGATTAAGTAGCAGAATTTCAAACTAGAGAAAAGTAAGGTGAAGTGGAAAGCAATGGTGTTTTACAATCTGTGTCAAAATATTTTTACTGATATCAAGGTGGTGTGTTTTTAGGATGGTGGGGAAAACCAGAATGTCCACCAAAAACCACATACCTCTAGCAAGAACAATTGACAAATATTTCTCAGTACGATCTACCTGAATCTAGACAGAGAGGGGTTTATGCTTTAAACCACTTGGCTACCAAAACCTGACAAAGGACAAATTGTCTAGGGTTTGATTCACGGTATATTTAACAAGATAGTGTAGACCCCTGATTAGAAAACAATTTTCAGGGTAAAGTATAGGAATTAAAATAAATACATGTACAAATATCTTACACAGGTGGGTTGGTTAGATGCTTGAATGGTGTTTATTGTCACATCAGCAATTTTTCAACTATTTTTTGATGAGACAATTTTTATTTATCCCAAAGATTATTCTTAATATGTATAAGTTCATGTGATGTTTGAGTGTGCAACCATGTTCTGATCTGCATTTACTAGTGCTCACTTATGACAACTTTTTAGAGTGTTAGTACCCTTGTAAGTGAGTGACGGTATTGTTTAAAGCTGCATCAGCATTATTGCAGCTATTCATGCCTTGTTAGTACACTAGCCTGCAATCTTGCAAATAAACACTGCAAACCACCCAGTTCATTTTAGTGGTACCAAACCAATTTGTAAAGGCCTATGTTAAGAAGAAAAACTTTCTCATTGACTGGAGTTAAACCAGTACAGCAGTTTAATATAGATACTTAAGAAAAATCAGTAATATGGGGACTTTGTAACTTTTACAACTACATGTACATAAGTTTTGTGCTCTTCAACTTTTTTAAATTCACCATTTGTTAATTATGCATTGAATTCAAATTTTAGACTTTAAAAATTGACATATATAATAATATATCACAGTGTAAGGGAGACAATCCAACATTGAGGCAAGTTTTTTTTTTCAAAATAAGCTTAAAAAGTGAGTACATAAAATTAATGAATTTTCACCAGCAAATAATCTTTTTATAAAAAGTTTTATCTTAAAGCATTTTTGTGTGTTTAATATAAAGTTTTTTATCTATGTATTGAAGAAAATATTGAAATGCAAAGAATACCTACTGTGGCCATTGTTAACATCAAATATCACAGTAAATAGTTTTCCTCTTGGCTAGAAGCCCAGGTGAAAGTTAAATAAAATGAAAAAAAAATGTGTTTTTAAATAGTTCTTTATAGATTTTACAATGACAGGGCTTTGAAATCAGACCCTTTTGATTCTAATACTTGTAAAACTTTATAAACAAAATTTTGATTAAATGTCTTTCAAAAAGGATAAAAGGTTTAGATGACATTTTCAGCTATTAAAAAAGTTAATATTTGAGAAACAGTTTATTTTATTTTAAACACAGTCCCAGTTAAAACCATGTACTGAATTTAAACAAACTTTATTTAAAGTTACACAAAAAAATGTTACAGGATTTTAAGTAAACTATGAATCATTTTAATATAAATGTAAAATAATCAAAAATACCAATTAAAATCATTAAATAAATTACAATCAATCTGATCTGACTGTTTGATAGATCAGGCATATATCAGAATTAAAGAGTAATTAAAAAAAAAAAATTATTAATATTATAATTTTTTTAATTATTAACATAATTATTTGTAAGGAAATGCAAAGGTTTATATTATACATGGCTTGAATCTGTCCTGAATAGATATCACTATAGTAGCTCAGTTGGTAGAGTGCTTGCTTCATATGTGAGAGGATTGAGTTTAAACGTTTATGGGTGTTCAAGTGGCACAGTGGTTAGCGCTTCCTATCACCAATGCGACCGGGGTTCGATTCCCAGCGTCGTATGTGATAAGGTATGAGGTCACCTGCTTGAGCACGTGGGTTTTTCTCCGGGTTCTCCGGTTTTCCTCCCACAATAAGACCTCACGCGCGCTACTATTCGGGCCAACGAGCTAGATTAATATAAGTTGCACAACTTGTTTCTAAATCGTTGTAAAAGAAATAAAGTTTTTTAAACCTTAGCCATGTCTGACCAATACTTGAAAATTGGTAGTGACTGTTTCTTTTTCCAAGCTCTCAGCATTTAAAAATTAAAGTCTTGGGGTCTTTCAAAGGAGACGTTAAAAACTCATGCCTGTGTCACAACAGGCATTGCACATTTAAGAACCCTTCTTGCAAGGCCAAAATTTCTGCCGATTCAACTATAGTTGGTGATGTCTCCATATCAATGAAATATTCTTGAGTGACCCAATGCCCAGAGTAAACCACTAACCATCACAACTTGCCAACACTACACAGTGGGGAATTAGTGGCCAAGTGGTTGGTGTAAGGGGGACTCTTGTTGTCTCTCACTTCCTCAGTTTAAATTCCACATCATGCTTTAGGTCAGTTGGTTTTTTTCCAAGCAATCCAAATTTCTCTACCATCTCAGAACTGATATTCTCAAAACTGGTAGAAGTGAAAAAATCTTGACTTGGGGATATAACACCAATATATCAAAATAAACTCAATTATGACATGATGAAAGGTGTCTCAAGTAAACTTTAAACTTGCTCCACCATCAGATTGCATTGAAATTACTTTGTTAAAGAAACCCAAAATAGGAAGGGGAAAAAATCAGATCTTTATTACAAATTGTCAAAAAAATGTTTAAAAGCTGATTGCTTAAAAGAAGTACCGCAATGTGATAACTGACAATGAGAGAAAAAGCTGAGATCTTTTCTTTTCTCTTTTTTTTCCAGGAAATATAAATGCAATTCATTATGACAGGGCATACATCAATTAGTAATCCAGTTTAATTCAAACTCTTTTGAATTCCTTAGAGATTACATGTTTAAAACTGACTGCATCAATCAAACCCTATGGTACTATTGGGGATAATTAATACAATTATTTTTTGTACACGCATTCAGGACAGTTTTCTTCATTTTGCATTTCAATATTTTATCTTTTTTTCAGTTTTTTTTTTTCTCTATCATCTTTTAATTTTATTTATTGGTCTTTTTTGAGAAAAAAATTACGTTGAGATTAAGATGTTTTACAGTTTACCTCAAACTTGTGTCTTGTTAAGTAACCCATTCTATTTGTATTCATTTTGGTAATTTTGTTGAACTGATTGCAAACAGTTTCAAGTTATATTTTTGCTTTATTGGGCTATTTGACAACTGTTGAAAAATGGTTTGAAATGTGAAAAAAAAGTTTCCACAAAGTGAGATGCACATCTTAAATATATGTAGAAATATTGTGAAGATTTAAGGTAGAAAACTGTAGGAGTCAATTTCAAAAAATAGGATCATGTTGTTCAAAAGATTACTAATGAAAAAAAAAAAAACAATTAAGCTCAAAATTCAGAATAATGAGGGAAAAACATCATTCTAAATAAAAGCAGGTATAAATTTTACAATACATATTGAAGTATATACTGTGAAGTTTCAATGTTCTTGCTTGTGTTGGAGGAGTTGATTTTAAGAAACAATACCTTGTTGTAAAAAAAAAACAAATAAAAAAAAACATGAATAAATCATCCTCTAAAAGATTTTTTTAGAAAAAAATATATCCAATTTGTAGATTTTATTCCAATGCAATGCAATATCTCATTCTGTGTATTTATCGTTCTTTCACTTAGTGACAGTAAGAACACACTAGGTGTTAGCCTGATGGCATCTGCATCATACTAGTGCACACTCTTATTAACATTAGGTGATAGTTTGCAAAAACAGCAAGTAGATGCCATTCTTTCATAACCATGACACCTTTATTAAAAATAGCAATAAAAATATCAGGTTGGTTTGTCGCTTAAATGGGTAAAATTGTGTTTTATGCCCAGACAAGATTTTTTAACTAATAAGAAGCTGGTCAGTTTTGAGATGGTAGAGGAAAACGGAAAACCAAGAAAAAACCACCAACATTCAGCAAGTCAACTGACAAACTTGATTCTGGGATTTGAACTAATAGAGAGTGTCAGGAGCTGTGATTTGTAAACTGGTGTTCACACCACTTGGCCACTAAGGAGCAGAGCAAGTGTCAAATTAAGTAACATGTCCAAGTTATAACATGAAAAAAGATTGGATTGAAACCCATGACCCTTGAATCTGTAGTATGAAACTGATTTTAAAAACAATAGTTCAAAGCAGTTTTTATATCCAAGGTTTACAGTTTAAAGCAATTATATATTACTAACAAGAGCGATTAATGATTAATGTTAGTTTATATATGGGAAATAAATGTCAGGTTTATAGATTAGGTAAAACTATCAATATTCAACTTAATTGTATCAAATTATATCCAGTGATTAGAGATTTTCTATAGCCTCAGTCTGTACGTACACAGATAGCATGCTTCAGTGTCGTAACTTATCATACCTGTAATTACAATACCAGGTATAACCTGCTCGTTAACTAATAACAACAAATATGGGGCAACTAATCAAGTGTAATCAATGGTAAATCTACCAATTAAGGAAAAGTGTTTGAAATACATAAACCAGAAATTGGCAGATAGCCATCCTACCGATTATGAAAAAGTGTTTGAAATACATAAACCAGGAATGGGCAGATAGCCATCCTACCGATTATGAAAAAGTGTTTGAAACACATAAACCAGAAATGGGGAGATGGCCATCAACGAGTATTAATATTTAATTGACTTGTGTATATATCATTATATTGTTTCAGTTTTAAAATTTCAAAGGGTACTTGAAAGTCTATATGTTCATTTTAACCTTTTTTATTTAAAGCCATACCTTTACCCAACTCCAGAGTCATTTATGATCAACCTGTTAAGTTGTAAGTGTTCCAAATTAAAATGCTTTAAAGCTGTGTGTTCAATCCCCCATGACTCTGTATGATATGTCTCTAGACCTGTACTACAATTAAAAAAAAACTTTCTCACTTATGTTGGTCAGTTGTCTTACACACAGAAATTATTGAACTTTATCTAAATAATAATGGGGCACGGTGACGAAACAAGCAGTTAAGGTGTTAACCATCAAACCTAAAACCTGATATTTCTGTGGGTAAACCAACTGACCAATGTAAGTGATAAAACCAACAAAAGAGTGAAAAGCTGAAACATCCAGTCTGGCTTCAACTGAATCACAAGAAAAGGAGGTAAGCTCTCTAGGATGAAGTCTGGGGTGACTAATATAACAATGTTTGAGAAAAACTGGTACTATATGCTAAATGGCTATTACCTAGTTTTTCTATAAACATGTACCAAACTTGAACCACACTGGTTGATAAATAAACCTGCACTGGCCATTTATCATTTTTTGCTATTTATAATAACATGAAGCTGATTTGTGTAACTTCAATCTGCTTCATCTAGAAACCTACCACATTAAAATTGGTTGACATTGCTCCAAAAGATTTAAGTTTATGCACAGGTGCAGACATACTTCCCACGCCATAAGCTATTCTGGCTACTTCCAGTTCAGCTGAAAATGAGTTTTCATTTATTCCAATGAAGTGATACAAAAAATAACTCCAATGCAAATAGATTTAGACAAAAAGATAAGGTCATGACAACAGCATAAAATTATCCAATCAAACCAAAGATTAAGACAAAAAGATAAGGTCATGACAACAGCATAAAATTATCCAATCAAACCAAAGATTAAGACAAAAAGATAAGGTCATGACAACAGCATAAAATTATCCAATCAAACCAAAGATTAAGACAAAAAGATAAGGTCATGACAACAGCATAAAATTATCCAATCAAACCAAAGATTAAGACAAAAAGATAAGGTCATGACAACAGCATAAAATTATCCAATCAAACCAAACATTAAGACAAAAAGATAAGGTCATGACAAAAGCATAAAATTATCCAATCAAACCAAAGATTAAGACAAAAAGATAAGGTCATGACAAAAGCATAAAATTATCCAATCAAACCAATGATTAAGACAAAAAGATAAGGTCATGACAAAAGCATAAAATTATCCAATCAAACCAAAGATTAAGACAAAAAGATAAGGTCATGACAAAAGCATAAAATTATCCAATCAAACCAAAGATTAAGACAAAAAGATAAGGTCATGACAAAAGCATAAAATTATCCAATCAAACCAATGATTAAGACAAAAAGATAAGGTAATGACAACAGCCTAAAATTATCCAATCAAACCAAAGATTAAGACAAAAAGATAAGGTCATGACAAAAGCATAAAATTATCCAATCAAACCAAAGATTAAGACAAAAAGATAAGGTCATGACAAAAGCATAAAATTATCCAATCAAACCAAGATTAAGACAAAAAGATAGGTCATGACAAAAGCATAAAATTATCCAATCAAACCAAAGATTAAGACAAAAAGATAAGGTCATGAAAACAGCATAAAATTATCCAATCAAACCAAAGATTAAGACAAAAAGATTAGGTCATGACAAAAGCATAAAATTATCCAATCAAACCAAAGATTAAGACAAAAAGATAAGGTCATGACAACAGCATAAAATTATCCAATCAAACCAAAGATTAAGACAAAAAGATAAGGTCATGACAAAAGCATAAAATTATCCAATCAACCAAAGATTAAGACAAAAAGATAAGGTCATGACAACAGCATAAAATTATCCAATCAAACCAAAGATTAAGACAAAAAGATAAGGTCATGACAAAAGCATAAAATTATCCAATCAAACCAAAGATTAAGACAAAAAGATAAGGTCATGACAACAGCATAAAATTATCCAATCAAACCAAAGATTAAGACAAAAAGATAAGGTCATGACAACAGCATAAAATTATCCAATCAAACCAAAGATTAAGACAAAAAGATTAGGTCATGACAAAAGCATAAAAATTATCCAATCAAACCAATGATTAAGACAAAAAGATTAGGTCATGACAAAAGCATAAAATTATCCAATCAAACCAAAGATTAAGACAAAAAGATAAGGTCATGACAACAGCATAAAATTATCCAATCAAACCAAAGATTAAGACAAAAAGATTAAGGTCATGACAACAGCATAAAATTATCCAATCAAACCAAAGATTAAGACAAAAAGATAAGGTCATGACAACAGCATAAAATTATCCAATCAAACCAAAGATTAAGACAAAAAGATTAGGTCATGACAACAGCATAAAATTATCCAATCAAACCAAAGATTAAGACAAAAAGATTAGGTCATGACAAAAGCATAAAATTATCCAATCAAACCAAAGATTAAGACAAAAAGATATTAGGTCATGACAAAAGCATAAAATTATCCAATCAAACCAAGATTAAGACAAAAAGATTAAGGTCATGACAAAAGCATAAAATTATCCAATCAAACCAAAGATTAAGACAAAAAGATAAGGTCATGACAACAGCATAAAATTATCCAATCAAACCAAAGATTAAGACAAAAAGTTTAGGTCATGACAACAGCATAAAATTATCCAATCAAATCAAAGGTTTTTTAATAAAGACTGCAGAATATTTCTCTTCTATACTAGAAAAATAAGGTGGATTTTTACAGTAAAGTAATAAAAAATCAATAATTGAAATAGTATGCTCCATTTGATCAATGAAATGATGACAATAAAATCCAACAAATCCCATAAATAACTACATTTATCCTAAGTAATATATAACAGCATTTAAATCAATATATTTATCTATAAAAATATACACAGGGCTACAGATCATGATATTAATCTTATATACTTTTGTTAAAAAACATATTTTCTGCAATATACACAACATAGAGCCACTTTAAATAAAAAGGTTGATATTTAATGATTTTGTGATTATTGTAAACAAATATTTGATGTATCAATCGAAATTTACAGCAAAATGGTTCTAAGCAAAAATGGAAAATAATACAAAATAAAACAAATACAATATAATAATGTTGAAAAATAAGAAAAAAATATCAAAAAGCCATTTTATTAAATTTTCAAAATTTTACGAAAAAATGTGACAACAAATTATAGGCTTAAGAACCATGAGAAACTAAATATCATAACTAATTTTTCCTAAAACAAATTTGGAAATTTTATTTTTTTTTATTAATTATTATTATTGTTTTTTAAATTTTTTTTAATACCAAAATGTCAATATGACCTAGTTTTAGTAGCCAAGGCAATGCTGCAAAAAAAATCTGAATTGCAGCCAATATATGTTTTTAGTAGATTCAATGAAATTTCAAAAGTTATCATCTAAAAATCCAGATTGTATTATGCAAATTACTTAGGCAGGAACTTTGTGAAGTCATGTTTAGCCATGGCATTTTCATAAAAGGCATTCTAACCTAGTTTTGTCAAAATCCAATCAATTTTACTGAAATTATCACCCAGAAACCACCAAGTTTAGTCAAAATCCAATCAATATTACTAAAAACATCATCCAGAAACCATCAACCATTATAGTACACTAATTAGTTTTGCAAATATTTTGTCACATATCAAAAGGGTATGAGGTATTTCCAAAAGGGAACACTGTCTAAGATTGGTAAAAATCTGACCAATAATTAAGGAGTTGTTAGACTTAATTTTCTTAGACTTTGACTGATACTACAGAAGTTATTACCTAGAAACCAGTGACCACACAAATTGTAGTATGCTAATTAATTATTAATAAAGAATTTTGACACATATGAAAAGAAACATTAATTTTTCTACAAGAAATCACTGACCAAGATTGGTTAAAATCTGATCAGTGTTTCAGGAGTTATCATCTGGTAACCACTTTAACATTTGGCAATCTTGTTTATCTTTGTTAAAACAATTAACAATCTAAATTTGGTATTATGCAAAATGACATGCATCAAATCTTTAATTGGCACTATATAAAATTGCCTGTTATAATAGTTATATTTATGCAAACAGTTTGAATCAGCCATCAGTTAACAGAAAAATACAAAAAATATAAAAAATTCTAAAAAGACAAAAATAAATAGAAAATAAATAAATCAAAAATTCTTAAGATAGAGTATTGTAAAAGTCAATGTCATCTAACATATATATGGCCATTTGTCAATGAAAACAAATCTCCGGAGAAAATGTCTAAAGTCATTCCAAAATCAATAAGATGAAACAAACACCATAGTCCCAGAAAATCTATATCCATACTGTTGAAGATTCATCAAACCTAATTTATTGTGTATTGGTGTCTATTAGGAGAGAGTTGGTAGAAGGCACAGTAAAAACCAATGGCTGGGCCATAGAGAGCTATTATTGTGACAAGTCTGTTTACAGAAATTTGAATCAATAACAAGCCATGGCAGAAAACCTACTCTGTGACTGCTTCTATTGCAATGTTAGGCTAGGCTAAGTTTGTATGGTTTAAATTGATTGTTATTAGGAAGTTAATACTTTACAGTATATATGTCCCATGTTTACGGACATCATGTCATGTTTAAATATTTTTCCCATTAACCCTGTCTCTGGAACTTTTAACTTAATCAGACATCATCACCGAGAATAAAGATACATAAGTAATATATTACTTACAAGAAAGATTTATATCAATATACATATATTTATTTATTGAAATGAAAATAAAATAGAATTTATTTGGCATTGATCTTTAAATACAAATTTTGTTTAGGCAAATAAAAAGTTCATTTGATAAGAATTTTACTAAGTAAAGGGAGACAATCCTTACTTGAATATTAACTTTTTGATTACTTTTGTTAGAAGCAGGATAACAGTTGTCAGATGGTCTGAAGCCCAAACGAAAAAGAATAAATGGTATTTCAACATGTGAGTTTGAATCCCACTCTTGGAGATTCAAGAGTGAGATTGACTGTATGTTTGTTTTCTGAATTTTGATGTTTTCTCTAGGCACTCCAGTTTCCTCTGCCATATAGAACTATGTTTATGTGAAACTCCAAATTCTTTTGCAAGTCAACTGACAAATTTTCCCACACTTAGTTCTGCCTCGAGTAGGATTTAAACCTATATGTCAAGAGGCATTGTGCTCAGTAGGCCAACTCTATAGACCATTTGGCCACCATGACCCCCCACACTTAGTTCTGCCTCGAGTAGGATTTAAACCTATATGTCAGGAGGCATTGTGCTCAGTAGGCCAACTCTATAGACCATTTGGCCACCATGACCCCCAAAGACAGAAAATAAATGGAGTGGAGTTTTAGTATTTTTCACGCAAAAATGACACAAGCATGATTTGATCCTAGGTGGTGCTAAGAGATAATTCAGACAACTCAGGCCACCAAACCCTTGCCCTTTCCATAACAAAAAAAAAAAAAAAAAAAAAAAAAAAAAAAGGGTACAATTTTGATCTTGAGAGGTGTTAAAAAGCATTAAGCATTGACAATTAAAACATAGAAGGAAAAGTATTATACTGCTCAAGTAACAATATTCCTTATAACATGAGTTGGCGTAAATAAATAAGATATTGGTTGCCACAAACAAAATGGTTTGGTTTTTTTAATGTGTTGTAGGTGTATGTTGTGAATGTTGCATCAGCAGTTTCACAGCTATTAGCGACAATAGCAAGTTAATTTATCTCTCATGATTAATCTAAGATCAAGTTTGTGTAAGTGTGAGATGTGCAAGTGTTTATAGTCTGCCTCGTACTAGCCCATACTCAGGTTAACTTCAATATATAAGCTAAAAGAGTCAATATGCTATGAAAAAGCATACCATTTCTCTAGTCACATTCTGAACCAGTTGATGCTCTGTCCTGTAAAGCTGAGCTCCAAGGAAGTTAGTAGTATCAGTTTTAAAGTCTTGTGTAAGACAAGGCTGGGGTTTGAACCCATGACTTTATAATTACAAGGCAGATGCTCTTCCTCTGAACCATGAAGAAATTTTATGTCTTAAGGACTTTACTTCACAGAAATAAATAACAAGAGGCGGGCGATGCACGGTGGACGAAGATGGATAGCAATAGCTCATCTGAGCTTTCAGCTCAGGTGAGCTAAAAACACAGACTAAATTAATGTAACCTGTTCTAAAAGAACCGAAACCCTCAATCTGTTATGTGCACTTGTTAAAAATCGCCAAGAATTAAAAAATCAAAAAATGGAATCAGGCAATGGACAAAGTGAGTGATATCATGAATTTGACAGTAAGTATAGCCATTAATCAGCATACTGTAATCTCTTCAGCAACAAGATTGTGTTTTGTCATAATATGATTTATATATTGGTATTGTAAATGTATTCCCATGATGCATTTGTGTTTATAGATATTCAATCTAAGTTAATGTACTGTCGTCTGCTAACAAGAAGTTACCCAAGATAAATCAAAACATAGGTTTTCTATCAATATTGTAAACGATATGATTTATGTAATGAATATATTCCAACACTCTGTCCCTATTCTGTTGTCAAGAATTGAGAATACAACATCTCTCAGGTTTTTGAGATATATCCATGGTTATCTTGATTTCAGAATGATCTACAATTTAGTTTTCTAAATTTTTGACTGTTTTGAACAACTTGTATAGCTGAGGTCATCATTGTCACTTTTGTCCAATTTTATCAATTACAGGGGTTTTTCAACCCTATATTTTCCAATACTACAGAACCATTTTCTAAATTCTTTAAGTGATAAACAAGCACAAGTGGACTTATCATGAAACATTAAAAGTCATGTGTGCTATTTATTAATATGTAATTTATATGTAATCATGAATTGTACAAGTTAGATTAAAAGCATAATGCTGATCAAGCAAATTCACTGAAAAGCAACGACCCAAAAACTGTTGAACTAAAGTACCTAAATTCAAACTCAATCTATAATTTATCAATTTTACAGGAACTCCAAACTGACAATTACAAAAGTTAAGTTTGGCAGACAGACAGACAGACAGACAAATGAACAGATGAAAGAAGAAATGCATAAAATGCCAGAAATGAAAACTTATTCATGTATAAAAAATGAGTGAGTGAGTGGGTGAGTGAGTGAGTGAGTGTGAAAGAGTGAGTGAGTGAGTGAGTGAGTGAGTGAGTGAGTGAGTTAGTGAATGAGTGAGTGAGTGTGAAAGAGTGAGTGAGTCAATTAATAAGTTGATATTTAAAGCTGCATTAGCATTTTTCTGCTAGTTGCAGCTAAAAAAGAGAAGATAGTAACTGAGTTGTAAACTATAAAAATATTTTAACACTTTAGTTGTTTTAGTTTTAAATTGTGGCAAATAGTTTAAAATGATTACCCATTATCTGCCGAAAATGATAGGAGTGGAGAAAATTTGAGTCATTTGACCTAGTTTAAATATCCAAAGTAACTTTTAATTAACATTATGACACACAATTTTTATCGTGCCATAGAATTAACCGGAGATTTGACAGGATATATAATGGTTACTTTTATTGCAACATTGACAATGTAATACGATCATATGAGCAAGATGTCAATGATGATTCTGGTTGTTAATTATAATCATAAGTTTGTTGCTCGGAAAACAGAAGCAATGCGGCGATTCAAGATCGCGATAAAGCCCTAGCCGGGGATAATGACATTGATGAAATCTTCACCACTTTTAAGACTATACAATAAATCTCACAAAGACGTCTTACTAGCAGTAAATATTGATGTATTCTAGGATATTGGTTTCTCCGATTTCTATCCCAAATGTAATTAAATTAGGCATCGACAAACTCATCTTGTGACTAGAAAAATAAAATATAAATTGCATTATTTTTTTCCGTTATTGAAGCAAGACATTTCTGTGATGAAATACAAATCTAATCAGACAAAAATTAATCTGTCTTTTCCCTTTGTTAAATAAATTTTATAACATTTTAATATAGGTAGCAATGAACATTATATAGTGGAGATTTATCGAGGTTCGTCACAAGATTAGACAATTATCAATAAGAAGCACGTAAGATCTGCGCAGACATGGAGTTGCAAAATATCAATTATTTAAAATGTCAGGACACTGTCTGAGTAAATAAACCAATTGTTTCTCTACGATTTTTAAATTTTTATTTAAGCGTTCAAAGAAACTTGTTAAATAAACATCAATTACATAATATAAAATATCTTAGAGCCAAGATTATGAAGGCCATATTGTTGTGTAACACAGGAGATATGTTTAAGTTTGTGATTTCAATTTATGACAGATGAAATAATATTCAAGTACAATTTATATTCTAATAAATATTTCAATATGTATAGACCATAATACATGTATCTGCTTAGTTTAAGACTAAGGTTCTGCACTTTTTCAGCTTTGTTTAGTTTCAGATGGTAATCTGCAGTTTTAGACCTGCATAGATTACACCAAAGCCTGCAAAATTCAGATGGAGATCTCTAAAATTTCAGACCAAGGTCTGCACAGTTTCAGATTTAACTTGAATTAGTTTTTAAACAAGGTGTGCATAGTTTCAAACTGAGAACTGCAAAGTATCAGACCAAGGCCTGTAAATTTTCTGACCAAGGCCTACAGTTTCAGTCCAAGACCTCTATAGTTTCAGACCAGACAAACTTGGATAGTTTTTTTAACAAGGTCTGCATAGCTTCAGACTGAGACCTGCGCAGTTTCAGACCAAGGCCTGTAAATTTTCAGACCAAGGCTTGCAAATTTCAGATCAAGGCCTATATAATTTCAGTTCAAGGCTTATATTGTTTCAGGCTAGACTGAATCTTAAATAGTTTTTAAACATGGTCAACAAAGAGGTTTAAGACCCAGATCTGCATAATCTTAGACCAGGGTCTGCAAAATTTCAGATAAAGACATGCCAATCTTTGTTGTAGGCAAACTGTCAATGGTAAAAATATTATCAATGCTGATTTTGAAGGTGTTCACAAATACTCTCAAAGCATGAGGAAGCTATCAAAGAAAAGAAGCAAGTGTCATCATTTTTTTGAAGTAAGCTTATGGCAGTTATATAGAAATTAAAATGGTGCTGATATTTGGAGGTGTTTATCTAGTCAGTAAAAAAAGCAATCAGTGACACAAAGATGGACATGATGGTGACTTTGAAACATCTTAAATATGCAGTGATATAGAAATTAAAATGGTGCTGATATTTGGAGGTGTTTATCTAGTCAGTAAAAAAAAGCAATCAGTGACACAAAGATGGAAATGATGGTGACTTTGAAACATCTTAAATATGCAGTGATATAGAAATTAAAATGGTGCTGATTTGGAGGTGTTTATCTAGTCAGTAAAAAAAAAAGCAATCAGTGGCACAAAGATGAACATGATGGTGACTTTGAAACATCTTAAATATGCAGTGATATAGAAATAAAAATGGTGCTGATATTTGGAGGTGTTTATCTAGTCAGTAAAAAAAAGCAATCATTGGCACAAAGATGGAAATGATGGTGACTTTGAAACATCTTAAATATGCAGTGATATAGAAATTAAAATGGTGCTGATTTGGAGGTGTTTATCTAGTCAGTAAAAAAAAAAGCAATCAGTGGCACAAAGATGAACATGATGGTGACTTTGAAACATCTTAAATATGCAGTGATATAGAAATTAAAATGGTGCTGATTTGGAGGTGTTTATCTAGTCAGTAAAAAAACAATCAGTGGCACAAAGATGGAAATGATGGTGACTTTGAAACATTTTAAATATGCAGTGATATAGAAAATAAAATGGTGCTGATATTTGGAGGTGTTTATCTAGTCAGTAAAAAAAAGCAATCATTGGCACAAAGATGGACATGATGGTGACTTTGAAACATCTTAAATATGCAGTGATATAGAAATTAAAATGGTGCTGATTTGGAGGTGTTTATCTAGTCAGTAAAAAAAAGCAATCAGTGGCACAAAGATGGACATGATGGTGACTTTGAAACATCTTAAATATGCAGTGATATAGAAATTAAAATGGTGCTGATTTGGAGGTGTTTATCTAGTCAGTAAAAAAAAGCAATCAGTGGCACAAAGATGGACATGATGGTGACTTTGAAACATCTTAAATATGCAGTGATATAGAAATTAAAATGGTGCTGATTTGGAGGTGTTTATCTAGTCAGTAAAAAAAAGCAATCAGTGGCACAAAGATGGACATGATGGTGACTTTGAAACATCTTAAATATGCAGTGATATAGAAATTAAAATGGTGCTGATATTTGGAGGTGTTTATCTAGTCAGTAAAAAAAAAAAAGCAATCAGTGGCACAAAGATGAACATGATGGTGACTTTGAAACATCTTAAATATGCAGTGATATAGAAATTAAAATGGTGCTGATTTGGAGGTGTTTATCTAGTCAGTAAAAAACAATCAGTGGCACAAAGATGGACATGATGGTGACTTTGAAACATTTTAAATATGCAGTGATATAGAAATTAAAATGGTGCTGATATTTGGAGGTGTTTATCTAGTCAGTAAAAAAAGCAATCATTGGCACAAAGATGGACATGATGGTGACTTTGAAACATCTTAAATATGCAGTGATATAGAAATAAAAATGGTGCTGATATTTGGAGGTGTTTATCTAGTCAGTAAAAAAAAAGCAATCAGTGGCACAAAGATGGACATGATGGTGACTTTGAAACATCTTAAATATGCAGTGATATAGAAATAAAAATGGTGCTGATATTTGGAGGTGTTTATCTAGTCAGTAAAAAAAAGCAATCAGTGGCACAAAGATGAACATGATGGTGACTTTGAAACATCTTAAATATGCAGTGATATAGAAATAAAAATGGTGCTGATATTTGGAGGTGTTTATCTAGTCAGTAAAAAAAAGCAATCAGTGGCACAAAGATGGATATGATGGTGACTTTGAAACATCTTAAATATGCAGTGATATAGAAATAAAAATGGTGCTGATATTTGGAGGTGTTTATCTAGTCAGTAAAAAAAAAGCAATCAGTGGCACAAAGATGGACATGATGGTGACTTTGAAACATCTTAAATATGCAGTGATATAGAAATAAAAATGGTGCTGATATTTGGAGGTGTTTATCTAGTCAGTAAAAAAAAAGCAATCAGTGGCACAAAGATGAACATGATGGTGACTTTGAAACATCTTAAATATGCAGTGATATAGAAATAAAAATGGTGCTGATATTTGGAGGTGTTTATCTAGTCAGTAAAAAAAACAATCAGTGGCACAAAGATGGACATGATGGTGACTTTGAAACATCTTAAATATGCACTGATATAGAAATTAAAGTGGTGCTGATTTGGAGGTGTTTATCTTGTCAGTAAAAAAAAAAAAAACAATCAGTGGCACAAAGATGGACATGATGGTGACTTTAAAACATCTTAAATATGCAGTGATATAGAAATAAAAATGGTGCTGATATTTGGAGGTGTTTATCTAGTCAGTAAAAAAAACAATCAGTGGCACAAAGATGGAAATGATGGTGACTTTGAAACATCTTTAATATTGCTTTCATAACCTACTTTAATTATATCTTCTTAAGCTGTCTAAACATATTTTTTAAGTATGAGCAGAAGCATCGTAATGTGTCAATGGCTTTGAAAAGCTGGGGGTTGTGAGTTCAAACCCAGCTATAACTAAATTTTCAGAGTTTCTTTTTTATCCAAACTTATGCTGTCAAAAGCTAACTTTTGAGATGTCTTTTGGAAAAGATTTAAACAAAACCATATGTCTGGTTGCAAGCTAAAGTTATTTCTGCTGAGTTTGAAAACAAAAAGGGCATCTAAAGCCATTAGGCCATAATAAATTAATATCTAGATTTTCATCCAATTTTTTTTCAAAACGGGGGCAGGGGGACGGCTTTTATTTTTTTTAAATTTTATTTTTTGGATTATACTCTGTCAACTTGTGACAGCGTGTTTTGTGCGCTTTCGTTTTTGAAAATCCGTCTGCAACTTGATCGGACACCAGTAAACTTCTACGTATAATCCTATGGCTCACGGAGCACAAAACACTCTGCTTTCGTTGTTATAACGCACAACTCGATCGGAAACCAGTCAGCTTTTATATATTACCTTATGGCTCATGGAGCGAGCAGATTTGTTATAAAAGCCGGAATTGAAACCGGACACAAGTTCAAAATCGGAAAATAAAATAAATCGGGGTGGGTGTTAAAAAAGGGGGCGGGCGGGGATGAAAATCTAGGTATTAATTTTTTATGGCCTTAGGTGAGCATCATTTAGATCTTTATACAACTGTCAGATTGTTAACTACAGAGACTGATACTTACTTCTTTGAATAACCAGATATATACCTCCAAATGAGCATCAATTAGTACTTAAGACATTGCCTGATCGCCTTATACAACAATTTATCCATAATACAAACAGGCAGATCAGAATTAGTAAAAATATTAAAAAAATGCTTATACATCAAGTTTCCATGTTTGTTCTTTACTGAAGGTCAAAAATAATAAATCTGGAGAAAGAAAAGTTATTCTGCCCTCATAAATTTATTATATAAGAGTTTTTTTTATAATTTACATAACGTTTTGTAATTTATCCTCAGAAAATTACAAAATTATTACACCCTCAAAGTCTCTTACAAAAAAATTTAAAAAAAAAAGAAAAAAAAAAAAAAGAAAAAATCTTACATCCACACATTTCATAAATGTAATCAGGGAAGTCTGATGATTTTAATGATAAAACCAGGAGATATTGTATCATAGTGAAACAATTAAAGCCTGTAGTTATTGATGACATTTTCTTAAACTGATGACATATCTTTTTTGCTTTATCTAATATCCTGGCTAAAAGTTTGAGAATTGATCTTTTTTTTTTTTCTCTCTCACTACAATATAGATTGCCCTACAATATTAACCAATCCTACACAAGCTTTTATTGCTAAATCATTTTTATTTTAACTGATTGTCATGTTTTTTTCTTATCTTAAGTTTATTTATTTAATTGTGTATCAGTGAAAGTACATATAATAGCAAAAGTAAGGAGATTCTTTATCTACAGAACTTATATTTTTACATCAATAATTTTATATAGTTCACTAAATGCTTTTAAATATATACTCCCTTTTCTTATTGAATTGAAATATTTTTGTTTGACTCCTGTTTTACGTCATATCAGCAAATTTTCAGCTATTTAACTGACAACTTTCCCATTTACATTACTAATCCTAAGGATTAATCCAAAGTTCTAGTGATATTCAAGTTTTTGTGAGTAAATCCTACTTGCAAAAAAGCATGTTTTCAAAATAGCATCAAATGCATGTTATCAATAGAATGGCAGTAAACAGCATTATTTCAAAACAGCATCAAAAACCATGGTTTTAAAACTGATTTTAGAACAGCACAAAATAGCATGTTTTTGTTTCAGAAATACAGCAAATAAATTTAATGCTTTAAGAACAGCAGCAAAAAACATTCATTCAGATGGGCACCAAACAGCATGCTTTCAGAACAACAACAAGCAGCATGTTTTCAGAACAACAACAAAAAGCATGCTTTCAGAACAACAAACAGCATGCTTTTAAAACAACAACAAACAGCATGTTTTCAGAACAACAACAAACAGCATGCTTTCAAAACAACAAACAGCATGCTTTTAAAACAACAACAAAAACATACTTTCACAATAGTAGGAAACAGATTGCATTTAGAACAGTAGCAAATAACATCCTTACAGAAAGGAAGAAATCAGCATGCCTTGAACAACAGCAAACAAATTGTGCTTTCAGAAAAGTATCGGCATACTTTTAGAGCAACAACAAATAGAATGCTTTAAAACGACAGAAAACAGCATATTTAAGAAGCATATTGAAGAATTTAAACAAACAGCATACTTTGATAACAGCAGCAAACCGCATGCTTTCATATAACAATGCTACTATGATCCTATCTTCACAAGCCATCTATTAATTACACACCAAGTATAAAACAATTACAGCTAACTACTGAAAATCGGGAAATTTTACGATCCTTAATTTTTTTTCGTGTTAATTTGCGAGTAAACATACACACAAAAATAAAACTATTGATAATCTAAAAAGTCAATATTTTTGGTGGTGGTAACCAGATTATGCGAAATTAAAAGTACATGAATAGATGTCCATTTTGTCTTTTGCGAATAATAACTGACGCGAAATTTTCAAATTCAGTACGTAAACACAGAAAACATGAATTCTCTGTGAATATTTTTAAGTCAAGAACCACTTAAGTAAAGCTAGTAAACCTTAAATGTTTTACTATTTTAAATACTGTATAAGTATTTATTTTGGCTGGGTATTAATTTTGGGGCTTTTGGCGTTAAATTTTTTTCGCCAATATTAATACACTTCAACATTGATTTTAGCTAACCTGTCTAAGGAGAAACAATGAGAGCGCCAATATCAATACATGCTAAATGTTCAAGACCCTCAGAAGAGCCAAATATAATACACACTAATATAAATACTTATACAGTAACAAGTGGTTCTTAATTCTATCACTGGCATTACAATGCTCAAATTTTCTATATTGAAACACATGTAAACACCTCTCGAGTTCACTGCATTGTCGGCAAATATATTTTGTAACCATGAAACTTCAGACCAAGATCGCATAATTTTCAGAATTTTTTATGCAATTAAGCGGAATTTAGACTTTTGTTTATGCAAATAAACGGAATTTTTTACATTGTTTAAATAGGAAATGGTTTGGTGCAGCGGAAAATTATGCAATTAACCGGAATATGCAATTGACCGGTATGCAATTAAGTGGATTCTACTGTATATACCAACATTTTATTGAAGAGAAGATTCTTGGTTTTGTTGGCAAATGCAAGTTAATAAAAGGCTGTTATTCTAAAATTCTATGTTCATTTTTTCATTCTTTCATTGGCATTACAATTAAATGTTCAATTTCTCTTTATCAAACTACTAACATTTTATTGAAGAGAAGATTCTTGGTTTTGTTGGCAAATGCAAGTTAATAAAAGGCTGGTTTTTTTTTTTTTTTCTAAAATTCTATTTACATCTTTTTAGAATTTTTCTTATTAAATTTAAAACAAAGATACTTTAAAGAGCAAGTTTTACAAAAATCTCAGTAATTTTAAAAATATTTATCCCATTAAAACTCTCAAAATGTTCCCTGGTAGACCAACTTCAATATCACATAGATTATTATATGCAACAACTGATGAGTTTTGTATTCTAAATATACTTTGATACCGTTAAACTCTGATTGCATTCAAAATCTAATTCTCAGTAGAATAACAAAATTCTGCATTTTCTTTTAAATGAGAAAATTAAATTCTGAATCCAATATGTAAAATAACAATTTTCTTGATAAGTTCTTTCCTTAAAAGGATAATAACCTGATTCAAATATGTTTCATTAAGTAAAGATTTACTCATAAAAAATCTAATCACATCTTTGGCTGAATTGTCAATAAAAAAAAACTATTATAAATAAAAACCCTAATGGTTCAATATGAGATCTTTATCAATGTTTTATGAAACTAGAATTTTCCAAAAGAGATTAATTTCCCCTAATTTTTTATTATCAAGGGGCATAACTTTGTAAATATGGGGAAGTCATAAGTAGTTGACCATGAACAATGTTTAGACATGCTGAATATGTATGCTTTGTGTACTCCATTAACTCTGGGATATAGCTTAGACATGAAATAATATATCAAGGAGCAATATCTCTACAGGCAAAGAGTTATGGTTCCTGGTTGCTTATACAGCTAATACAAATTCATAGAATTGTATATAAGGTTTTATCTGAAATGCACTTTGATGAAATGAACATTTTGATGGGGCTGTGTGGTATACTTCTGAGCAAAGCATTAGAATCCACATTGCTACAGTCTAGGTACTAGCTGAAAAAGAAATGTTAACCAATAGATGTGTTTTGTAATTAACATTGCTATACATTGACATTCTATCCAATCATGAATTTAAAGTGCAATCAAAACCCAAGAAACTGTTGGTTTTATGAACATGCAGAATCAGGACAAATTTCGTTTTTTTTAATGTTGATCTTTATTTTATGAGGACTAATGTCAAGATTCTTGCCTAATATATAACTGCTTCAACTATGAATGCAACAATAAAAATGTCCTTTACGTTGCTGCTATGACTTGGTGATATGAGTTGTTTTGAAAGTTAAGTGATAGGAACCACTGTGGTGGCTCAGTTGGTAGTGTGCTCATTCCATAAGTGGCAGGTCGTGGGTTAGAACCCCAACCGGGTCTGACCCAAGACTTGAGAGTGGGTAGTGACTTCTTTTGCCAAGCACTCGGCATTCTTATGAAATGAAAGTCACAGTTCTTTAAATGGGAACTTGAAATAAATGAGGTCCCATGTCATGTAAGGCATGGCACGATAAAGAACCCTGCTGTATAATGCCATCAGCACAACGTACAAGCAAAATTTCTGCACTTTCACCTATAACTGGCAACTTCTTAATATGAGTGAAATATTCTTGACTGGGACATTAAATACCATTACTCAATTCAACTAAACTCAAATGATAGAATGCTTAAGAAGATAGGGTTCATTATATTTCATTAAATTTTCTATATTGTGACAAACCAAAATAAAGACTAAGTTGTAGAATTTATATTCCTTGCAGACATTGATAGTTGAAACAAAATCACCCTCTGATTTTCCAGATAAGTACCAGTATTTAGCAAAAGAATAGTCACTACACTCAATATATATGCTGAATGGATACACATCTACTTTCCATTTAAACTCACTCAGTTCAATAATAATCTGTAATGGCTACTTTTCTGGGGTTTTTTAACAGTATAAGAAGTTTTCTTGGATTTCTGATAGAAAATGCATCTGCATTTACATAGCAAATTGACATAAATTTACCCATAAATAAATCTTTATTAAATGACAATCTATCTGTGTTTTTCTATTCATAGTAATGACAACCACATTCAATTTTGAAAGGATACTAGTATACTGGATACATTTTCTAATCTCTATAAACCAGGACTTACCATGATAAAATTGGTTCAAATGGGTCCAGTAGTTTTAGAGAAGATGAATATTTATACACACATGAACAAATGAACATTTACACACCTGTCATGAAAGAAACTAAGCTCGTTAAGCAGAAAAAGTTCTTGACTGGGACCAAACTTAGGCTGTAAGGCTGGCACTGACCTGATGGAATTGCTTGAGTGAAAATACTGATGTTCAAATAACTAAAACATCATTTCCAGTGGATTTTTTCTGGCAAGTCATGTACACTTTGACAAATGGTACATGACTGATAAGAGTGGAGTAGAGTGGAGTAATGGTGTTTTATGCCCCAGTCAAGATTCTTTCACTTATTTCAAGGCGGTCAGTTCTGGGATGGTGGAGGAGACCGCAGTGCCCGGAGTATGAAATGAAGCAACTGGGAGAATGCTCAAGAAATTGTATTCATAATAAACTTGTACCAGTAGTGTCATTATAAGGTGTTTCATGAAGTAAATTTAAATTTCAAAATCTAGCTGTTTACTAAATTGCTAAATAACAAATTGTAAATTATAAAGTATTTAGTGAAAATGAAAAGTATAATAAAATTTTATGATGGATATACAAGCAATGTTTGACTGTTAATCTAATACACAAAACAACACAATTTTCTACTTATAATGAAGAGGGAGAAATGGAAACCTAATATTATATTCAAAGATTTCAGGTTTATTATTACATCAAGTTATATTAAAATCTTTAACACAGGTAAATCTAATGATGTTATCAACAGGTAAATCTAAAATACACAAAAACGTGTTTTGTTACAGGTAAGGTAAAATTAGACGTCATTACTTATACTACATGTTACCTGTGACATTAAAACAAGAAATGTAATTACAAAACATATACAATCGATTTACAGTGAAACCTATTGATAAGGACCGCCCACAGGACTTAAGATATCAGGACTTTCTAGACAAGTGAATACTATGCAGAGGCTGTTCTTATCAAAATATAAAGCAAGGGAATTAGAAGCACATTTATATATACATGTGTGTGTGTGTGTGTGTGTGTGTGTGTGTGTGTGTGTGTGTGTGTGTGTGTGTGTGTGTGTTATTTCAGAAAAATAAAATTCAAAAGAAAAAAAAGAAAAAATCAAACTTGATCTGTATTTTATCAATTTGTTAAAAAAAAGAAACCCCACTGCCTTGCTGAAGTTGTTTGAAGACAAAAAAAGTATTGTTCAGATACAACAATATCACATCAGTCAAAGATAAATACAAATTATGACAGAGGTTAAAAACAAATACCCCCCCCCCCATCCAACTCCACCTTGTATTTGCCAAGTCATATATGTTTTAAGAAGGAGAAAAATTTAGGGTTTGACCAGGCATTGAAACAGGTGATTGCTCTACCAAATGAGCTATCCATACTGCTTTATTCTTTACCTCTATTTCTTGAGTTTCAGAACATTCCACAACAGCTAGGAATTTCCTACGATAGACTTTTTATAGACAACTATTACCAGTCCAGTTAACTAACAGGAGGAGAAAAATGCAGGATTAGTCCAAGATTGAACCCAGGAAGTCCTAATCTGCAGCAAGTTCTCTACCAACTGAGTTTCCTAAATCACTACATGTTTCAAGGAATAAAAACTGGACAAAGATGTCATGTAATTACATAAGTTATTCTCATTATATCAATACAAGCATAAATCGTACAAAAATCACTTCACATTAACTCTTTAGTGGGATTTATAAATGTTTACACTGGCTAAGTGAACACTTGATGCCAAAAATTCTTTTCTCTCAATAGCCACTTATTGCGGAAATAATTAAGATTTTTTTCGGTGTATTTCTATGTTCTATAAGCTCATAATCTTCATCTATTCTGTAAATATGATCATAACAGGTATTAATCAAAAACTTATACAAAAGAAAACTGCTCTAGTGTTTACTTCTATATAAAGACCACCTGGTTATGTAGAACAGTGTTTTCATATTTTAAAAATACTCTTTTAAATAATAACCACCTATATATAAAGTCCATATTTCTCAGGTTCCTTGGGTGGCCTTAATATACAGGTTTATCTGCAGATATTTTTATTCAGCTACTATTCTATAGTGCAATATGCTATACAGACCTCCTTGAAATACTGACCACCTGTTTATAGAAACCAGTTTTAAGTATCCTCAATGGGCAAAAACAATGGTCCTCATAAGGTGCACCTGTCTTGTGAATTTAAATACATAATTTTAGAAATCAAATCAAATCCTTAACCTTTGTATAAAGACCACTTTAAACCTTAATTAAATATTTTAATTTTTTTTTTTTATAATTTTATATTTTTAAAAATTATTTTTTACTGGTAAACTTAACTTATTTTTTTATACCTTTTTATACAACACCCATGAGTTTTAACTAATACATAAGTAACCCTATATTCTAGTACAACCTTCTCTAATATAACCACTTGTGTTTAGTTCCCAAGTGGTCTTTATTCACAGGTTATACTGTATTTTATTTTATGGTTCTTTTTGGTAAAGTTTTATATAAAAAAAATAAGCACAAAATGAAAATCAATGCTTCAAAACACAAACAAACAAACAAACAAATAAACAAACAAACAAACAAACAAACAAACAAACAAACAAACAAACAAACAAACAAACAAATAAATAAATAAAAATCAAGAAAAAGCAATAAAACATCTATTTAATTCAAATAACTGTTACCTTGGCTCTTTTATGAAAAAACAATCTTTCAATCAGGTCAATAACCAATGAGATTGATCTTCACTGATTAACATCATCTTTCATTGATATCATCATTAATCTTTTGTCATCTGCTTCTGCTGAAAATATCTCTTTGATGGTATAAGTGGCCTCTACAAAGAATCTTACATCTATCAATAAAGCCATACTAGTATAGAAATTGAAGAGTCTTAGTAAAATAAAACATAAATAAATCTGAGAAAAAGACTTTAAATTTATACAAAATGGGGAGAAAAATATCCTTCTATTTAGTGTGTGCCCTTTCTCTTCCGTTTAAATATTCATACATTGTATTGGTAACCTGGTAATTGCATTTCAGAATGACAAATGATTTCAATTGAAATGTGATTGTTATTTGCTTGAGAAGATTGTGAGCTTGCAATTGTTTGGATTTGTCTGCGATCAATCTCTAATGAACACCAATCATCCGCTATAACCAATAAATAAGTGTTACAAGACCTGTCGCTGTAATATTAGATAAAAACATAACAGAATTAAACGTTGATAGCTCAGCCACTCTAGCTCACCTGTGACTACTGTAAGGTTGAAATAGGGTAAATTAATCCTGTTTGTATACCATGGACAACAAAAATTCTTTAACCATTATTGAGGTGGAGTGGAGTATATGGCGTTTATGCCCCAGTCAAGATTGTTTTACTTACATTGCAATTGTTGTTTGAGATAGTGGAGAAAACAAGAGTGCCAGGAAAAAAATGTTGACCTCCAGCAAGTGAAATGACAAGTAATCTCACAATAGGATCTAATCAAGCTGGTTAAAACCTAGGCTTAGAAAGGCACTTTGATCCATTAGTAAGTGCATTAGAGTACCGTATGTTTGATAGTCTTAAGCACCAGCTTAGATCACCCTTACTCTAAATACATGTACTTAGGTTTGGACATTAATTGGACAGATTTGTGTCTTCTCAAGTGGACTCACATTTTAAAGGTACATGGTTTTCATTGAACACACTAAGTCTCCTCTAGCATCCCTTAACTGACCACAAGGATATAAATAAAAAGAAAATTGACTTGAGTGTAAAATGGCATTACTCCATTTCTTTAAATTTATACAAAATGGGGAGAAAAATATCCTTCTATTTAGTGTGTGCCCTTTCTCTTCCGTTTAAATATTCATACATTGTATTGGTAACCTGGTAATTGCATTTCAGAATGACAAATGATTTCAATTGAAATGTGATTGTTATTTGCTTGAGAAGATTGTGAGCTTGCAATTGCAATTGTGTGTTCAATCCATTTTCTTTTAAAACTAAATTCAATACTTACAGTGTACTTACATTTTTATAGAAGAATCCATTTTTATCCATCATTTCAGTTGTCTAAGTTTGCCTGTGATAGAAAAGTAAACAAAAAGAATAAACATTTATATTTTGTAATATTTGACAACAGTATGTAGGAAAACTAATTCTTTGCATAACTCTAAAATGATTATAATGATAATGTTGCATTAAAAATATGCTTAGTATTAATATAAATAAATCAAAATAAAAATACATGGACTTGTCAATGTCAGGAAATGGAAGTTGGATCATACATCTCGAACGAAATAAAGCAAAACTTCAAAAAACAGGTAAAATGGTAAGGTGGTATGCTGGGTGGTTAAATGACTGGTTCGTTGGGTTGTTAGTTAGTTGGATGGATGGATGGTTGGTGGGTTGTCTGGATAGCTAGATGGTTTGTTGACTGATTTGTTTCTGACGGTTGGTTGGTGGTTTGTTTCGTATAGCGTTGGTTGGATTGATGAATGGATGGTTTGGTGGATTGTTTGATATGTCAGTTGGTTGGATGGATGGATGGGTTGGTGGGTTGTCTGGATGGTTGGTTGGTTTGTTGACTGATAAGTTTCTGATGGTTGGTTGGTGGTTTGTTTGGTATGTCAGTTGTTTGACTTGATGAATGGATGGTTTGGTGTATTGTTTGGTTTGTCAGTTGGTTGGATGGATGGTTGGGTTGGTGGGTTGTCTGGATAGCTGGTTGGTTTGTTGACTGATTAGTTTCTGACGGTTGGTGGTTTGTTTCGTATGTCGGTTGGTTGGATTGATGGATGAATTTTTTGAGGGATTGTTTGGTATGTCAGTTGGTTGGATGGATGGCTGGGTTGGTGGATTATCTGGATAGCTGGTTGGTTTTTTGTTTGATTAGTTTCTGATGGTTGGTTGATGGTTTGTTTGGTTTGTTTGTTGGTTGGATGGATGGATGGATGGTTTGGTGGATTATTTGATATGTCAGTTGGTTGGATAGATGGTTGGGTTGGTGGATTGTCTGGAAAGCTGGTTGGTTTGTTGTTTGATTAGTTTCTGATGGTTGGTTGGTGGTTTGTTCGGTGTGTGGGTTGAATGGATTGATGAATGGATGGTTTGGTGGACTGTTTGGTATGTCGGTTGGTTGGATGGATGGTTGGGTTGGTGGATTGTCTGGATAGCTGGTTGGTTTGTTGACTAAGTAGTTTCTGACAGTTGGTTGGTGGTTTGTTTCGTATATCGTTGGTTGGATTGATGGATGGATGTTTTGGTGGATTGTTTGGTATGTCAGTTGGTTGGAAGGATGGTTGGGTTGGTTGGTTGTCTGGATAGCTGGTTGGTTTGTTGACTGATTAGTTTCTGATGCTTGGTTGGTGGTTATCGGGTGTGACCGTTGGTTGGATTGATGAGTGGATGGTTTAGTGGATTGTTTGGCATGTCGGTTGGTTGGATGGATGGTTGGGTTGGTGGATTGTCTGGATAGCTGGTTGGTTGGTGGTTTGTTTGGTGTGTGTTGGTTGGTTATATAATGGTTGTTGGATTGTCTTGATGGTTGTTTGCTTTCTTGATTGATTTGTTTCTGATGGTTGATTGGTGGCTTATTTGGTATGTTGGTTGGTTGGACAGATGGCTAGTTGGTGGGTTGTTTGGCATGTCAATTGGTTAGATAGATGGATGGTTGGTTGCTTGGTGTGTTGTTTAGTATGTTGGTTGGATGGACAGATAGATGGTTGGTGGTTTGTTTGGTATGTTAGTTGCTCAGATGGTTTGTTAGTTTGTTGATTGATTTGTTTCTGATGGTTGATTTAGGGGTTGTTTGGTATGTTGGTTAGTTGGTGGGTTGTTCTGATGGTTGGTTGTTTTGTTAATTAATTTGTTTCTGGTGGTTGGTTGGTGAATTGTTTGGCATGTCGGTTGATTGGATGGATGGATGGATGGATGGATAAATGGATGGTGAATTGTCTGGATGGTTGGTTGGTTTGATGATTGGTTTGTTTCTGATGGTTGGTTAGTGGAATAGTTGGTATGTTGGTTCGTTAGACGGATGGTTGGTGGATTGTCTGAATGGTCAGTTGGTTTGTTGAATGATTTGTTTCTGATGATTAGTTTGGAGGATTGTTTAGCATGTTGGTGTATTGTCTGGATGGTTGGTTGATTTGTTTTTGATGTTTGGTTGGTGGGTTGTTTAGTATGTTGGTTGGTTGGTTTGATGATTGGTCAGTTTCTGATGGTTGATTGGTGAGTTGTTTGGTATGTTGGTTGGTTGGATGGATGGGTGTTGGTGGTTTGTCTGGATGATTGGTTGGATAATTGATTAATTTCTGATGTTTGGTTGGTGGGTTGTTTGGTATGTTGGATGGATGGATGGTATGTGGGTTGTCGGGATGGTTGGTTAATTTGTTTCTGATGTTTGGTTGGTGGGTTGTTTGGTATGTTGGTTGGTTGGATGGATGGTGAATTGTCTGGATGGTTGATTGATTTGTTTCTGATGGTTGGTTTGGAGGATTGTTTAGCATGTTGGTTAATTGTCTGGATGGATTGTTGGTGGATTGTCTGGATGGTTGATTTGTTTCTGTTTGGTTGGTGGGTTGTTTGATATGTTGGTTGGTTGGATGGATGGTATGTGGGTTGTCTGGATGGTTGGTGGATTGTCTGAATTGTTGGTTGGTTTGATGCTTGGCACGTTTCTGATGGTTGATTGGTGAGTTGTTTGGTATGTTGGTTGGTTGGATGGATGGGTGTTGGTTGTTTGTCTGGATGATTGGTTGGTTAATTGATTTGTTTCTGATGTTTGGTTGGTGGGTTGTTTGGTATTTTGGTTGGTTGGATGGATAGATTGCTGGTGGGTTGCCCGATAATTGATTTGTTGTCAATAGTTGAATGGTTGACTGGTTAGTTGTTTGGATGGTTAGTTGATGTGTTGATTTATTTGTTGCTGATAGTTGATTGGATGGTTCTTACTTTTCTGGCTGATTGCTGGAAGGTTAGATGGTTTGGTAATGTTTTTGGTTCATTTGATTGTTTGCTGGTTGTTTGGCTGATTGGTTTATTGGTAGGTTTTTTGCTTGGAAGGTTAGATGGTTTGGTAATGTTTTTGGTTTGTTGGATTGTTTGCTGGTGGTTAGGCTGATTGGTTTATTGGTAGGTTTTTTGCTTTGAAGGTTGGATGGTTTGGTAATGTTTTTGGTTGGTTGGATTGTTTGCTGGTTGTTTGGTTGATTGGTTTTATTGGTAGGTTTTTGCTTTGAAGGTTAGATGGTTTGGTAATGTTTTTGGTTGGTTGAATTGTTTGCTGGTTGTTTGGCTGATTGGTTTATTGGTAGGTTTTTTTGCTTTGAAGGTTGGATGGTTTGGTAATGTTTTTGGTTCACTGGATTGTTTGCTGGTTGTTTGGCTGACTGGTTTATTGGTAGGTTTTTTGCTTGGAAGGTTATATGGTTTTGGTAAATGTTTTGGTTCATTGGATTGTTTGCTGGTTGTTTGGCTGATTGGTTTATTGGTAGGTTTTTTGCTTTGAAGGTTGGATGGTTTGGTAATGTTTTTTGGTTCATTGGATTGTTTGCTGGTTGTTTGGCTGATTGGTTTATTGGTAGGTTATTTGCTTGGAAGGTTTGATGGTTTGGTAATGTTTTTGGTTGGTTGGTAAGTTTGTTGGTTGGTTGACTGATTGATTATTTCATTATTTATTTGATTCAAAATTTATCTTGGAAATTGGTATAAACAAACTTATCAATAAACAAGCACAATACCACACAAATTAGAAAATCCAGGTAAAGACGATTTAAAAACGTAGAGCAGTAATATAAAATAATCAGGTGATTGTAGCAGGTAAAGACAATTTAAAAATGTAGACCAATAATATAAAATAATCAGGTGATTGTAGCAGGTAAAGAAATTTAAAAATGTAGAGCAGTTATATAAAATAATCAGGTGATTGTAGCAGGTAAAGACAATTTAAAAATGTAGAGCAGTAATATAAAATAATCATGTGATTGTAGCAGTTATCAATTTTATAGAGGATTCAGTTTGTCGCTTTATTCACTATTGATATAACTTAAATCATCCAAGCATTTTTTATTGAAAATTTATTTTATCAAATTCAAGGAAATGAAAACACCTTTAATCAAGTACACTCAGGTTAAAGAGGTTAAAATACAAAACCATCACCGAGCAGCCACTGTATCAGCTAGCTTCATGTTCTCAATTATTGTCACACTGTCATTGTTATAACTATGGATTTCATTAGCCCTAAAATCACATCTGTCCCCAACAAATTAATTCCCATCATAGTTATAATAATCAATATCTCTCGCTTGCTTTTAAAGCTTTTTAGTCTTATTGAAGTAAGGAAATGATCTTATAGTTAATAAAAAGATTCAGTCACAAGGTTATTGAAAACAATCAGTTATATAAACTAGAGCATATTTTGAGGAGACTTAATGCCCTTACTTTTATTCCTCTGTTTTAAAATAATTTAAAAAAAGGAAATTTTTTAGGCTCAATAAAAAGAGCATTTAAAGAAACCTCCTTTTCCTTCTTAATTCAAGGGGCTCAAGGGGGTGGGGTGGGCTAACAATGGGCTGAGAGATCTAAACTGCTAATTTTAGGATAACAGTTGCTATCATGGCCTAGGTTAACATCTTTCCCAAGCAAATCCTAGTGTGAGAAAGATTGGACAGTGTGCTTCCAAAAGTTGCATGGTTTTCTCCAGGTATTCAGGTTTCTTTCACCATCACAAAACTGACTGTTTTTTATATATAAATGATAGAATCTTGGCTTTGGATGTAAAACACCATTACTCTTTCTCAATCATCAGTTCTTTGAAGGTGGAGGAAACCAGAGTGTCCAGGAAAAAAAAAAAGCTATCCACTGAGCAAGCAAACTGATAAGCATAGTCACACTAGAATCTATCCTAAAGCTGGATTCGAACCTGTGATCCAATAATACTGAAGTTAATAATGGAAATATAAAAAATCTAATTACGATAAAACAGAGCTCATTTTAAAGAAACATAATATCCTACTTTGTCTAAAATCTGCAACAAAAACATACAACCTTTACATTAATCATCAGTACAATTTGTCACTTTAAGTTTTTACCATGCAACAAAAGTGTAAATGATTTAAAGGACTATGCATGGCACTCCAAAGGTAGCAGATCAATTTACTAAAAATTGGTATGATTGAGATTATGCATACAAATTATCAATGATGTTTTTTATCCTGATCAATCCAAAATATCCTTATGAAGGAGGGATGCACAGATTAACTGTCATTATTGCCAACAACAACACCATCATTTCAAATAAAACTGAATCATCATATGACATGCAAAATGTTTTTTTTTTTTTTTTTGCTGATTGTTTTGGACAATGATTAAATCCCTAGTAATAATTTTTTACAGAAAAATTATTTTTACAGAAAAATTATTTTTCCTCAATTCCACATCCAACATAAATAATAATTTTAAATAGAAATTTGAAAATTGTTGATTTGCTTAATTTGGGTCCTATTACTCAGGTTCAAATATTTTGCCCAAAATAATAATGCCTATTTCCAAATTCCTTGGACCCAGATAAATTATTGGAGTATCAAGTGGTACACTTGCAAGAAGCAAAAAAAAAAAAAAAAAAAACTTTTATCATCAAGAAAAACCCAGATTGTAGGCAAGTGCTTTACCAACTAAACTTAAGTTTAAACATATTTTATTGCAAAATTTTTACAATAGGATTGGAAACAAGTTGTACAACTCATAATTTTCCTCTCCCAATTACGATTATGCTTAAATACAATATACAGCATGCAAAATTTAAATACAATAATATGCGACTGACACGAACATATTTACATAATAATAATAATAATAATAATAATAATAATGATGATGATAATGATGATGATGATGATGATGATGATGATGATAATAATAATAATAATAATGCAAAAGTGAAGTGTAAAGAAAAAGTAATAACAAAGGTGCATACGAGAAGGGAGAGGGGAGGGGGTAGTAAGAATTGTAAAGGGGAACGGGAGAAATAACATTTGCCGCAGGAATGATGTAAAGTTTGGTATTTAAGGGAAGCGTTTAGTATGTTTGATGTAATTTATAACAGCCAGAAATATTTTACAGTTGTTGGGATAGGACAGTTCAGCGTCACCATAGAGTAAAACTGTAACAGTTAACTGACCATGATTTTGAACTACAGAGTCAAAAAGAACTTGACGAGGAACAACATATAGAGAACACTGGAAGAAATAGTGATAAGAATCCTCAAAGTGATGCCCACAACTACAACTGGGATTGCTCACTAGATTAACTCTATAAAGATGGGCATTTAGGGAACTACAGTTATGACGAAGTTTCGTGAAGATTATGTTTGTTTTCCTGTCACCAGTGCCAAAGTAGTTAGGCGCTTTTTCTAAGGGACACTTAACCAAACATTTGAAAGTATACAAATTTGTTGCAGATTTGGCATCAGGATTAAGTAAATTCCAAGACCTGCATGTTGCAGGAAAGAATGAGTTTTGAAATGATGACAGTCTGCACCGAGGTAGTGAGAAGTTATAACTATTTCGAAGAAAATAGTTTGAGTTGTCAGCAACTAGAGGAGGAAGCAAATCAGTAAGATAGGCAGGGGCCAACCCATGGAGGACACTAAACAATAAACATAACCTTTTATATAAGCGACGTGACTCTAGTGTTTCCCAGCCAGTTTCAAAATACAAAGCATCTTTGCTGGCATAAATAGGTAGTCCTGTGACAATTCTGGCTGCTTCGAGTTGCACCGATTCTAATCTATTGGTGTCACTGGCACTACAATCTGCCCAAACCTCTGATGCATACTCCAATACCGGCCTTATAAATGTTAAATATAACTTTGAAAGAGACTCCCTACCTAAAGTGTATTTGAGTGTCCGTAATACAGGCTAATTGTTTTGAAACCTTACTAATAACATCATCAACATGAAAAGTCCACTTACAATTAAAACTGAAAATGACACCGAGATGTTTGTGTTCGCCTACCTGACAGGACAGTAGTTTCGCCAAATTTAAAATTACATTCAGAGTTATTAAACATATTGGTAAACACAACAACTTCGGTTTTATCGGCATTAAACTGGACTAACCATTTTTTCGCCCATTCTGTAATTTTAGATAAGTCAGAATTAACAGCAAGATGTAACTCAGATACATTGGTAAACCTATAGCCAAGAGAAGTATCATCAGCAAATAATCTAGCCATACCAAGAAGTTGCTCATGAATGTCATTAATGGATACGAGAAACATAAGTGGACCGAGTACTGATCCTTGGGGTACACCTGCAGATAGATTGCTAATATTAGAGACTGTATCACCTAACAAGACAACCTGTTTCCGGTTGCTAAGATAGTCGGTCATTAGAGCAAGGAGGTCTCCTTGTATTCCAAATTTACTTAACTTTTTAACAAGACCTTTAATCCAGACCCTATCAAAAGCCTTAGCAACATCTAAAAATACCATACATGAGGATTCTTTATTATCTAACCCAGAGCAGATTTCATGAAACATTTCGACAAACTAAACTTCCAAAATTACAACATAATTATAAAAGAAATGTTTAAACATATCTACAATTGTCATCATTTTCCAAATATGATACATGTACATTTCCTAACTGAATGATTGACAATGATGTACATTTCCTAACTAAAAGATTGACTATCATGTACATTTCCTAACTGAATGATTAACAATATGATTGGTTTTTATTTCAAACTTAAAAATTGTCAAAAATCAATGTGAGTACATGTACATTATATTTGTATTAAATTCAGCAACACCAAATCACAATATGAAAAAAAATCAAACTTTGTGTGAAAAGGGCAATAACTCAAAATGTCCTTAAAATAGGTTCATCACTTTTTTCTTCTTTCTTTTTGAGAAAGATTAAAATAAAAAGAGAAAGTCAGAGAAAAAGAATATGAGAGTAAAAGAAAATGAGAAGAAAGTTAGAGAGAGAGAGAGAGAGAGAGAGAGAGAGAGAGAGAGAGAGAGAGAGAGAGAGAGAGAGAGAGAGAGAGAGAGAGAGAGAGAGAATGATGCAGAGATAAAAAATTACAAAGAAAGCAAAATGTAAGTAACTCAAATTTTAAGGGGCTTGTTAGTTTTTCAGTTTTCAAATGAACACATTTCAAACAGATTTTGAACCCAAGTTCAAGTTATTACTGGTTATCCTGAGAAAATAATATAAATGTTATTGAAATTCTAAATATTTTATTTCATTTTTTAACTCAAATTCTGTATTTCAATTTATTTCCTTTTAAAAAACACACACACACACACATTTTAGTTGATAATAACCTGAATCAAATTTCTAGAGCATTTTCAAAAACTATAATAATAAGATTTCTAAACATATAATAATTTTAATCTCAGTTTGATTAAAATAATTTTACAATGAAAAGAAACAACCTTTGCATGTAATGTTGTTACACTGTAAGATTAAACTTTAAAAATTTTTAATTCCCAGCCATAAAATACCTAAAGAATAGATACTAAATATAACAACTATTAATTCCATGTCTAGCCCTTCCTAACCTAAATGGTTACATATCACTAGTTTCGCATAAAGAGCCATTCAGATTCACATTTGAAAAGACACATGTCTATAACAACCTGTTATTGAATTGTCTGATAAAATGAATTTTGCAAGTTTATATTTCAAATAATAGGCAAGAGAGAGTCATGTGACCCATTGTTCACAAGGAGTATTTAATAAGATTTTTTTTATCAAATATCTGAAGAGTACAGACAGTTTGTGAATGACTGTGCATAAAAACCAGCCTTTAAATTGAGTTTTTAAAGAATAACAAATGCTCTTATTCTATTAATTCCCATTTCATCATTGTAAATGTTACATAATATAAAGAACTAATTTGTAACAGTGATGTAGCTATGAAAATATATAAAAATTTATCAGTACATGATCAAAATTTTTAACCTGTGTCGGCTATGTGAAGAAACCAATTTGAATAAATAACCAAATAAAACTGAACATATTTTTATGAAATAACAGATTTTTTAAATTTTCCATTTGATTTGGAAATAAATAAATTTCTGAAATGTAATATGTTTAAAGACGAAATCAGGTGTAAACAATTCATCCCATTGAATCAATTTGGTGTAATTTTTTACAAGGACATGCTGGGTCGAATGAGGTTGAGCGTGTAAATTATTAACATGAAAACATATAGAAAAGAAATTTAGTGTACTGCATCATGGATTATCCGACAAATGTGAGAAAATGGTAGACTAATCATTAATTTCCATGCGGTCTAGTAAATAAATATTATGTATCAAAATTTTTTAAAGAATTTCAAGGTCTAAATGGTGTTCTTAATTGCTTTTCCATTCATAGGTTGTGGGTTCAAACCCTAGTAAGTGCTGTTTGGAAATATTCTGTTGTGATAAACAGTAGATTCCTTAGATGTTGGCATGGCAGGAAAAAAAGAATCTGCATTGAAATAATTGCATGGTAAAGATTTAATCATTATCAGTCCATAATTGTTTGTCATATGCATATTTGGAGAACAAAACTCCATATTTAAACAAAGTCATTGAAAAATATCAAAAACCCATGTAAAATTTCGCTGACCTAATTGGGGAAAAAAAAAAAAACTTTTTCAAAAAGTTTCTTTAATTCTGTGCATATAACAATTTTTTGATGATTTCAACAAGATAACAAATTTACTATGTCCAAAATATCCCTCATGCACCTTCCTAGTTTACCATATAAGATATGTTGTCATGATTTGAATATTCATAATGACCACCCCTTGAAAAATCCGAAAAACAATGAGAACCAAATTATTAACTCATGACTCTTTCCTACTTTTTTTGATTGAAAAAAAAAAATCAAAACTTTTTAAACTATATCTATTGAATTTTTGGATATCAATATTTTTCATATTTCTTTTAAATTAATCACCATGTAGTAAGGAAATGTGATTTGCATATTAATTCATTGGACCTTTATTAACCTTAAAATAGCCTGATGTAATCTTGGGTGAAGCCCACTTGGATCATTGAAGTCATTAAATTTCAGCTTTTTTTCCAACATCTGTTCTATGTACAGAAGAATTCAGAGAAGATCTTTTAAATTAAAAATAGAATTTGGTTAGGTCAATGATTTTTAATTCAATCTTACTGTAATTTTTATAAGGAAAGTTTTGAATAAAAGAAATATTTACAAAAAACCGTGTGACAAACAATTATGGACCAATAGTAGTTGGTTATATCTCAATATGAGTGACATAACAACCCAAATCACTCAAGAAGTCTTTATCATAAAAATTTACATTTGTAAAATCAGTCTAAATATCAGTGAAAATATGGGGGCCTCTGTGGCCAAGTGTTCTAAAGCAAACACTTACTGAACACAATACCTCGCACTGTCTAGGTTTGGATCTCACTGGGGTAGATCCTTAAGTGAGAAAGTTTGTGAGTTCACTTGCCAAATGTCATTGGTTTTCTTTGGGCTCTTCAGTTTTCTCCTTCATCCCTGAACAGACCACCTTGACATAATTGACAGATTCTTGGCTGGGGTGTTAAACACCAATCAGTGAAAATCTAGAAGGCCAGTTCAGGAATGCTAGAGGAAACAAAAGTTGAGTTGAGAGTTGAGTAATGGTGTTAAACGTCCCAGTCAAGAATATTTCACTTATATTGAGACGTTGCCAGCTATAGACGAAAGTGCAGAAATTTTGCCTGTGCGTCGTGCTGATGGCATTATACAGCAGGGTTCTTTATCATGCCATGCCTGCCATGACACGGGACCTCGTTTATTTAAAGTTCCCATCAGAAAGAACCATGACTTTCATTTCATAATGATGAGTGCTTAGGGAAACACAGTCACTACCCACTTTTAAGTCTTGGTTCAGACCTACAATCTTCCACTTACTGCGCGAGCACTCTACCAACTGAGCTACTGCAGTAGCCGGAAACAAAAATGTCTTCAAGGAAAAAAAATCCTTTGGCAAATAAACTGACAAACTTTCTCACACTAGGATCTGCCCAAGTAGAATTTGAAATTAGATGGTGAGAGTCAATGCAATCTGTAATTGTGTCTTTTAGTCCATTACACTATTACACAGCTCTTCCTGTAATTTAAATGCTCAAGATATATGGCAACAGTGGTCTAAGGGAGACAACTGCATTCAAATTTTATTTTTGCTTTAGCTGTGAATTAAAAAAGATATTTAAATTCATTATTGAAATAATTAGTGGCCTAAGGGAAATAACTTTTTTTCTTTAAACTCAAATCTACTGAGCTAACATTCTACTATGAATCTTCATTTTTGGGACATATTTATAGATCATTCATATGACAATGTCAAATCAACTAAAATTAGCATCAATTAAGATTCTTGCAATGATTGACAGGTCTAGCAAGATATCAATTTCACTCTAATTTTCAATATAGTTGAACCTTCATTTAGGGATATTTCTTAATGAATCAGATTTTTTTTTTCATTTTGTATTCTATGTACCAGTATCTAGTTTAGATAAATTCTATCTAAAAGGATAAATGCTGGTAACTGAAAATGCCATATTCACCAACTTAAAGTCATCTGTAAATGTCAAGATATGTAAAGGTGCTTTTTCTCAACAGGTAAAACAATTATGAATTAAAAACAAACAAACAAAGAATAATTAAAATCATTCTAACTCAACAGTGTGAAACAAATTACTTCTTTGATCTGATATAATTTATGTACTGAAAATATAAAGAAACAGTAAGAAAATGAAAAAAACATACAGCCATGATTGATTTTTATAACAAACAAAACTTCTTCTGAAAACAAATTTTTTTTTTGCTAAAACGGTTTACAAATTTCTGCTTTAGAGCCATTTTCCAAAATCCCACCCCCCCCCCCCAAAAAAAAATAATGAACATACAGCCATGATTGATTTTTATAACAAAAACTTCTTTTCTGACACAAATATTTTTTATTGCTAAAACGGTTTAAAAATTTCTGCTTTAGAGCCATTTTCCAGCCCGCCCCCCCCCCCCCAAAAAAAAAAAAAATGAACATACAGCCATGATTGAATTTTTATAACAAACTAAAAATTCTTTCCTGACAACAAATATTCTAAAATGGTTACAAATTTCTGTTTTAAAATTAAAAAATCCCTCCCCAAAAAAAAAAAAAAAAAAAAAAAAAAAAAAAAAAAAAAAAACACCAACTGGTACTCAGTAATGGCTTAAACATCCAGTAAACATATTAAACAGTGGCTAATTTTGGAGAAAAAAAATGAGTAAACCAGAAACTGAGCACTATACAAACACACACAAGTAATTGTCCACCAAAAATATTAATGTTTAAAACAAAAATAATTCTTAAATTACAGAAGAAACAAGAAATCAGCAGACTTGCACGTTCCTCTTGATGTGTGCTTTTTCAATAATGAAAGCACATAAGTGTACTTACATTTCTGTAGATGGCATATATCTTGGTATATATAAATGTGAATATTAAGAGAGAGAGAGAGAGAGAGAGAGAGAGAGAGAGAGAAGAGAGAGAGAGAGAGAGAGAGAGAGAGAGAGAGAGAGAGAGAGAGGAGAGAGCAAATGCACTTGCAGCCAAGGTATACCAAATTAAATTATTTCCATTATTTACATTTAGGAAAAAACCAGATCACAGGTAGTTGGACCCTTGGAAGAAACCAACCAACATCTTCACTAGTGCTGGGAAGGTCTCCCATTTGAGTCAGCTGTTTTGGCCACTGTATTTTTTCCTATTTCCTGTTATACATCATAATGATAGATTTAAAGTACCGACAAAATACATTTCCCAGTAGGACCAAAACAGATGGTAGCTATAAAAAGACAACAGACAAGCTATTTATGATGCATGTATAAAAATAGCCCAAAACAAAATTAAAAAAAAAAAAAGAAAAAAAAAGATAAAATTGCAAATGTTACATTTTTGCAGATTAATATATTAATAAATATATTAATTAAATCACTGGTGCCTGTAATAAAATAACTTACTTGGCCCAAAACCAGGACAAATAGACAACATCAAGACATCTTAAACATCTTAATTTGGCAAACGTACAAGGTTAAATGATCAGTCAGTGCAAATATCTTGGAAGAAAACTGTAAAATACCAAGCTTCTGAAACAATAAACAAATATATCAAATTATCTTATGTTATGGAATTGATAAAGAACAAATAACAAAACAATATTTCATTGCTTTTCTTCTCCTTCCTTTTTTAAAATTTATTTATTAACTTATTTAGCTTTAGATTTATTGATTAAATTATTAATTAATTAATTTATTAATTTTTGGCTTTAGAAGGAGAACAAAATTATGCAATTAAAAAAAAAAATGTAGTAAGTTAACCTGAATCCATTCTCACCTGTTTAAGTTTTGTTTCAAATTATTAAACAGATCAAAATTGATATTAATTCCTTTACAATGAAGCAAACTAGTTTACAACCATCAAAGTTACGATAATATATATATTATGTTCATCAATAACACATCAGCTTATGGTTGTTTTTTATTTAATTTAAAAATAAATAAAAATATTTTTTTAAAATAATAATAAATGAATATATTGATAAATAAATAAATAAATAAATAAATAAATAAATAAATAAATAAAATAAAATAAAATAAAATAAAATAAACAAGAGGCCCATAGGCCTTAATGCTCACCTGAGGATATGTCCAAAATTGTTTGCAAAGCGCAAAGACAATATATTAGGTACAGAAACTTTACAAGTTTTCTCAAGTTAAGAACTCCCACGAAACTTAATCAGAAATACATCAAGTCACATTTCATTTATAGTTAGCTTATATAATATGCATGAAGTAACTGTAGTACAACGAATAATTTCCAAATCATTAACAAATTTCAGTATACTTATGCAGCTATGTCCTTGACCTTTAAACATATATGAACTTGAACCATATTTGATCGTCATGTCAATACCTACAATAATCTTATATACATGCCTATACAAAAAGTTAAAGTTCTCAAGATAATAAGCAATTTATGTCTTCTTTTGCAGCTGTGACCTTGACCTTTGAACACATGACCATGAACCAATATCAAAATGATCATTGCCGCAATACCTACAATATTCTAATATATATGCCTATACAAAAAAATAACAATTTTCAAGATAATTAGCAATTTAAGTCTTCTTTTGCAGCTGTGACCTTGACCTTTGAACATATAACCTTGAAACATATATCAAAATAATCGTCATAATAATACCCACAATATTCTAATATACATGCCTATACAGAGTTAATAGTTTTCGAGATAATAAGCCAAAAATAACATTTCAGGGGCAACAACTCCTAAATGGATTATCATATAGTTACGAAACTTGGTACCTTTTTAAATTTTGTCATGCTGAACATTTTAACAATGTTTTAATTTTAAATATCTCTTAATATTTTCAAGAAAATTTCCTAAAACTGCATAAATCACAAATTAGGTCATGACCTTGATTTCTGACCTTGACCCTAAATTTAAGATCATTTCAAGAAAAAGTCAAAACTGAAAACCCCATGTCAATATCTGTTCAAATAGTCAAGTTATAACAATTTGAAGCCATTTAACGAAATTTTTAAAATTAAACGCAAAAACGCGTAACCCATTTTTTCGACCAAATTTTACTAAATTAACAAACTAGAGGCTTAAGACCCTAGAGAAGTCAAATATCACATCATATTTTTTCTTCCATCTTCAATTTCAGAGAAGAAGATTTTTTAAGACATTTGGACCCCTAGATCACCTTGACCTAGTTTTGGTAGCCATGGCAACGCCATGAACAAATCTGAATTGCACTGGCCCATTTATGCTTCTGACAAAGTATCATTGAAATCTGTCCAGCAGTTTTGGAGGAGAAGTCAAAAATAGGTGTTAACGACGCACGCATGCACGCACATACACACGCCACGCCATGCCATAAGCTCACATGACCTTTCGGTCAGGTGAGCTAAAAGTGAAAAAAAAATTTTTTTACAGAGAATCGTAAGAGACTGAAGGTGATTTAGGTGATCAAAATACCAGGGGAAGATTTGGGAAATGTTCATTCAAATCTTATAACAAGAGGCCCAAAGGTTCTTGTACCCTCATTTATATAAACTCGGTACAGGGACTTGAGCTGATGTAAAATGCTAAATATAAAAGCTGTAGGCCTTACAATTTCAGAAAAGAATATTTTTAAATTTGACTTCCCATATAAGTATATATAGATATATGCGCCCCTGGGTGGGACCAAAAATGGCCCAGAGGCCTTTATTTGTACAAACCTGGTAAAGGGACTTGAGCTGATTGTGAAGCTTTAAGCCTTACAGTTTCAGAGAAGAAGATTTTTAAATTTGTTTTCAATATGCTATGTAGATATATTGGCCCTTGGGGTGATACCAAAATGGCCCAGGGACCACCATTTGTACAAACTTGGTAAAGGGACTTGAGCTGATATTAAATGCCAAATATAAAAGCATTATGCCTTACAGTTTCAGAGAGGAAAATTTTTAAACTTGATTTCCAATATATGCATATGCAGATATATGAACCCCTGGGGTGGGGCCAAAAATGGACCAGGGGCCAGCATTTGTAAAATCTTGGTAAAGGGCCCCAAGCTGATATTAACTGCCAAATATGAAAGCTTAAAGCTTCATGGTTTCAGAGAAGAAGATTTTCAAAGTTGATATCTCATTATAAGCCATATATGCATATGCAGATATATGGACCCCTGGGGTGGGGCCGAAAATGGACCGAGTGCCACCATTTGTAGAAACTTGGTAAAGGGCCTCAAGCTGATATTAACTGCTAAATATGAAAGCCTAAAGCTTCATGGTTTCAGAGAAGAAGATTTTCAAAGTTGATATCTCATTATAAGCCATATATGCATATGCAGATATATGGACCCCTTGGGTGGGGCCAAAAATAGACTGGGGGCCACCATTTGTACAAACTTGGTAAAGGGCCTCAAGCTGATATTAACTGCCAAATATGAAAGCTGAAGGCTTCATTGTTTCAGAGGAGAAGATTTTCAAAGTTGATATCTCATTATAAGCCTTATTTTCACTTTTTACGAAATATGACAGAAAAACGCTAAAAACGCGTAACCTAGTTTTTGACAGAATTTCACGAAATGTACAACCTATATGTTTAAGGGTGTCTAGAAGCTAAATATCACATCAGATTTTGCATATAACCTATGGTTTCAGAGAAGAAGCTTATTTTAGGTTTTTTGCATTCAAGATCGCTGTGACCTACTTTTGGTTGCCATGGAAACCAATTGTACAAATTTTCATCTACTTCTTTTAGGGATCATTCCTGCAAAGTTTTGTTAAAATTGGCCCTGTAGTTTCTGAGTTTTTGCTGTTAACGGACGGACGGACACACGCACGCACGCATCATGCCATAAGCTCATCTGGCTTTAGCCAGTTGAGCTAAAAATGTCTTTTTGCCTTTAAAGCTGCATAATTTTACTTCAAAGCCAATGAATACTACAATTTAACACAGGACCTTACAAAATAGGAAGATGCCTAATGTACTTTACTTTTAGTGTTAGAAAATCTTCACCAGTTAATGGCCTTTAACAGCAATGTACAGACGAACTATAACAAAGTATAAAAAAAAAACAACAAAAAAAAAAAAAAAAAAAAAAAAAACAAAAAAAAAAAAAAAATTGAACAGTTCAGCAAACATGCAATCAACATTCACACATGGAAGTAGTGTATATACACGAAATTAAGCCCCCACCATGTATTGCAATAGAAAAGCTTGGCCCACATGGGCTTGGCTGGCGACATCTTGTAAATTTTCAAATATTGACTTTGGTCAATATGGAAAGTTAATACTTCATATGACGAAAATATTTGTCCTTTTGTACAAATAATAAAGAACAGGTCTCAGTTTCTTCCTTCACACACATACACGGTTGTTGCGTAACCTAAAAATTTGACAGTCTTTCAATGATCCATTAAAGACTCTGGCACCTTGTGTTGACACGCGGTCTACTTTCGTTTTCGATGACAGATGTTCCCGCCATTTCGTTCATTGTCCACATCTTTAATTTGATTCGTCATATGATAATCCGGAAGTCAAAACTTCAGCACAGCGGAAACGCCCCCTAATTTATTTCGTTTTGTTTAATGGGGTTAATAGAATAAGAGTCGCCGTAAAGTCAAAGAATACACTAAAAAGGTGAGTAAACTTTGTCCGTTCAGAACTGCTGACCATCATGCTGATTGTGTGCAAAGGTCATAATTTGTAACTTTGTGTCGCCTAGCTTTTTCCAATTAAGAATCGTATAAGATTAAGGAGAATGGAAAATAGTTTATCATAATCTTCAAGTCTGTGTATAGAAATGCCATTATTAACTTTTTGTGTGCAAGTTGTGTAATTTTTAGGCACTTTTTCAATAGGTTCTTAATCTTGCTGATAAAAAGTTTGTGCTAAATTGATCTTGTTTTCAATTCTCAATCACGCACGCTGTGTGTGTGTGTTGTGTGTGTGTGTGTGTGTCTGTGTGTCTGTGTGATATTTTTTTTGGTTTAAATCATAACCTTATTATATGAATAATAGTTAAACTCAACACTCAACATTAAAAATATAGAAACATGTATAGACCCAAGATTTATATATATACTAACATTACATGTGTATCTTATATATATTAATACATGTAGATAATAATCTTAGATAGTTGAGTGTCATTTTGAAACGTTTTAAAAGAGGAAGTGTTTTAAAGAAGTCTTTTAAATACACAACAGGGATATGAATACATTCTTTGTGAAAAATATTGCAGTTACATAACAATTTTTTTTACAGTTTGAATATATTTCAAATCATTTTAAGTGACCTTGTTGTTTAAAACATGATCTGACTGTGGTTCTGAATGTGGTCTGAACACCATTCCATAACCTTGAGTGTAACCTAATAGATTAAGCTCATCTATAATTACTTTAAATATTCTTTATTAATTACTCTAAATATTCTTTATTAATCTCTGCAGTTATAAATAGCAATAATCGGATGATCTCCAGATAAATGAAACAGACATAATAAAGAGTTTTGTTAGTAAATCTTAATAATCCTGAAATAAACATTAGTTATTTATAAATGGACAGTATTCATATTGTTTATGGAAACTCAGAAACCAGAAACTCTGCAATGAATATTCACACACACACACACACACACACACACACACACACACACACACACACACATATATGAGTAATAATTTTCTCTTATGTGTGAAGTGAATTAACAAGCAATACTTTAATACATGCAATACACTATCTATATGGTTCTTTGGAAGTACCTGTCCATTAGTTGCATTTCACTAAATTCCTTAAAATCATAATTAAACATCTATTTCTCAGAAATAGGTAGTTTTTACATTAACTGATAATAGTTCTGGATATATTCTTGTGTTGTGATATTTTTTTATCAGAAATTTTTCAAGATAGTTCGAGGTTTGTAATTTAATTATTGTTTCTTAAAGTATATCAGAAAGATGACTTAAGGCTCATCTCTTAAATGTCAAGTACTGAAAGTGAGACTAGTTATTCTGGGAGAGTATCCATAAATTTTCACCTTGATATTTTGTTGTATCATCAAGTACTGATTTAAGAGCATATTTTGACTGACAAGAAATGTAAAAATTAATAAAAATAAAATAAAAAATTTGAAGTTTTAATTTTCCATATTTTTGTTTTATTGCAGATGACAATTACATACAGTTGTATAGCTCGGGGGACAACAGTCCTCTGTAAGCACCAGGTTGGTTCAGGAACATTGCAGAGTACAGTGGATGCCATGCTACCCAACATACCGACTCGGAATGATGGAAAAACAACATACAAATCAGAGAAGTATGTCACATACAAGATCAATTCACTTTAACACATTCTTAAGATCTCCGAGTTGATTTCCTGTTGAACATTTGTTTATTAATTTTATCTTGTTACATTTTCCTGTATTAGTATCTTATAGGATTGTATCGTATAATATGTGTATATATAAAAGTCCTGATCTAAATTTTGATTTAATATATGTAAGACAGGTCACTGAGTTCTTTTTATATAATTAATTATGACAAATATTGGCAATTCTGTAAGTTGAAAGATGAAAATTACTTAAACAATTAGCTTTTTCATTTCATATGTCAAATGATGTCCTGAATAACAGTGTAGTGGTAGTGACAATTTACAATAGTATATGTAATATAGCATCAGTTGTATCATTGCAGTTTTGACTTTTTTTTAAAAATGACCTTTAAATTTTTTTCCCTCATAATTTTTTTTATTCCTTGTTAAGGGAAGCATCAATGGCATAAGAACCATAGGGATTCTTACTTCACATGTTCAAATTCAGCTTTAGCAGGTTCTTGTGTGAGAAAGGTTGTCAATTAGCTTTAAGAAGGTTGAATTTTTTCTCTGCACTGTCCTAGAACTGAGAGTATAACACCACTGCTTTCATTATGACTTATTGCTTATAGCACTTATCTTACTTTTGTGTCTTCCACAGTATTGCGTGCACGTGTATTAAAACAGAGTACCCTATAGTATCATTCTCAGCTATTAGGTTTAACTTTAAAGTGAATGGACAATTGTTATATTTTTTCGCTAAAGTATTTAAGGGACTGTAGGTGCAGGTGAGCTACTTTTCTGATGGCTCATGTTACATCTGCAGAAGTGTCTTTAGAATGTATCGAAACACTGAACTGAAAATGCCTATATACATCTCTAAAGTAGACTCAATATGAAAATTAATTACATGTATATTATTTATTTACTTTTGTTTTGAAACCCTCAACCTTGTAGCTAGTGACATATTATTTTATTTTGGCAAGCCACTCTAAATTAGTGGCTTTAGAATTGAAAAAAATAATATGACATTTAACTTTTTTTTGTCTTGTATAAATTTTAGTCATCTGTATCAAAAATATTTACTTGTTCATTTTTCTTGTCTAAAATTGGTATTATTTTAGCAGTACCAAGTCATTTAGGGTAGGCTTGTTAAATTTGGATCCATTTGCATGGGTAAATGCAGGAGTTAACAAAAATGCATTCATTTATGCTGGTTTAATATTGAAGAGTTTCCAAACTAGCTTATAAATTTACATTTTCCAGGAAAAGGCATTCCTAGCTTTGACATGGCTTAATTTTCACATCAGCATTTCAGAGGTTGATTATTTTACTAGTGTTTAAGATTTTTGATATTGAATCGTTTTACTTGTTTTGTGTTAATTGTTCCTTAAAACTTTGACTCATTTTGCTTGTTTTGTGTTAATTGTTCCTTCAAATTTTGACTCTTTGCTTGTTTTGTGTTAATTGTTCCTTAAAATGTTGACTCTTTTGCTTGTTTTGTGTTAATTGTTCCTTAAAATTTTGACTCTTTTGCTTGTTTTGTGTTAATTGTTCCTTAAAAATGTTGACTCTTTTGCTTGTTTTGTGTTAATTGTTTCTTAAAATTTTGACTCTTTTGCTTGTTTTGTGTTGATTGTTCCTTAAAATGTTGACTTATTTTGCTTGTTTTGTGTTAATTGTTTCTTAAAATTTTGACTCTTTTGCTTGTTTTGTGTTAATTGTTCCTTAAAATGTTGACTTATTTTGCTTGTTTTGTGTTAATTGTTTCTTAAAATTTTGACTTGTTTTGCTTGTTTTGTGTAAATTGTTCCTTAAAATGTTGACTTATTTTGCTTGTATTGTGTTAGTTGTTCCTTATAATGTTGACTTATTTGGCTTGTTTTGTGCTTATTGCTTCTGAAAATGTTGGCTCATTTCACTTGTTTTGTTTAAATTGATCCTTAAAATGTTGACTCATTTCACTTGTTTGTTTTAATTGTTCCTGAAAATGTTTACTCTTTTCACTTTTTTGTGTTAGCTTTTCCTTATAATGTTGATTCTTTTCATTTCCGTTGTTTCATATTTTTCTGTAAATGTTGACTTATTTTGCTTGTTATGTGCTAATTGTTCCTTAAAATGTTGACTCTTTTGCTTGTTTTGTGTTAATTGTTCCTTAAATTTTGACTCTTTTGCTTGTTTTGTGTTAATTGTTCCTTAAAATGTTGACTCTTTTGCTTGTTTTGTGTTAATTGTTTTTATTAAAATTTTGACTCTTTTGCTTGTTTTGTGTTGATTGTTCCTTAAAATGTTGACCCTTTTGCTTGTTTTGTGTTAATTGTTTCTTAAAATTTTGACTCTTCTGCTTGTTTTGTATTGATTGTTCCTTAAAATGTTGACTTATTTTGCTTGTTTTGTGTTAATTGTTCCTTAAAATTTTGACTCATTTTGCTTGTTTTGTGTTGATTGTTCCTTAAAATGTTGACTTATTTTGCTTGTTTTGTGTTAATTGTTCCTTAAAATTTTGACTCTTTTGCTTGTTTTGTGTTGATTGTTCCTTAAAATGTTGACTTATTTTGCTTGTTTTGTGTTAATTGTTTCTTAAAATTTTGACTTTTTTGCTTGTTTTGTGTTAATTGTTCCTTAAAATGTTGACTTATTTTGCTTGTATTGTGTTAGTTGTTCCTTATAATGTTGACTTATTTGGCTTGTTTTGTGCTTATTGCTTTTGAAAATGTTGGCTCATTTCACTTGTTTTGTTTAAATTGATCCTTAAAATGTTGACTCATTTCACTTGTTTTGTTTAAATTGATCCTTAAAATGTTGACTCATTTCACTTGTTTTGTTTTAATTGTTTCTGAAAATATTTACTCTTTTCACTTTTTTGTGTTAGCTTTTCCTTATAATGTTGATTCTTTTCATTTCCGTTGTTTCATATTTTTCTGTAAATGTTGACTTTTTTTGCTTGTTATGTGCTAATTTTTCTTTAAAATTTTGACTCATTTTGTTTGCCATGTGGTAAATGTTCCTAAAAATGTTTACTCATTTCAGGGTTAATTGTTCCCCTTAGAACATTGAGTCATTTTTAGCTCACCTGACTGAAAGGTCATGTGAGCTTATGGCATGGTGCGACGTGTAAATGTGCGTGCCTGAGTGTGTGCATGTGTGCATGCATCGTTAACACCTATTTTCGACGTCTCCTCCAAAACTGCTGGACAGAATTCAATGATACTTGGTCAGAAGCATATATGGGCCGATGCAATTCAGATTTGTTCATTGTGTTGTCATGGCTACCAAAACTAGGTCAAGGTGACCTAGGGGTCCAAAAATCTTAAAAAATCTTCTCTGAAACCGTGATATGTTCATGTGTTTAAAGGTCAAGGTCATAGCTGTAGAAGAACACTGAAATTGTAAATTATCTTGAAAACCATTAACTTTTTGTACAAGCATATATATTAGAACAATGTAGATATTGATATTATGACCATTTGATATTAGGTTCAATGTCATATGTTCAAAGGTCAAAATCATTATTTGGAAATTATTCATTGTACTATTTGAATCATACATATAAGCTATTTATAAATGAAATGTGACTAGATATTCCTGATTAATTATTGCCGGATTTCCAAACTTGAGGAATTTTGTAAAGTTTTTGTAATTAAGTTCTTTGCAAGATTTTGGACATTTCCTCAGGTGAGCGTTAAGGTCCATGGGCCTCTTGTTCTTGTTTTGTGTTAATTATCCCTTATAATGTTGAATTATTTCACATGTTTTGTGTTAATTGTTTCTGATGTTTTGCTTTATTTTTGTTTTTGTTTTTATTATTTTATTATTTTACTTTTAACGTGCATGTTACAGTTATTTGTTCCACTGTCTGATTGAGAATGGAATGATTTACATGTGTGCAGCCACTCCACAATTTGGAAAAAATCAACCGTACAACTATTTAGCAGAGGTATTTAAAGTAATCTTCCAAATTAATAATATAATACACCCACCCCTTCCAAAGTTCCTTGTGAAACGATTATTTGACATGTAATCATTCAGTACATAAACTTTATTTTTTTTTTGCAGATATATATATATATATATATATATATATATATATATATATATATGTAGTATATAAGGTGTAGGTGTGTGTGTGTGTGTGTGTGTGGTGATATTTAGAAGGATTTGTAAGTCTTGTCAAATAATTTTTTTTATACCCAAAATATTGAATGTTCCCACAATTTGACATTTGAGAAATTGTTACCATAGTTACTTTAAAATACATTTGTATTTTGGATTTCATTTAACATGGTTTCTGTTATTGATGCTGGTTATTTTACAATATCTCCAGACTCTTTAGAAATAACATTTATTTTGACGTGAACTTTAAGGGGCGTGACATACATGGTACTTAGGTATACACATATTTATTGCGACTTTTCTGGTAAGTATTCATTGGACACTATTCAAAATAATAAAAAAAAAAATTTGGCATTGACTATTTGTTCCTCAAGGTTCTGTGTGTCACTATAAACAAGGGAGTTACACTCTGACTTAAAAGCTCGATGCTGAGAAAACATTTAAAAAAGCCAAAGATATACAATGTATTTTGGATGAGACCTTTAAAATCAAAACTAAATGTTAAAGAGGCAGTGACTTACTTTTTTGGCCCTTACAAAATAAAGGTAAATTTCATTAGAAACGTACATGCAGTTTCTCAAGGTTTAATCACTACAGTGTAACTTTCCAAAACTGACACCTCTAAATACTGACAACCTCCCTAAACCGACATTGTCTGCTCGGGACGAATTTATTCTTTTATAAATCATGTAATAAAAACTTCCGAAAACCGACACCTCCGTATTCCAAACACAGACATAATTTGTCAGCCTAAATCTGCTTCTTTAACAGTAAATAAACTTCCAAATACTGACATTACCTGTGGAACAAATAATGTTTGAATGGTCACGAATGACTGCACGTGACGAGAATCGAACTCATATTACCGTGGGCTATGTATAACACCTGTTTACCTTTGGTCGATGTTGACTTAATACATTAACTTATTAATTATAAGATACGTGTATCTGTGTCGTATGTAATTTTAAAATAAACAAACGTGTTTAAAACGTTTTATTAAAATGTGCGTTGTTTATATTAAAAAAAATAGAAGTCGGATGCCTAAAAGCTGCATGATGTTTTTAGATGCAAGGCAAAGGATTTTCTAAAAACAATACAGCTTTGAACTTAAATAAATCACATTCTATTTTCTTTTCTTCTTTTTTTTTTAGGTTTCCTTGTTTTTTTTTTTTTTTTTTTTTTTTTTTTTTTTTTTTTTTAAATCTGAATGATTAATATGGCCTCTTCTCTTGATCATAAATAGTCAGTTTTCAAACATCGGCATCGAACTGAAATTGTGTTTCAAGATGGGTACACCTGCAGCCTGATCATGGTAGATGATAAGAACTATGTATTACAACTACAATGACAATGTATGCACATTGTTTCATTGTTAAATTTGTTTTAGATAAAAATAAAATATAAATAACATTTAAAATATCACTTTACACGATGTAAGTGTTAACAAACACGATCGAATGCACACACATGAATATACTATTATGATAGCCGTATCCGGTAACTGACTAAATTCTGACCTGGTAACGGACTGGAACGAACCAGATTCAAATCCGTTTATTTAAACTTCTGAAAACCGACACCTCTGTAAACCGACCAAAATGACCAGTCCCGTGGAGTGTCGGTTTACTGAAGTTTCACTGTATTAGTTAAATACATTATGAACCAAATGGCTGAATCCCTTGACAGCAAACTTTCTCACAACTTTCCATTGTCAATGTAGCCTTGGGTGCACTTTAGTATGTTATATATGTCATACTGTACATTTTGTACACCAGATACAGCTAACTTATACTAGTTTTAACACCACTTATAAATTGATGGTTGTTTATATAAATGGAAAAATTCTAAAAGTACCAAAAATCGCATAAACAATTAATCATTGGTTTGATTTTATCAAAACAACTATCTATTAAAAACTGTTTAAAGAGTTTGGCAGACGGCATGATTAAGTTCCATCTTTAATTTCTGCTTTTGTTAACCAAAGTGAATTATAAAAGTCATTTTATTGATTCTTCAAAATAGAAATGTTTGAATTACTTTTTCAGATTAAAAGAAAGTTTCAGAGTGGAATGCTGTCCATGAAAGCTGTTACTGCTGGACATTTAGAACTAAATGATGAATTTAGTCTTGTTATGGCTCAAGAAATGGTAATTATGTGTAAAACTCTTCCATAAGGAAAATAATTCATGATAGTTTCATGTTTACTAGAAACTATTGTCATCCTACTTCCCTCGTAACCCCCATCCCTCCTTGTAACTGAAAACCAATAAAATCTTAATGATCTTGATCTTGAAATATGTCTGAAAGGTGTATTAACATTGACAAATGAAGATATTTTTGAAAAGTTTCATGAAATTCTTCCAAATAAAATCAATAATAATTCATGTTCTGAATGTTCAAAAAGTTGTCAAGGTATATTATTTTGAAAATTGGTCCCTAAGTCTTCTCTGAGCAATTGCAAGGTCTTGATATAATTGTACCTTGATCTGAATAAAGTCCTAACAGATTTTTTCAAGATGGCAGAGTGCCTTATCTCTATGGTTGAATTCCTGGTTTATGCTGTACATCACCTTATGACAGGAAAATGTCAGACAGGTGTCACATGTAAACAGAGAAAGAACACAGGTGGTACCATTATATCTCAGACAGTGTTGTTTGAAGGAACACAATAATTTAACACAATATGAGATATATTATATGCTAGTCTGAGAACAAACAGAAGTTATAAAATGATACTAGTTTTTTCGGAAATGAAATAAAGTGAAATATTTAGTTGTATTTCACATTCAAGATTCTTTCACTAATATGAAAGTAATGAGTTTTAGGATGGTGGAGAAAACTTTAATCGATGACCCTCAGCAAGCAAAATGACACTTGAAACTTCCCCAAGTGAAATATGAACCTAGGCAGTCAGGCACTTTTATCTGTTTGCCAAAACCTAGGTAGTCAGGCACTTTTATCAGTTTGCCAAACCCAGGCAGTCGGGCACTTTTATCTGTTGCCAAAACCTAGGCAGTCAGGCACTTTTATCAGTTTGCCAAAACCTATGTAGTCAGACACTTTTATCTCTTTACCAGTGTGTTAGACAAATTGATGACCAGGCTTCTTTTTAAAAATGGCCACAAGTTTTGAGTGAAATATAAAAAATTATTCCACACTTTTTTTTTTAAAGTGGTAGCCAAATCAGATATGGTTCTAGTGTATTTTGTAGGGTAGATAGCTGAAGTTATGTTTGTAAAGTCAATATATTTTACCCCCGGCAATACCTTTCACCATTCGGGTTCCAATTCCTGCAGGGTAAATCCACGTTAAAGAATGTTTGTCAGTTTTCTTGTCAAAGTTTGATGTTTTTTCTGGTTGTTTCAGTTTTCTCCACTGTTTTAGAGCATGATATTAGTGATACAATGTAAAATTGGGCCAGTAACACCATAACTTCACTTCACTCAAGATATAAGAGAGACAACTCAAGATATTTTTACCTACCCAAAACATTTCAAACACTTTTCTTACATGCAAACTCACAGCTTACGTACAAATAGATCTATGTCACACGGCTTTCAAGGTACATGTATAAAATTTCTTTCTGTATTAAATAGGTATATAATTCTTTGAAAGTTGTCTAGATTAAAAAAATATTTATTTATTTATTTATTTATTTATTTATTTTATTTTTTTCTTTACTTTTATTTTTTTTTTTTTTTGTTTGTTTTTGTTTTTTTTTTTTTTTTTTTTGTTTTTTTAAATTTTTTTATTTCATTTTATTTAATATTTATTTATTATTTTATTTTTTTATTTATTTTATTTTTTTTTTTTTTTTTGCCATTTTATTGAGAACAAACTTATTTGCAGTTTTTTTTTTTTTTTTTTTCAAGAGTTTAATAGGTATCCAAAACCTTAAATTTAGAAAAATCATAAATTGAACCCAGTTGAAAAAGTTTCAGAATGTTTTTAGCTCACCTGAGCCAAAGGCTTAAGTGAGCTTTTCTGATCAAAGTTTGTCTGTCGCCAGCGGTGTCTTCATCGTTGTCGTTGTCATCCGGTGCGTAAACTTTTACATTTTTGACTTCTCCTTTGAATCTACAAGGTAAATTTCAGTGAAACTTAGTCAGATCCATATATGGGCCAGTACAATTCAGATTTGTTTGTGATGTTGTCATGGCTCCCAAAACTAGGACAAGGTGACCTATGGGTCCAAAAAACTTTAAAAATCTTCTTCTTCAAGAGTGATGATGGGAGAAAAAATCTGATGTAATATTTGGCTTCTCCAGGGTCTTAAGCTTATAACTTGTTCATTTTGTGAAATTTGGTAAAAAATAAGGTTACACGTTTTTGCGTTTAATTTTAAAAATTTCGTAAAATGGCTTCAGATTATTATAACTTGACTATATGAATAAATAATGACATGGGGTTTTCAGTTTTGACTTTCTCTTGAAATAAACTTCAAAATAGGGTCAAGGTCAAAGTTCAAGGTCATGACCTAGTTTGTAATTTGTGAGTTTTAGTCTATTTTCTTCAAAATTGTAAGAGATATATAATATAAAAACATTGTTAAAATGTTCAGCATGACAAAATGTAAAAAAGATACAAAGTTTCGTAACTATATGATAATGCATGTAGGAGTTGTTGCCCCTGAAATGTTATTTTTTTTGCTAATAAAAAAACTAAAATTGTAAATTACCTTAAAAACTATAAACTTTTTGTATAGGCATGTATTTTAGAATATTGTAGGTATTGACATGACGATCATTGTGATATATGGTTCAAGGTCATACATTCAAAGGTCAAGGTCATAGCTGCATTAGAAGACTGAAATTGTTTTTTATCTTGAAAACTATTAACTTTTTGCATAAGCATATATATTAGAATATTGTAGGTATTGATATGATGAACATTTTGATATATGGCTCAAGGTCATATATTCAAAGGTCAAGGTCATAGCTGCATAAGAAGACTCAAATTGTTAATTATCTTGAAAACTATTAACTTTTTGTATAGGCATATATATATATATATATATAGATTATTGTAGGTATTGATATGACAATCATATCATCATTGATATGACATATGGCTCAGGGTCATACGTTCAAAGGTCAAGGTAATAGGTGCATAAAAAGACAAATTGTTAATTATCTTGGAAACTATTAAATGTTAGTATTGGCATGTATATTAGAATATTGTAGGAATTGATATGGCGATCATTCTGATATAGTTTCAAGGTCTTACGCTTAAAGGTCAAGCATATTTATTAGAATATTGTATGTATTTTTGCAAATGATTTTCGATATCCTCAGGTTGGCCATATCCTCAGGTGAGCGTTAAGGCCCATGGGCCTCTTGTTTTTCTATACAATGTATAAAATGTGTTATAAAACTTTTAAAGATTTAGAAATTATAATATAAAAAGTTTTATTTGAAAAAATAATTGGAAATTACCTAATGAAAGTAAAAACTGTTCTGTGTCTGACGGTAGAAACCTTATAAAAATTTGGCCAGGAATATTTTCAAGATTTTTTTAGGCTTATTCTGTTTAACATAGAAAGCAAATTTTATAACAATAAAGGGGAAAAACACATAGAAAGCAAATGAAAAATTATGTTATTTGAAAAACTTTTGACATGAAACTGAACATACCCAACAGATTTTGTATATCTTTTTCTCTTCTTCATTTTAGGAAAAGTTTTCAAAGCCAGATAATGTGTCCAAGTTAAGATCACAAGTAGACGAGGTCAAAGAGGTCATGACACAAAATATAGAGCGTGTTCTAGAGAGAGGTGATCGTCTTGATGACCTAGTTGATAAAACTGAAGATTTAGAAAATAGTGTAAGTTTTAGTAGAGCTCTCTCTCACACATTTAAAAAGTATGATATTTGAAATAATTAAATTGTGGTAAATTTCAAACATATGGACCAGGCCCCGGTTTCACATTCAATCCTTAGTTAGGGTTTTTCTTAACTTAAAATTAGCAAATTTTAGTGATCTCTTTTTAAATTATAAATAAACATTTGTGATAAAACTTCATACAGAACTGGGGCCTGTTTTATTATTCTTGCATCCCAAAATAAAAAAAATCATATAAAGAGTCATAAAAATTTCTTCATCTTGCAATCCCAGTGCAAAAAAGCCTTTATGTCTTGTTTTGAACCACAAGAGAATATTGTTAGGTGCATGAAATAGAGTCAACATCTTATTGTGTGTCAGTCAGGAAATGTAGGTCCTCTTTACATATTTGCACTCTACAAGTCAAGAACTGCACAAACCTCTTTTTGGACCAAATATGTTAGAACTCAGGTTGAAACTTTCCTGTCCAGCACCACAAGCAGCAATCATTTCTATTATTCTTTTTTACTTTTGATTTTCAAACACTGTAAATCAGAGGTCTTTTTGCTGAAATGTCCATTTTTGATGTTGTATGAATTGCCTGGGAAGAAAACACTACCCTACCACTCTAATTTTTTTTTTAAATTTTATAAATTACTTATAAAAAATTTAGTTTTTTCAAAATGATAATCTACAATATTTACACAATTAAAGGGTATATACTAAATATTTATGCAACAGTAAGAGGGATCACTTCTTAAAATTTACCATGGCATGCCTATATTGAGAGTTACTTCCCTTTGATATTCCATATTCTATCTTCTGCTGCCTAGCAGTTTTAGTGGTTTTGTTGAAGAAAGCCTATTTTGAATCTTCAAAAAGAAATGATATGCCCTTTCAGATTGAGTACTGAAATGATAAAGTTGTAAGGAAAAGAAATAAATTAAATGAAAATTTATTCATGATTTTTTTATATCTCTTTTGTGAAATCCTTGAAGTCTGATTGGCTAAAAAAAAAAACCCAGAGAAATTAGAAGAAAAAAATAGCTTACAATTTTGTCAATTCAATAAGCAACAATTGGTATAAAAAATAAATATTCCTTAAAAATTATAGTCAACCTCATCTTTGTTTCTTTTGACAAAGAAATTTTTTAGGGTGACTTTAAGTATTGTAACCTGTTGTTTATGATAATGTAATTTTTTTTTAAAAATGGTAATTTATGTATATCTGACCCTTCATAATAAGTAATTTTTATTAAATTTGCATTGTTTTTGTGTGTTAACAATCTACATCCTTCACTTGTAGGCAGCTACATTTCAAAAGACATCACGAAAAATAAAAAAGAAATATTATTGGAAAAATATGAAGATGAAGATAATAATAGTTGTCGTAGTTACAGTCATTATAGTTGTCATAGTTATGATAATATTAGCCACTCAAGGAGTGTTTAATAGCAATAGTAGTAGTAACAATAACCAGGTACCAAGTACAACACAGACAGCGATACAGAATGGATAAGCTGAAACAACAGGTTCTCAGAAATTGTTTTCTTTTTATTCATTTTAAAAAAGATTCTTAAACTTTTGAAGTTATTTTATAAGTTTTAAATTAATGTTTGTATTTTTTAATTGATTTATGAACTGTTGCCTTCCAAATGTCTTTTTGAAAATCTGATAAAAATTCCTGGAAAGATTAAATGTTGATAATCCAGAAAAGTAGTTTGATTACAGCAGACTACAATCAGTGTAGTGGAGAGGAAACACATTCATGGCCTGTTAACTATGGTTACAGACTTGTGCTCATGGTTTCATGAGTTTGAGTCCCAGTCAGCTTGAGTTGTATGTCTTAGAGTAAGATTTTTAGTTTCATGTCGCTTCATAATGCATTCAGCCAGAAATATGAATATACTTTTTTAATCTTTTTTTTTTTTTTCAAAAATAATTGTTTTAATTACAAATTGTCACAAACAAAAATAAAATAATACTCATACTAATATCAACTATTGTATAATACCAAATCAGTAAAAAAAAAAGACTTATGTACTTATTTTAATGTACTGAACTTATACTCATTCCATAATTCAAGACCTAAGAGTCTTTTATTTATAAAAATGTGGAGTGGTAAAATGGTCTTTAGCACCTTCTTGACTTTCAAAGTGCCTTTATCCCTTAGCATTCTGTTCCCATTCAGGCAGATCATACCGGCACTCTGTTTGTCAGCTAGCTTTTCATGGGTTTTTTTCCCAAACCTCATCACCCTCAACTGCTGTTTTAGAAATAAAAATGTAGTAACTGGAACAACACCATTTACTGTTTACTAACCATTTTAAAATGTAAATAAATAAAATTGTAATACAATACCAATGGTCACATAGACGTGTTTTTAAAAAAAAACATTTTGTTATTATATTTAGTTTGGTTTTAAAACATTTCAGAAATTTGAAATTTGATTAACATGTTAAAAACGATGTCATTTTTGCAGTTTTGTTTATGCATTACATTGTTCAGGGGACATTTTTCAGAGATTTAGAATTTTTATTATGACGTTACTTCATATTTTAGTATTGTGTGATTTACTTTTCTTTTTATGTCATAGTGACATCATCACCAAGGTTACAGTTAAATGAAACATGGGATAGGTAGAATGCACAAAAAAGAAATATTTTACAGTCAATCAAAAATAATCTGATTTTTTGAACTTTTATATAATCATAGAGATAGTATTGTTTTTGAATTTAAGACCAAACTTTATTTATGTTATAATTGTTTTAAATTTCAGACCAAAATGTTTGTTATTCGAATGAGGATGTTAATATTAATAATTTTTAATAGTTTAGAAAAATACTTTTAGTAATTGTTTGTTAAATATTATCAAATGTTTAAGAACCATGATTAATAAAACTGATTTTATGCTTGAAGTATGTTCATTTCATTTGTATCTTTAAAATTTGTAACTTAGAAATAAAAGGATTCTCAGTTTGCATACCCATAATATATTAAAAAAATAAATAAATAAATAAATTTTAAAAAATGGTGTTTCTATTAGTTTTGGCCAGATGTTCAAAGCTGTGTTTTCCATTGACCAGTTGATAATCATTATCATTTGAGTTGCTTAATGTTTATCAGATCTATTTACAATTTAACAACAAGTGAGAAGAAAATTTCTCCATTATTCCTGTCTTTGCCTTGTGATATTTTTCAAATGTTATTAACAGGTAAACACATTTCCTATGTGCTGTGACATCATAAACCTTCCAAGTGATAGAAGTGATTTCTTTTCAAATGTAACCTTAAATAATTTTCAGAATTAATGCCTACTTTTATATTTTTATAGGTTGGACAGAGAAACCTCATATTTTTTGGCCGAAATAATCCTTCAATTGAAATGCTGCCATAAATTTATGGCATACAAGAATTCAAAAATTAAAGAAGTTTATTTTAGGTCATATATTGAGATTAAAAAGTAGCAAATTAGAGTTTATGTTGACTTCAAGTGAATTTTCCAAGCTTTCAGAATAATAAAATGGTCTTTTTGACTTTGTTGCCATGAAACATTTTAGTTGTATAACAGAAGCTCTCTTCCAACACATTTGTCACTGTCTTTCAATGATGCTTTGTATCATATTCAGTATTGCCACATCTTATTTTAAAGATATACCTGGAGATTTTTAAAGTTCAAGCAAATAATACGTATTTTCTCATAATCTACAACTCAAATGGCAGTAATATGCCTTGTGGCAAAATTTTTAGCTGTCTTAAATCTTTCAAATTTATTTAAAACTAAGGTTTGTTTCCTCATGCAAAGCACTCTTTAGCTGAATTTGGATTAATATAATTTTAGAACTTCGAATTCATTAATTTTCAAAGGTTTGGATGATCTTTTTTATCTTTCAACTTTTTCAGTCCCACGTGTTACTGATGAGAAATGAATTTCCGAAATGTGCACATATGGCATGTCAAAATTAAACAAGTATGTTTGTTAAATGTTTCTTACGAAAATTTTCCTTTCAAACTAAATTGCCTCAAAAACGTATCAATGATGGATAGAATACAAAGTTTGTTTTTATCAATTATCGTATACCATTAATGACCTCTAACCTTTTTGTTGGGTATGTTTAGAGCAAGCAAATACCGGTAGTCTGGTTGTTTTCCTTTCAGTAAGAGGCACTTCCATTAAGCAATATTTTCCCATTTTTATTTTGTGACCAATCAATCACAGAATGTACTAGTAGTTCTTTTATTTGTCATTTGACCAGTAAAATGGTCAACAGAATCGTTACGTTAAAGAGACTGTTGTTCAGGAAGGACACGTTGAGAACAATTTAACTGTCGGGAAAAACAAATGAAAGTTGTTGTCTGTATTCCGATTAGTCGAGAATAAAGGTGGTAAAATATTGCTTAATAGAATAGTTTCTTATGAAATGGAAAACAAACAGTCGAATAGGGCTGGAAAGAGCTGTACAAACTTGATTTATATGTAACCAAATCTCGCAATACAGTTAAGGATTTAACATGGGAACTAAATTTGCCTTGGAAATTATTTTTATGGAAGTGATCTGACAAAATCAATTTATAAGAACACCGTACCTCTTTAACTCCTGCATTTTAATTGAGAAGAGACACCTGACATGTTTATAATTATATCTTTACCTATACCCATGGTTATGCGTACAATAACTTAAATAGTATCATTTAAATAAATAATTCCTGCTAATCACACATTGCAAAATAATTTATAAATAAGTTAATTAAGCTGGACAAATCAATTTCCTTTGACTTATGGGTTTAAAAACAGTTTATTTGAATTCTTTAATAAGGGTAAAAATGAAGACAAAATGTGTTTTTCTACCTTGGACAACAACAATTACCACATAACAGAAATACAAACATGTATTTTTGTAAAGGTAACGTTGTGAATAGATGGATAATCATTGAACAATTCAGTAGTTTTAAGCAATGCAATTTTCAATAATTTAAACAAATATAGTTTCTAACGAAAATGCCACAGAAATATTTTTTGATTTTAAATAATATATATATATATATATATATATATATATATATATATATATATATATATATATATATATATAAAGATATATCATGAAAATTGAAATTGACCAAGATACAAATTTTAAATTGGTTAAATTCAGCTAACAATATATTACAGAGAGCAGAGGTTTTTTTAAAGTTAATTGAGATTGACTTCATAAATACATTAAATACAAGTCTAGTCAAGATTTTCTGGACAAATTACAGATAAAAGTCCGTTTATCCTCTGACCCTAACACACTTCATGCTTGAAGGCTGTTCAGAACAATTTCTCTATCAAAAACCAAGGATTTTCTGATACCAACTGGTGCCTGAAGGGGCATCCCTTAATTTTGCTTTAGACGAAAATGTTGCAGTTCAAATATTTTAAACAGAAAGACTCAAAAATGCAAAATATTTTTTTAAAATTATTGTGTAAAAAATAAATAATAACAAATGTTCAAAAAACACACAAATGTTCATGAAAATCGATCAAGATTATTAATTTTGAGAATTTACTGAAAACGTAAATGTTGAATACGAAACAATGAAATCTGTTTGCAAGGCGTTCGTTTCAATGTCTTCTACATTTCAGATATAGTTTGCTTAAATGCACCTGAAAACATATTACATTCTATTTTGAGGTAAAAATGTTTAAATAAGGCGATGGAGATCGGCTTTAAAATAAGAGGATGAAAATCCAACTCATAAATATTTTAGAAGTACAAAGCACATAAATTTATTGAAGCAATGTCTAGCCAAAACCTTTTACACAAACCAAAAACATTTACTCTAAATAGACAAAAAACTCATTAAAGCTTTTGACTATTGATTGAAGACTCCTACTCTGAACGGGCACCTGTTTCATTTTCACTTATTTTATAAGCAACGGTCTTTAACTTTAAAGCTGAATAAAATTGCACGTTTAAACCTTACTTTGCCTAACAATGAACAACAAACGGAACATAGAATAACTATTGCCCATGCTTTTTTACTATCAAAACAAATATGTTGCATTATATGCAACACAGATGCATATTGCTTTAAAGAGGAATGTTTAAACAAATGCGAGCAATACTCACTTTAGGGTGGTCTTATCGTTAACATCTCTCTGATGCTATTAATAAATGTGTTCTAAAAATATAATTTGTCTACAAACATTAACAAATTCATTAGATATTTTTTAATTGCTTTAATAATCAAGTAGATGTGTTTTCTCCCCTATAAGTATGCAATCATATGGGTATATATCATGTACAAGGTAAATTTTGTACTATTTTCTAGGTAGTAGGTTTTAGCTGAATGCAGTTGTGAATAATTCAAAGAAATAAACTCGGAGCTACCAAAAATACAGAATAATTTATTTGTTTTTTAATTAGTTTATTTATTTATTCATTATTTTCTCTTTTTTTGTTAAAAAAAGATAAATGTTCAATAAACACAGAAATGTTCATGTAAATCTACCAATTTAATCAATTTTGAGAATTTACTAAAAAAAAAAAAATAACATAAAACAATGAAAGATACTTAATGCATTCATTCTCATGTCTTCTTCTTTTCTGGTAGACAATCAGATATGCTGGTGTAAAATGTGCATGGCAACATATTACATATAATTTTTATGCAAAGATTTTCAAATAATTCGATGGAGATCGGCTTCATAAAATATTTAAAGTACAAAGCACGTGAAATTAAATAAAACCATTGTCTAGCCACAAGCATTTACACTAGATAAAACCATTGGCTATTGATTTAAAACTACTTTGGACGGGCACTGGTTTGAATTCCACTCACGATTCAAACAATGGTCCTTAACTTTATAAACATGAATAAAAATTGTCCTTTTAAGCTTTACTCTGGCTAACAAAGAGCAACCAAACGAACATAAAATAATTATTGACAATGTTTTATTTTTATTATTAAAACAAATTAAAGTTGCATGATATACAAAACAGGAATGTTTAAATGAACCAAACCTACTCCCACTTTAAAGTGATATAATCGTTGATACATCTGGGTTGTTGCATATCAGTGTGTAGTAAGTTAAAGGTTGTTAACAAATCATTAACTAATCATTAATCATCAACAATTTAAAAGATATTTTAATTATTTCAAGTAGTTGTGCGTGAGTATACAATTACATGAGTTTATATCGTTCTAACAACAATAAATGAATGACAACTAAGACACAAATATATATATTTGTTGTAAATTTATGGTAATGTTCCTAGAAAAAGGTTTAACACAATCTAATGTTGTTCTTCAGATAAATTTAGTTAAAACATATGATTTTTTCAAATAAAAATATTAAACAACAAAAGGTTTGAGAGATTCTGCTTCTGAAAGAACGGGAAAATTATTATTGGTAGAAATGAATATTTATTGCTTAATTAATTACTTTATTTCAGAAGTAAAAAAATATTTGTTTTTATTTATAAAAAATTATACAAAATGATATTTTTAAAAAGTTTATAATTCATATTTTATTTACTTTCCGGTATATTTTCACATGTTTTTATTTTTAATTTTTTTTTTTTTAAATTATACAAAATTATATTTTTAAAAAGTTTATAATTCATATTTTATTTACTTGCCTGTATATTTTTTTTACATGTAAAAGATATACTTCATTATTTATTTATATTAATTTTGTTATTATTTATTTTTTCATTTATTTTTTTAATTTGTCATTATTATCTTTATTGATTATATCATATTACATCATAACTCAATGCATTATATCTTACCTATAACACTTGTACTGAGCGGCGCTGGAACTCACTATCCTTTGGTTGCCAGTCACTGCATCCTTATCCATTAGGCCACGGGGTAGGACACAGGGACAAATGATTTATATAAACCTAAGGAAATGTGATTATGTAACCATTTCTTAAAAACTGCAGATTTTGAAAAGAAAATATGCAAGTTTATGTAACTTTACTCCATTTTTAATATTTCATTTTATATATTATGATAATTTTTATAAATTTTATAGTATAAATTAATCAATCTTTTATTCTAAAGAAAAATAAATCATTCATATATCAAAGAAAAACATGAATGTCAAACCTCACCTGTAATATACTTATTTATCTGACTGGCAAAATCAGTTAATTAGATTGTTAATTCAACAAATAGTAATTTTTAGACATTAATATAAATTTGTAGAATCTTAATCTAAGTACACTTCTGATGTTAAATTGTTTTATTCATTTTTGATACAGAAAAAAGTTTTTGAGACTATTTTGTAAATTGAATTTGTTTATAATTCTAATTTAGTTTTTAATTGAAATGAATTATAATATTGGATACACAGATACTTTTCAAGACAAATTAAACAAATTGGAAATAAATATATTGAATAACCTATCCCTAATAAGAAAGAAAAAAGAACGAATGAAGCAAAATAAAATCGATGTTTTATGAGAGCAAAGATTGTGAATTAATCAGGGATAGCTTTTACGTCGTATGAGAGAGAGAGAGAGAGAGAGAGAGAGAGAGAGAGAGCGGGAGGGGGGTATGCCCTGCCAAATTATAAGTTTCTACACTTCTCTCGAGGGGTTATTACAGGGATCGAAGAAACTGAATGCCCATAGAAAACCACCGACAAGCGGCAAGCAAACTGACAAATATTTTTAAATATTTTTAATGTCCTCATAACATAATCTTTCTGATATTTCATTTAGAAAATTCATAAATTTATAATATAACATCGATGCAATGGAATTTAAATCTTGTGCAGACAGAGAAACTTTGGCGGAGAGAGAGAGAGAGAGAGAGAGAGAGAGAGAGAGATCTGTATAATGGGATACCGAAATATAAAGATATAAAGAAACAGCAGTAAAGAGAAATAATATTTATAAATAGCTTATAAGCTATAGATATTTGTGTAAAAAAGTGTCCTCAAATTAGTATCAAATTTATATGTATAAGCGATTGTTAAATAATAATTACAAATCACGGGCCTGAATCTTTCGATGCAAATTTCAAACAACAAGTTCCAGCCATTGAAGGGTATTAACATAGCGTTCACAGTTCAGTATTTTTTAGAATATTTATTTTGAATTATTTTGAATTCTTAATGTCTTAAATGTTAAAAATTTTGTTATGTACACAATTGCTTGGACTGATTATTGAGAAATAATTACCATTTCTGTGTTGAATATTATTCAAATTTAAAAATAAAACCTTTTATTCACGAATTCGAAAACATGAAATCTCGCTTTGTCTGAAATCTCGTTTAAGTCTCGTGGGGGGGCAAAGCGAAGTTTATATATTACGATTGCAATTTTGTTTATCTAGTGTACTGCGATATCGTTAGTTTTTCGTCCGTTTTAATGAAATTTATAGTTATATCTTTTTTTAAAAAATTGTTAAATATGACTGAAATTAATAATAAAAAAATCATTTAAATGAAAAATTAATTTATATTCAAAAAAGACATGTCGGTCCGCAAGCGTTCAAAAGTAGTTAAAACTTTTTCAGTCGTATAAATGATAAATGGCACTAGAGATGTGAAGGAAATTAAATTTATTAAATGATTTAAATGATTTTATAAAAATATTGCCAGATAATGACATGTAGATCTAAATCAATTTGAATTTACCAAAAGTAATTTTATTCCGCCAACCAGTCGGTTTTTCGATTGATTATTTCATATTAATCTCAAATTAATTTATTTAAATTACATAATATAATTTACATTCGTTCTTCCCACACATTTTGTCAACATCTCAAAATATTTACAAACAGCATTTACTAGTTTATCGCTGTATGGATACCTGTCAATCATTTTAGCAAATTGCAAGGTAAGATCCTGATGATTACAGATGATGGAATGTGCCTAATAAACAGGATGTCCACCGACTTAGATTATTGATAATCTTTTAATTAGTCGCATGTTAGATTATTATGTAAATACATTCAGTATAAAGAAATTATCAAAATTAAACTTTCTCATGAGAATTATTTTCGACGAATTGTTGCATAGATTTTGAAGATATCATCATTTCACCTATTGAAAATGTTCTAATCAAAGCGATTTCTAATATGAGCACTTTTTATAATTATAATTATTATTTTTGTGTGTGAAAGACCTTAGGTTTGTAGACTTGCATCTTAACCACGTGGCCACTGCAGCCTCTAAATTTCATATTCTGAAACAAACTATCTAAATTTGTGAGACATTGTTCTTGTGGGCATCAGATGTAAAAAGACTGTCCGAAAAATAAAAAAAAAATCTTAACAAACAGTTAAAATTTCTAGAAAGATGAATAAAGAATATATCAAGCTTATAGCTACACTGTATACATTTGCAATTGAATCCTTATTTTTTAAAATTTGTTTGAGATACATTCGAAATTTTGAAAGAAAACAATAGACGTTTCAGAAATAAAATTTGCAACATGATGTTTATAAATTATCCTTTCCGTGGGAAATTATTTTATAAATTATCCTTTTAGTGGAAAACTTTAAATATGATCATACATGAATAACATATCAAATTTAAGTATGAAGATTGTCAATCTTTATTAATACAAATTGAAATGTCTATTTGATGTGAACAGCCTGGAACACTACAATTTCGGTAGGTATAAAGAGTAAACGGGAGTAAACGGGAGAAATAAAAGAAAAGTTGATTACCGGTAACATATTTTGCCTACAGTAGGTTCAGTAGACGCAGTTTAAAAATGAACAAATTAAAAAAAAATATGACTCTAGAATGATTTTAATGAGTTTACGGCGAAAATATGTATGCATATGTATGATACTGTTCACAAATACATGTTAGACAGGAGTAAACGGGAGAAAATATGGAGAAGTTAATTAACATATCATAGTTGCATACGGTGGTAAATCCAGTATGCAAAAAAAAATTAACAAAATAAAAAAAGAATTATGGCTCGATTCACTTAATTATTACTCCTCACTGATAAAGTTGGAAAGATTCGCAAAAATGTATTTTTAAGCTAAACCGTGCTTATTTATCATTACTGTGATGTGTGGTATATTGAAATGCAAGAGAAATACATCATGGCGTGTATTAAATTACAACTAACAAAAAATAATTTTTTTTTTTAAATTAGTAAATATGATATTCTACCAATTAGATTCTTCTTAAAACCGGGATTTTCATTTTATTTTAATTGATCTTGATATATCTTCAAATGGTCAAGTACACATCCAGTTTTAAATGTATTTGGTTTTCAATAAACATCGCGGTAGACGATTTTATATTCCACCACGGCAGAAATATTCTTTGTGGTGGACCGCAGTGGAAATTTAATCCCTTCTAGTCGGCAATTTCAAGTATTTTTTTCCGATTTTAGATGTAGATAAAAAAAAGAATGTCCAGGTTTTTTTCAGCCGATTAACGTATATTTTTCCACGTGGAATGAAGTTGTATATAGATGTCAAACTCTACAAGATACACAACTGGTCACAAATAATAATAATAATAATAATAATAATAATAATAATAATAATAATAATAATAATAATAAACAATAATAATTAAAATAAAAATTAAATAATAATAATAATAATAAAAACCCCGACACAAAGCCAACAAGTACATAGGCTAAATGAGATTGGATTTCGATTTGCCCCCCCCCAGCCTCGTTTTCAATCGTCAGAGTTACTTCCCCTGTCATGTTTTCGAATTGGTCAATGGCCATGTATTTAGGTTCAAAATAGCGGGCCATTCATGGTTAATTGATTGTATTAGGAATTTACTTGAAGTATTTTGTTTCCGAGAGAGAATGCAGATTTATAAAAAGTTTGAGAATCAATCATCCGTGAATAATACACTTAAAGTTATCCCATCAAACAAATCACTTATTACCAATCTTTACAAGGTACACTACATCTATCATCTTCAGTCCAATATGTTAATTATTAATACTTTAGTACTTCTGGCACAGAATTAACAAATACTTACGCTAGATAAATAACGTTTGATGATTTATTCATTCATCTATCCATCTATCATTTCATTCTTTATGTCATTATTGATTTATCCAACCATCCATTCAATTTATTTATTTATCCATAGATCCATTCAACTTTCCATCCATCCATCGTTATGTATTTATTTAATCATTTATCCATCCTTTATTTATTTAAATAAATTATCTTTTTACTAAATCCAATGACATGTCATTGCTTAATTCATCTATTTATTTATTTATTGATTTATTAACCACCTATTCTTTTCTTTCCTTCCTTCTCTCCTTTTTCTTTATTTTCTTTCTCTCTCTTTTCTTTATTGATTTCTCCATCTATCCATCAATTCACCGACTATCCTTTATTTATTTATTTATTTATTCATTTATTTATTTATTTATTTATTTATTTATTTATTTATTTATTTATTTATTTATTATTTATCCATTGATCCATCCATGCATTCAACCACCCATCCATCCGTTGTATATTTAACAATTTTTTCGTCTTTTATCTATTTAATTAAATTATTTATTTATATATTTATTCAATAAATCATACATTCTTTTCTTCTCTCATTTTCTCCTCTCTTTTTTTTATTAATTTATCCATCCATCCATTCAACTATCCATTCTTTATTTATTTAATTATTTATCTATCCAATCATCCATTCATGCATGCATTCAACCATCCATCCACCCTTTAAATTTATATAATCATTTATCCATCTTTCATTATTTAATTAATTAATTAATTAATTAATTAATTAATTAATTAATTAATTAATTAATTAATTAATTAATTTATTTATTTATTTATTTATTTATTTATTTATTTATTCAAGCAACCACCCATTCTTTTCTTTTTCCTTTTTTCTTTCTTTCCATATCGATTTATCTATCCATCCGTACATCCATTCATTTATGTATCCCTCCTTTATTTGTCTATTTTTTTTATTTATTTTTAAATCAAATTATGTTTTAATGAATTCGGTTTTTTTAAATTTTAATTTATTTCTTAATATTTATTGACTTCAATAAATGTATATGATGTTTACGAGTAAAATTGTATTTTGCCGAGTCAATCAAACAAATCACTTGTTAACTATCTACTTGCATATCAAACCAGACTCATTTTATTTTCCGTGATTTGTATAATCTGTTACATAGTTAACTGTATAAATACTACTTGCACAGAACTAGATAATACCATGGTTATCAAAACAAGTTACTAACTTGTATTGTACCATGTTAAAATATATGTCAGTGTTTGATTTTATTCCAAATCCGATTTTTTAATTAATAAATTGATTTATTTCTTTATTTATTTATTTATAATTCATTTATTTATTTATTTGTTTTCTTTTTATTTCAACTTCATTTTTATAGTTAATTTATTTATATTTTTCATTTTTAAATTGTAGTCTGCAACTAACTTCAGATCTCTGTTTTATAAAGACCATGAAATGATTCATAGATTTATTTTTTAATATCATTTAATAACATATTTAAGCCATCTTTAAGCTTAATGGTGTAAAGTAGCTTAAAATTTCAGTGCCATTAAGCCGTCTTTAAGCCAGGCTTACAGATGGCAGTGCCTTTAATTCACCTTTAAGCCATCTTTAAGCATCTTTACGCGCATCTTTAAGCTCGGCTTAAAGGTACTTGAAGATGCGATTCCGTCTTGTGTAAGAACATAAATATATTTTCTATGACATGTTTAAAAAACAAATGTTGATGGATAGAAAGGAACTGACAACTAAAACATCGCTAACATCTGTTTATCAAATAATTGAAAGGAGGCGAGAATTAGCTTACTAAGGATTAACTTAAGCCTCCAGAAAATAATTAAGTCCGGCTAAAGGTTTGGCAAAATAAAGAAAGTGAAATAAAATCAGATAAAATAATAAATGATATAATACAAAATATAAATGTAACAAATTTGATAAAAATAGGATAAGATTTAAATTGTTGAAATGCAGCCCAAATATGAACGGTTCCTTCTAGCCAAACAGCCCCTGTCCTCAGGGTAGAACAATTTTTTTAAATATGAGTCTTGTTATACAACTTTATAAGTTATAACATGTACAGTAGATTTTTAAAAAAAAAAAATAGATAAATAGTTTTAATGACATTGCACAAATGTTATTTATCAGTTTTTCGAATAAAAGTTTTTCATTTATAAAACACTAAAATAATCTTTTTTATAGTATCGCTCTCGATTCCATTTCCTTTCTTGTGTCCGATTTCATGGAGTTGTATTTTGAAGATCTGGTTGTAAAAGAAAACTACTATTTTGATACGTGGCGTTACCTTGTTGCTAAAAACCTGATGTAAGTTGATCAACTATATCAACAGCAGAATTACCCTGGTTTGTAAAATTTGTTAATTTATTTTAAAGGATGTCGATTTCTCTCTGTAAATATATAACAAATACCTGCTAAATTTTGTTGTGCCATATGTGCATTTTTCGGAAAATCATTCCTCATCACTGACACTAGGGACCGAAAAGTTTGAAAGATAAAAAACATAAGCCAAACAGTTGAAAAATAATGAATCTATAGGTCCAAAATAATATGAATCCAAATCCAGCTAAGGAATGCTTTGCACGAGGGAACAGACCTTAGTTTCAAATAAATTTCAAAAATTAAGACGTCTGAAATTTTTGCTAAATGGTATATTTTCGTCTGACAGCACAAAGTACTTCCTACTGAGTTATGGATACCCTCGGGGAATTTTACTCTACCAGCAGCGGTACCCTCTCAGGGATCGTAAATATATAACAAATACCTGCTAAATTTTGATGTGCCATATGTGCACATTTCGGAAAATCTTTTATCAGTGACACTAGGGGCCGAAAAGTTTGAAAGATAAAAAACATAAGCAAAAAAGTGGAAAAATAATGAATCTGAAGTTCCAAAATTATATGAATCCAAATCCAGCTAAGGAATGCTTTGCATGAGGGAACTTATTTAGCCCCGTTTAAAGTCAACTACATCTTTCACAGAATTTTCCAGTGAACAAATCTTTTCTTTTAAGATTTGTTCTTTAAAATCAGGTTTTGCACTGCAACGCAACTGTTCTCAATTTGAGAATGAAATTTTTGTATGAAATTCTTCCATGTTGAGCATTTTTTGATTAAACTATTGTCCATCGTTTCAAATCGTAGAGGACATTGTGACAGATAGTTAATTTTCATAATATCCGATGAATTTAAGTTTTTCTCAATTTCCACTGATGAAATTTTTGCACATTTTCCGAATTCGTCGTCTGATACATTTGGGTAAGGAAATAAAGCAGCAATTGTTTTTAGCTCATCTGGCAAAGCCAGGATGAGCTTATGGAATGGTAAAGCGTGCGTGCGTGCGTGCGTACGTGCGTGCGTGCCTCCTTAAACTTTAATCTTCTTCTTTGAAACCAATAGGCCAATTCAAATGAAATTTGGTATGAAAGATCCTTAGTTGCTATAGATTGAAAATTTTATCCGACATGTCCGTCCTAAATCTAAGGTGGCCGCCGTTACCATAAATAGCAAAAACCTATAAATGGCCATTACAGGTTAATTTATGTACCAATTTTTTTTAAATTTGAAGCATAGAAAATGGATGTCGGGGGATTAAACATATATAACGGGTTTCTCTGTACGATTTTTAGTTTTTGCAATAACTACATAATATGCAAATATGATCTATTTTTAGCTTTGAAAATCTTCTACTCTGAAAGTAAATGGCCAATTGAATTGATATTGGGTGTGGAAGGTCCTTGTGTAGTGTAGATTCAAAATTGTATCCGACATGTCTGTCGAAAATCCAAGATGGCTGCAATTACTATAAAAAGCAAAAATCTAAAAATGGCGATAATGGGTTTATTTATGTACCGATTTTGTTGAAATTTGAAACATAGAAAATAGATGTCGGGGGATTAAAACATTATTATGTAACGGGTTTTTCGGCACGATTTTTCGTTTGTGCAGTAATTAGGTAATATGCAAATCAGTTCTTTTTTTAGCCGAAATCTTTGAAAATCTTCTTCTTTGAAAGTACATGGCCAATTGAAAGGATATTGAGTGCGGAAGGTCCTTGGGTGGTATAGATTCAAAATTGTATCCGATATGTCTGTCGGAAATCCAAGATGGCTGCCGTTACTATAAATAGCAAAATCTAAAAATGGCCATTATGGGTTCTTTATGTACTGATTTTGTTGAAATTTTTAACATAGAAACTAGATGTTGGGGATAAAACATATGTAATGGGTTTTTCTGTACAATTTTTCATTTTTGCAATAATTATGTAACATTCAAGAAAGGTCAATTTCAGCCTAAATCTTCTGAAAGTACATGGCCAATTAAAAGGAAATTTATGATAAAAAGTGCTTGAAATAATAGAAGGTAAGGATATTGCAAGTGAGATTGTTAACATTTTACTGATTGGATATATTTAAAAAGAAAAAGCCAAGAACGAAATAGGGGTGTGCCAGGTGAGCGATATAGGCCCTATTGGGCCTCTTGTTTGTGATTTAAACCCTTTCAAACGGTTTAAGTTACGTGCTTTACCATATGTACTTTTTGTTTTGAAAAGATGATTTAGGGCCTCATGATATTGACAGATTTGCAACTCATTACAATAATAAGTGTATTTAATTTTAAGATTTGGTGCCCAGGAACAGAAAATGTTGATGTTATTTTGAACAATTTTTGGGTAGTAATGCAAATTTGTTAGTACTCCCCACCCTCAATTTTATTTGTAAACCTTTACACAAAACCTTAACAGAGAAGGATAAAGGCACCCTTATTGTGTCCAAGCTCCCTTTTGGCCTATGTCTCTTAATGATGGTACAAATTTCAGGGAATTCGTAGTAGAAGTAATGCCTTTGCCTTTATTAAACTCTGTAATAAAAGGGAGGTATCAACAGCATGTTTTCCAAGAATTCCTCAAATATCCCATTTTTAACGTTGAGATTTTGTTTTAGACTGGTTTTTAAATCATATTGCAGGCCTGAATCTTCATCAAACGTGGCAATGTAGTTAAAGACGGTGGCATTTTAGAGGATAACTCGTTACTTCAGTTGATAGACACCATGACTGATTTTTAGTGAACTCAAAAAGTTAAAGTCAATTATGACTTATTAGTTTCTTGAGGTGGAAAAAGTTCATAAGTAATCATTGATATAGAGAAATACCAGCACAATCTGTATTAATTGCTCTATAACTGACTCATCTTTTGGATAATGGCGCTTCCAGTCATGTTTTTTTCTCGGCCGTTTATTCTATCAAGTGGGCTCATAAGTTAAGTAATCTATTAAATTCTACAGACATAAACTTTGTTCTTAATCTATGGAAATCTGCTAACCGCATTGCAAAGATTCCTTTCAACCGTAAAGATTCCGTTTCCACTAATATTATTATTAATATGACAAAATACAAAGAAAGCAATGATTTGCTTATCATTAAAAATTTATTGTTCGGGTTTCTGTATTCTCAGATACGATGAAACTAGTTCTTTAACATTTAAAGACGTTATTGTTCATTCAAATTATTTGACCAATACAGGGATGGTAATTCAGTACTAGTTTCTAAAGGAGCTACGGCTGCCTGTCGTTTCAACAGAGTTCCATACCAAAATGCGATCATCCAGAGAGAAATTAGAGAACTATAGACCGATAAGCCTCATATCGATACCAAGTACATTAATGGGATAAAAAACAAAACAAAATAAAAAAAAATTACATGGATTCAAAAAAGGTTTTCAGACTCTCAAAATGGCTTCTGAAGTGGTTTCCATCTATGTCCCAGTTACTGGAAGTAATTGATGATCTAACAGAATCAATTGACAAAGGTGATATGGTCGATATGGTTTATTTTTACTTTTCTAAATCCTTTGACAAAGTGTCTCACAAACTGCTAATTACAAAATCGGGAAAATATGGCATTAAAGGTAAATTTCACTTATAGATCCAAGATTTTCTGTCAAATTTAAAACAAAAAGTAGTTATAAATGGATATTAATCAGAATTTGAAGATGTAAAAAGTTGCTTGTCTCTACATCGACGAAGAAATTTTTCCAGCTATACAAATAAGGATCAGTAGTGTGGAACCCACAATACAAAAAAGTAACGCAAATAGAAAATGTCAAGAGAAGAACATAAAATAAGCCATAAATCCTGTGAAAACAGACTAAAATATCTTGGGCTTCCGACACTGTAAAACCGCCGTGACAGAGCCGATATGATAGAGCAATGGTACAAATGGTACAAACAACATTAGGCATCGCAGTGTGAATCAACCTGCTCTATCGCAACATACCAGACGCCATGACAAAAAGATTTTCCAAAGAAATCTCAAATCCACTCAAAATGCAATTAGTATTAGAACGGTCGATGAATGAAACAAGCTACGACTAAGTCAATGAAGATACCATCAACTTATTTAAAAGTAAAATAAACAAAGGCTGGAAAATTGAGAGCCTCCTGTTATGAAGGAACCTGAAATACACATAGTATCCATGTTAAAAGTCATACAAAAAGCACCTTTACAAGCCAGCGTCTTTACCGTTCTGTCGGATATGGTGAGTTATAGTGAGTTAATGATGGTTTACATTCTTTGCGTTCGGGTGGTGACACTACCGCAGATGTTAATGAAAGATGCATAAAATGTTATGGTAGATGGTCACGTGATACTAGCAAAGATATGTATATTGTTGATTCTGTTGAAAGTAGGGCTGAATTTTACGACGTCATTTTATTAGATCTGGCCAAAATCAACTTATATGAGGTTGTTATTAAGGACGAAAAAATAAACGCTGCCTATAAAACAAGGGAAATTTTAATAATTGATATTCAATATACATTGTTGATCGAAAGTAACATTTCCGTATTGTTTTTTCCTGCCATAAAGGCAATATGACACTTCTTTGTATTTTATCACATATAGTATATAAAAGTATCCGAAGAAGTAGTGTACTTTTTAGCATTGCGCTTTCTATTTAGATAAAATTGCAGAAGCAAACCTAGACCTCTGGTCCTGGTTCACTGTCCCTTTAACTAAGAATTTCATTAACTTAAATTTAGCAATTTTTTAAATCTCTTTTTGAATAACCAAATGAACATTTGTGATAAAACTAAATATATATTTTTCAAGCTAAAAGTGATCTTCAAAATAACACATTAAATCTTTGAAAACCAAATAATTTTAAAATTTGTGCAATTTAATTTAAGTTGTTACTGATTCGTCAATTGTTATTATGTAAATTGAAAATTTCATCACGGTATATATATATATTTAAAGTTATTATATAACTGTATTGATTTTACTTTAAAAAAGGTTTTGTTGTGCATGAACAGTGATTAAAGTTGGGAAGGAATAAAAGAAATGTCGAAAGAATCCAGTTCAGATGGACAATTTGGTGAACTTGTTGGAAAAACACTTTCCCGGGGTAATTGTACTGCTTCTGGTCTTAATGTTGTATATGAAACGGGATACGGTAAGCTTATGTTATGTGATAACTGCGTAAAAATTAGACTCGGATTATACCTACAAACACATTTTATATATATGTATATGAATGTGTTTGTGTTGGTTGGTTTTTTTTTTTACTCAAATTAAAAAAATTGATAATTTTTTAATTTGAAGAATTGTAACCATGCACATCTTGGCTGCATTTCAATAATTTTAATTTTTTCCTATTTCTATCAAATTTGTTACTTTTATATTTTGTATTATAATATTCCTCACTATTTTAACTGATTTTATTTCATTTTCTCCATTTTACGTAATCTTGAACTGGAATTACTTATTTTCTGAAACTGTTTGATTGTTTGATAAACATATTTAGTGGTGTGTTTATAGCTCTCTTCATCATTTTTTATTGTTTTAACATGTCATAAGAAAATATTTTTGTTCTTAATAAAAACAAGTTCTACCCGTCATAATACCTGATTTATTATCCAACTAGAGGGCTCAAACTAATTCCTTCAGGATAGAATTCTTTTTTTATATTTAATTCAAAATTAAACTGGGACTTCTCGGATCTTCGGAGTACAGTACGATTGTATAGGAAATGCCGATCAATCAAATATCAATAAGCGGAAACACGTACGAACTTGAAGCGGAATCTCGCAAAAGTTTTGTTGTTCAATATTTTTTTTATTTTACAAAATCTTGTTTTGTTAACCAAATTTATCTGAGGAACTACATAAGATTGTGTTACATCATTTTCCAGGAATACAACTATAAATTTATATTTGTGTCTAAGTTTATATTTAATTAACTTTGAAAGTCACAGTCCGTCCGGTTCACCCTAGAGGCACAAATTCCCCTCGGACGGTGTTGTTTACCTAATAACAAAAATATGCTTTTTTGGTAACATCTTACGTTTTCTGTTATGTAAAATAGATTTTATTTTAGAGCAACTAATATCGCATATTATGCAATAAAAAGCTTAAAAGCAAGTATTTGTAACGTGGTAAACTATTATTATGTGGTTTGGTTAGTATTGAATTTTGTTCGTTATCGTGGTCTTTACTGTTTGGCTGGTACCAAATACAATGTATAATGGACTCAGTGGTCTACAAGTTTTTGTCTTTGACATTGTGGGAGAGTGTATTATCACGCTAAAGCTACAATACAATTTAAACAAACTTGCATAATCACACAACACTTGAATATGTGTTAAGAATAGACATAGAATATGTCTTTTGAGACCAATAAAAATTTTATTGTTCCGAATGGCCGAAAAGTTGCTGAGGTGACTTAAAGCAATATTGAACCAACCAATGGAGATCCTGATTACTAGTATTTCCGGAGGCAAATCTAAGGTCAAAGATTAGAACCGAACGTGCCAAGAGAATTGCTATATTGTTCGCACTATTTAGCCAAGTCAATAAGTCCTTTTTATATGAACCATTTTAACAATCACTAGAATTTTAACAATATTCCAGATACAAAATTTCAATTTTAGAATAAATCTTATTCCAAAAGTAAGGAATATTTGAAAACACATGAAGGCAGAATTATATTATGATTTTTGAAATGCATCTAATTATAACATTTTACTAGTTATGTTAGTAAACCAAAGCCTATAATAAGACAGCTTATAGTCTTTCTATGTAAATTTCAAAGATTGCCAAACTTGTTTAAAGTGGACAGAATTCACATTATCTATTTATTTTTAAAAATTAGTTTTCTTCATCCAGTTTCGTGATAAAGCAATTTTTTTATAACTGCACTTTGTACTTTTTCCAACCATTTTTAAAACCTTAAAAGAGACCGATGGGCCAAATGAGGAAATGTCAAAAAACTTACAAAGAACTTAATTACAAAAACTTCACAAAAGTTTGGAAATCCTGCATTGATTAATCATAAATGTCTAGTCATGTTTCATTTTGAACATATAACTTAAACCTTATATCAAAATGGTCGTAATATCAATACCAACAATATTCTAATATACATGCTAGTACAAAAAGTTAATGGTTTTCAAGATATTTAACAATTTTAGTACACTTATGCAGCTGTGATCTTGACCTTGCAAGATATGACCTTGAACCATATATCAAAATGATTGTCATATCAATACCTACAATATTCTAGTATACATACCTTTACAAAAAATAATAGTTTTCAAGATAATTAACAATTTCAGTACACTTATGCAGTTTTGACCATTGAACTTATGACCTTGAAACATATATCAAAATTATTGTCATATCAATTCTTACAATATTCTTATATACATGTCTCTACAAAAAGTTTATAGTTTCCAAGATAATTGACAATTTCATAAGCTTACATGACCTTTCGGTCAGGTGAGCTAATAATGAAACCAATGCGAAAAGAAAAGGTAGTTAGCAATATGTTCAAAGGTCAATTCAACAACGAAAAAGACATTTTCAAGGTATTTAGTTATGTTGCATTGGAGAAATATTGATAATAAAGCTGTTTGACAGAGTATCTTTATCAACTAAAATTGCCGCAGTGCACATTGAAAAATGTTTAGATTTTTAAACATAAAATCTATTATGAAAACGAAGAAGGACAATCATGTAAAACTAAATTCTGAACATTTCATATTGGGAGTCCTGAGCGTTAGAAATTCAAAAATGTATATGACAATGATATATTGCATGCTTTAGACAAAGGTATATTACAAAAACAACTATTTTATTTTTTTCTACTCTTAATATTACAAATAACATTATTGGATTCATTTCCTTTCAAAGTGGTCATGTTGGCTTGACACATATTAATAATAATAATAATAATAATAATAATAATAATAATGACAATGTCAGGATATATATAATTTTTTATTGGACAAAATAATTAAAAGTAAAATCTCTTAATTTGTTAACTTAAATTGTGCAAATTTGTCCTCAACAACCTTTTTTAACAACAAAACGCAATATGCACTTTGTTAAAAAAATTTGTGCATTGCCAAAAAATTAAGCTCAAAGAACTTTGAAGAATTAAACGTTGTTTAACTTTGGTGTGTAGGAGTTTGGCAATAGTGTTTTTATTATTCATTTATACACAAGTCCTTAGTATTCTTAAGATATTTCCGGAAAAATGATTTTAAATTATTCTTGTTTTTATGGCATATGATGTTTACTAAAGCGATATTGTTAACAAGTTAACATCAAAATGATAACTATGAATATTTGACTTTCTGTAAAATGAAAGGGTATTTTAGTTATGAAAAAAATGTTACAAAAATTTGAATCAATGCTTTGGACATATTCAATTTGTTTGTACGTGAACAACCATTCACACAATAAAGTATTAAATATTGCTCTTCATCATAACTGATTAAATTCCCAATTTCACTGCTATAAATTATTAAGAAATGATGTTATTATATTAAGTGTATGTATCTGTGTGTATATACAAAAAAAATGTGTTAATTATAATTTCATGTCTAATGCTCTTCGAAAGGGAGTTAAAATGGGTATTTTTTAACTTTATTTAACTTGCTCTATATTGCATTTTCTTCTGTCGCAATTCTGATTTATTTTTATATTTACATTATACAATAGAAAGCAATAGCACAGAAGGTTCCGTCTCTACTGGATCTATTGTCAGTATCAGCAGTATCAACATTATAGACTGTAACGAGGTGGCGATTGGTGGATCTAATACTAAAATATACACACTTGGTAAGCATTATCTCAAAAATGTCACTTGAAACACCTCAGCGTTTTTATTAAAAGTACTTGAACTGTTTGGCTTATGTCTTTATGAATAGTGTCACTAATGAGGAATGATTTTTTCGAAATGTGAATATATGGCACATCAGAATTTAACAGGTATTTGTGTTATATATTAAAGTATAGATGTGATAACTCCAATAGCCATTCATTTAGTTTGGTTGGGTTTAAAGTTGTCCACATAATCAATGTTTGTTTTTTGAAGATAGATAAATTTTAATTTATATCCAAGAGCAAGTTTGATACAAGGGAGATTATTCTCATTTGTAACAAATTTATTGGTTGAAAGATCAACAATCTTCCTACGTTATTTCTAAGTAATTTTAACAATATCAAATTAAGACATAGAGTCGAATGGCGCCGTAAAATGTTAAAAATGCAAGACAATTTTGTTATGCAAGATAAATGTAACATTAAATAATTATTCATTAAGTTGATATTTTAAAAAATATTTTGACAAAGAATTGTGTTTTTATTATTAAACAAAATGCGCAATTTCTTATTGAGTTAAAAGCAATCAATCCTTTTGGGACAATGAGAAATGAAAATCAAACACAAACAAACCGGTTTTCAAATCACAATCCCAAAGGCAATGGAAAAACTTTTAAACTGACAGTTTAAGTAAAACACTTGATTTAGCACCAGGGAAATGAAGCCGGTCACTCTGAAAGAATAAGCATTTCTTATCCCACTACTTGTTTAGATTCATATCACTATCATATTGACAATGATTTGAGCTAGATAGAAAATCGTGGAAATGCTGATGTAAGCACAAAATTTGGCATATATGTTTTCCAACATATGTTTTTTGCATATGTTTGATTCTTATCAAACCTGTCATTTTCAAAATGGCTTCCATATTTTGCTTTGTAACATTTGTATTTGTTTATCTTTTATTGTTTAAGTGTGGAATTTTATGTTTGAAATCCTGTTGAACTTTATTTTCCTGTCAAAAACTTTTTCAAGTTGCCTTTTTTCTTCAAGGCTTTGAAACAGCTACTAAATTTTCTAAGTTATGCATAGTGTGCTGCAAGTCTTCACGATTAATCTTTACTGTTCACTTATGTAACTAAAAGTGATTTGCAGGAAAGGTCTGTCTGTGAGCACCTGCATATTCCTTTGCAAACATTTTTATAGGTACACATTGACGGTTTTTAAGAGCTGGTTACAGTTAAAGTTGCCCAAAGTATTTGCTTCTCTCTGTGTCCATCGCATTCAACTTGACGTCTCTTATCTAGATTGCAGTTACTTGCTTGCCTCCAAATGATCTCTGATTTGAGGACAATGCACTTTGCTTGTTCTTTGTGAAATGTTTTTTTGTTGTACCACCTCTGCTACAAGTGTGAGGTTTTCTGGTCAGACAAACAATTGTAAACCTAGACATAAGTAGTCTAGCTGACTTTGGATGAGAAAAAAGAGACATGGCAGATACATTTGACAACACTACCATTGGTTTACGCTGTCAACAACTAACAAAGAGTTCCCTAAACGTTGTTTGCAAGAGAAGATGAAAGCATTTTATGAAAATCACAACACTCCGCAGCCGTGCATAAGTGAACAGTAGCATATTGGTTAAGAATACCAGAAGCAGGGTATTCGGTATGAAAAACTTTAAAAAATGTTTTAGAAAAAAACGAAGATAACAAAGACATCGTGGCAGCGAAACAAAAAAAATTAAAAACCCAGATAGTTTTTTAAACATATAAATATATTTTAACAGGTTTAAGATATAGGAATTTAAACTTAAACCATGCAAATGAAACAAATAAACAATGTTTCCAAGCAAAACATCCATTTTGGGTGGCTATTTGGTGACCATCTTTGAAAATTACAGTCAGATTTTCCAATGGCCAATCGTGCAGATTTGATCAATTGTACCAAACTTGATTTTATAAACAAACTCTGCAGTGCTTAAACTTTCATAACTTTACTCCACCTACCTGCTCTTGCTAAGCGTCCCCATATATTTATAAACCAGCTGCACATGTAGTAACAGGTGATCTCAATGTAATTGAGAACCCTAAATTAAGATGTCTTCTGTTAAAAGGTCCTAAATACAGGAAGGCTCAACCTTTTATTTAGAAATTATTAAATTATCATGGATTCTGTTTAGGAGTATGCTAGAGGTAGGGCTAAATTAGAAGACGTAGAGCTTGATACTTTATCCGACCGGATAAGGACAATTAGAAATTTTATAAAGTCAAGGATTGCCAAACTTAAAGGGTCTGTGGGTACTAAACCTTCTTTAGTGCTCAGGGACTCTGAGATTTCTGCAATCCTTACTGTACATAAATAACCGGCTATGTTGTTGTCCCAGATGATAAAGCTTCTAACAACATTATTTTCGTTTGTAAGAAATTCTATGTTGAATGTCTTATTAAAGAGCTTGGTTTAGAAAGTATATCGGAGAATCCTACTTACACCAAAACTAATTTTACCAAAGATAAAAATCTTTCCAATCAAAGAGGAGTCTTTGAGTCTTTCGGTATCAATCTAAAACAGGAAGAACTTGACCTGCCTTACTTGTATTGGATTCTAAAATTTCACAAAAATCCATATAAGGAAAGATATATAGCAGGTTCCTCTAAATGTACTACTAAATCATCATCAGTAATTCTAACATAAATTTTCACCGTCGTCAAAGATTGTCTTTAGATTTATTCAGAAAAAAGTCTATTCTACATCTTGCATCAACCAAATGTGGATTCTCAAAAATTCTAAAGAACTACTTGACCATTTTGTTTCTAATACTCTATCTGCGGTAAAAAGTATAAAATCCTTTGATTTTTTCCCCTTTAAACCACTATCCCTCATTGTAAATTGAAAAAAAAATGTCGAAAACAAATCATTCATTCTTTTACAAAATCGGTAAACCAAGATATAAATATCTAGTGCTCAACAGAGATTCTGGTGATTTTGTAAAACACCATACAGACTGCAAACAAAAATATACTGAAGATACCATCTTCAAAATGTTACAGTTTTTGATAGACAACATATTTGTTGTGTTGGCAATATATCTTCCAACAAGCAATCGATATACCAATGGGCACAAACTGTGCACCTTTGCTTGCTGATTTGGTTTCTTTATTCATATGAATCAGAATTTTTAAAGAACCTTGTCAAATCCGGAGAAAAGGCTGTCGCTAAATCATTCAACTACACATACAGATATAAAGATGAACGTTCTATCTCTAAATATTCCCAAATTTGGAGAAAATGTGAATGTTTTCTATCTATTTGAGCTTGAAATAAAGACACGACAGATTCTCCATGTTCTGACCCATATTTGGACTTATAACTCAATTATGACACCCACGAAAGGTTACATCTGAAGCTATACGACAAACGTGATGACTTCAATTTTTCTTTTGTTAACTTTCCGTTTCTTTGCAGTAATATCCCTGCTTCTCCTGCGTATGGTGTATATGTTTCACAGTTAATATGGTACGGTAGAGTTTTTTCCCACTATGGGGACTTTCTGCAACGAAGCAAATTGCTTACATTTAAATTGTTGACTTAAGAATATTGCAAGTCTAGGCTAATCAAGGCACTTAAAAAGTTTAATGGCCGTCATCACAATATCGTTGATTAGTATGTAGTCACTGTATTCAAACTTATACTGGATATATTTGATTTACCATAGTTTTTTGTTCCTTTCATTCTCAAAATTTACTTGCACGTGACGGGTGTAGCTAGCTAGACAGGAGGTGCTTACTTTTCCGGAGCACCCGGCCTCACTTCCTTGATGGAAGTTCACGTGTATAACTAATTTTGCCAGTTTTCAAAGTTTTTCGGATTGTGATTTTGACAAGGACTGGTATGTTTGTTTATTATTATACTTGTTTCATAATTTTCATAATTCATCCTTGCCCGACTAGCTTAAAGCTGCATTAAGTTTTTCTATGGAAAAATTAAAACGTCGCTGATCTAATTGATGATGTTCCTAATGAACAATGTTACATTTGGTTCAACGATAAAAGATCTAATAAATACAGAAATAATAGTTATTTCCAAGCGAGAGGAAAGCCTGTTGGATCCTATTTTAGAACATGGTTACGTCATAAAAAACCGGGTCATTTAAACACAACTTTCAAAACGGTGAATTTCGATAAATTAAACACAAAATTTAATTAAATTTGTCATTTGTGACTCAGTAAGGGATACATAACACCATTGCGAATACATTTGATATTAATGACGGACAATTAATACAATTTGTCAGATTTCACCTTTGATTCATTGGATTTCCTGTACATCTGTGCGCATGCTCCAAGCAAACAATAACGTTCGTTAAACATCGACCAACCTGTTAGAGGATTCCTTTTATTTACGGGTAGTAGGAATGAAATTTTAGATAATGAATCTCACGGATCGTGATTAGAAGTTATCTATTTTAAAAATAGATATTTTTAGAAAATAATTTTAAAAAAGTTCAAAAAATTGAAAAATTTAATGCAGCTTTAACTGAAAGATTACTTTCCAAAACCTGCAAAACACTTGTAAATTGTTTTTGTAATTTTTCAACCTTTTTTCATTTTGATGCCTGTACAGAAAAAGATCCAGATTACTATCCCGAAAAAGCAGCCGTAATTGGTATGTTTATTATTTGTTGTTGAAATGTAATTAATTTTATTTTCTACGTTGTTACAACTCACAGTATAATCCACACTTTCTGTAATAATAGTATAAAAGATTTATAATACATTTACTTATTACAAGGCAAGGTTTCCCGGAAGACTATTTAATCCTTTATTATTAACTTTTGAGCGATTGAACATCGAGATTCGATCGGAGGTTCAGGTTCTCATTATTGAAGACAGACAAAGGATCTTTAAATTTGTAATACATGTATTTAAAGATCAAATGATAAAGTGTTCGAATTAAAGTTGCAATATTCAACTTGAAATATTAAAAATTAATGGAAAATAAAACGGAAGGAGGCCGATTAAAAATACAAAATTCATTATTCATCCTGATATCTCAATAATGTTTTTAAACTTAAATATTGATCTGCTATCTATCGTATAATGTTTTATGGCTACGGGACTAGAACATGACACTTTATTTTAATTTCAATAAGTGATAGTGCAAAATAAACTAGTAACTTGTAACTAATATTAATTCATAACCGTTATAACCGATCATTTGAATCACAGGAAAAACAATACACACTAATCTACATACTTAAATGACATTTAAATTATAGAATCCGATGTCCAATCACTAAGCGTGGGCGTCTGAAGTGTTTTACCTATCAAACACTTCCGGGTTTGGTAATTGAATTAAGAGATTAAAGAACATTGTATATCAAACACTGTCCCATTAATTTAATTGATAATCTCGAGTAGCACTCAACATTCCAGGTAACTGTCTAGAGTAATATGGCGTTTCACTCTATTACTTTTGATGAAATCTGTAATTTGGCTTTAGTTTATATTATGTTGACAATGACAAATTACTTTGAGTCATGAAAATGAGAAGAGTTCTCAGTTTTTGGCATTTGCAAACTGGGAACAGTCCTTTGTTTTTGTATCATCGGACTTATGGCAACAATGGCACCATGCAATTATGATGTTTTTTTTTAAATTTTATTCAACTTATATACGTATCCCTTTTAAAAGGAAGTAAAACTATATATGTGACTCAAAATATTATCATATTAAGTATTAAATGAATCATTTGATATTATGAATAAATAACATCGTTTTGATACTATATTGAATTCGTCATTTTAAATCTGTTTAATTTGCAGTTCCTAAATTAATTTGTTGTTCCTATATATACACTATTTAAATATTTAAACTAATGGATTCATTGTCAAATGAAAATGTTTATGCTGTAAAATCAATGGTTGCAGAAAAAGTAGCATAGTAAGACCAAGTAAGAACAAAAGAGAAATAATAATAATCATAAAGTCAAAATGATATCTTAAGTCACAGAAATGTTTGATTTCACAAATTTAAGTGACGTAATCACTTATGATGTCAGTCTTTATTGAGTGCATTTTAAATATCAAAAACATTTATGTAGTGTGGTGTTAGTTTGTCAAGTTTAACATGGTGAAGTTAATTATCTTGTATCTCATTTTCTTAAACCAGTGGTTTAACAGTTTATTAGTTGTTGAAATTTTAACTTGAAGCATGCTCTATCTGTATTATTTCAAAACAGATCAAACAGAAATGATGATAGATTCCTTTAAAGGAAAACCAAGTTTTTCACAAGGAAAAGCGTTCGAAAACGCTTGCAGGATCCTTAAAAGTGAAAATATAGATTGTACTTCGAGGTTGCGCAGGTTCTGGTAAAACTACTCTTGGACTAAAGCTCCTACATCACATTTCAACGTCTTGTTCTTCCCCAATGGTACCTATAATGATTCTGAAGGCAACAGAATGGAGAAAGTTTGTCGACAAAAGACAAAAAGCAGTCATATTATTGGATGACATCTTTGGGAAAAATTTGAATTTAGAAAAATTCAAAGAGTGGGAAGATTTGTGCGTGCAGCTATCTTATCTAAGTTTGTTTACACGATAATAACCGTAAGGCATGACATACTTGATGAGTGGAATGGTAGGTTAGGACAGAATTACTTGTTTCAGGCAAAACATATTGTAGATGTCGCTTTTACTCCTGATGAAAAGAAGGACAATCTTTTAAAATGATCTTGAAGATTATTCGTTATAAAGAAATTTTTAAAATCATTTTAATTGAAGGCACTCGTGTTACCCCAAACGGCAGAACACCATCTTGTACATCTTTTGATATTGGTAAAGTGCCATACCAGGCTTATTCTCTTAGGATTTCCTAGCCGTTGTTTTTCATTTGCAAACAAAGGACAATTTTAATCAAGGGTTAGACTTTTCCAAAATCCAACTGAATTGCTTGCAGACACCAAGATCTAATAAAGTTTTGCATGTTAGTTTGTATTTTACTGAGTGGAAACATTGTTCTATGTGAGAATTAACAAAAATGCAGTTACGGATTTAAACAAGCTCTTTCCAACACAAACTGTGAATATTTCCAAAATATTGAACAGAAGTCAGTGACTATATTGAAAATGCTTAACCCATATTTCGTAACATGTGAAATAATTATTAATTAGTTCTTTGCTGTTCGAGACGCCGTCTGTTTAGTGCTCGGTTTGAGAAATCCTACGAAAGAATTAGATTACTGCATCTAGACTATTTGAGAAACTACGCAATTCATTATCAAATTCAATTAAACAAATTGGCATTCGAATTTCTCCTTAAAATTTTACCACTGCGGTAGCTTAGTGGGTAGAGTGTTCACCCCGTGAGTGGGAGGCCGTGGGTTCGAACCCCGACCGGGTCTGACCCAAGACTTGAAAGTGGGTAGTGACTGTTTTTTTTTTCGCCAAGCACTCCGGCATTTCGAAATGAAAGTCATGGCTCTTTCGAATGGGAACTTAAAATAAACGAGGTCTTGTGTCACGGTAGGCGTGGCAAGATAAAGAACCCTGCTCTAAAATGCCATCAGCCAACGCACAGACAAAATTTCTACACTTTTGTCTCGAAATAAGTGATATTAAACATAATTACTGAACTCAACTCTTTCAGATTACAATACCTTCGTTCAAAGTATGTTTCGGGAAATGAAAAATGTATCCAAATATTATAAACTTTTGGCTCTCCCTTCTTAAATAACGTAACAAACTTGAAAAAAGAAGAGAGGCAGTCTATATTTGTAAAAATGAAGAAGAAAGTTTTCTTTATTGTCTGACAAAACAGAAAAATGAATATATTGATGAGTTTGATGAAATTTTCATACACTTGCTTTCATTTTATCCCCAGATGAGAAGTTTCGTTGTTTAGACTTGGACATGTAAGAGAGATAATATAAGCACATTTAAAGCTCTTGTTTACGATCTGTAGCGAAAGGCTAATGGAAATTTATTGGTTCTTGTTTAAAACAACAGTACCGAAATATTACTTTACATTCTTCCAAAATGTATGTGGACAAAAAAGGACTTAAAGTTTTGAAGCACTTGAACCATGTATTATAGTTTTGAGGAGTTGCTACTGTATCCCTTGTATATTGATTAAAAAGCATGTAGCTGATTTTTCATTTTTCCCAATCAAGAAACATAGCATGTGAAACGGACAATTGTCACTGGATGTTGCATACATGCGTGAATTTAATTCCAATTGAAATTTACATCACTTAAATTTACATCCTGCGAAACAAAACATTATAAGTCAAGTTGTACCATTACCATGTTCTTTAAAAAACACCATTTGATTTTTTAAACTCTGTCTCTCACAATGTCAATATTACGGTGAATATCAGACAGGTGCCTATATATATTATTGAAATTTTATTTCATTATTTTCTTTGATTTTATTTTGTGTATTTTAACCATTGAATCGTTCTTGTAAAAGTTAGTGAAATGCGTTTTTAAGCTTGTCTCGAATATAAACAAAAGTGACGTAATAGCCATGTTTGTTTACCTTTGGTAATGTAATTCCGGATTGTTGACAAGCGACCGCGAAAATAACGAACATTAATACACCGCGAATATTTCTACGTATACAGTATTGTATTTTTTATGTATTCATACACGGAGTGACAAGGTTTTTGTCGTTCATTGTCTATTATGAACGCAACGATTCTCAAGCTTGTAGCTATGCGAATTTCACAAGGCAAATGAAAATATTTACTAATGAACATTAACACTAACTTTGAATTTGTTACAGGTTTATTTTACCATGCTTTTTCATGGGTTTTGTATTTATAAATGCATTATTTTCTTGCCCATTGTATTAACACGGTGTGAAGCGACATTTCGCTCTTAAATTGTATGCATCCACTTTGGCATGTTACACTATTTTGTATAAATGTCTTTTCCTTATGTATTATATTTACATAATGTTTCAAAATACATTATTATAATATTATATTGTTTACATTTATGGCTAAATGTTGCAAATAATGGAATAGTTGTTTTTACCTATCAGTTTTTGGCGAACTTAGTGGAAAGTTATTTTGTATCAATATTTTTCCACTAATGTATTAGTTTGAATTAATTTTGTATCGCTAAGTTGTAACTAGTTTAGGAAAGACATTTTATCTTTTATCATTTAGCAAAATTTTCAGTCGTCTAAAATTTGAAATTAATTTTAAACTAAGGTTTGTTGCCTCATGCACAGCGTTCCTTGGCTGGATTTGGATTTATATAAATTTGAAACTTTGGATTCATAATTTTCAACTGTTTGGCTTATATTTTTTATGCATCAAACTTTTCGGTCTTGGTGTCACTGGTGGGGAGTGGGTTTCCGAAGTGTGCACATCTGGCACATCAAAATTTAACTGGTATTTGTATTATATATTATATACGTTTTAGTAATATACTTATATATTTTGATTTTAACGTTTACTTTGTGGTTTTGTACTGGCGAATTTTTAGTGGCCAATTTGACAAAGTTCTCTTGTATCAATGTATTTCCTGATGTTTTATATAAACATAATGTTACGTAATGGATGGTTCAGGATTAACATTTTATTGTTTAGTCATCGCTTAGTTTTTAGAAATGTTAGCAAATATATTTTATCTGTAAGCTAGGCTTATGTATTACATCATTTACGTAATATTATGTTATTCTTGTGTTTACGTTAATTGTTTAGTTTTGTAAATTGTAGTTTTCTGGCATTTTTAATAAATACCCATTTACAACACAGTACAGTGTTCTTGTTTTTCTTTGCCAAACAAGCTTCGCTGTACCTGTTCCTGGGTTGCTGCATTTCTGAACTATAATTTTATATTAAGCTATTCAGATGTCGAAGAATTCGAAAACAAATCGCGCGCGCGCGTTTGCGTGCCTGCGTGTGACATCCTTTATACTGACTTTTGCAACCAATGGAATACAAGTCTGTATGTAGAATCTGGTCATTAAAATTAAACATAAAATTATTGTAGTTGTACCTTTTTAAGGTGTATTTGTGTGTTAAAGAATATACACACCATCTAAATTTTTTTAAAAAACAATTTCTAGAATAAAAAAAAAATTGCACAAAAGCTGATGTTTTCATGCATATTTAAAGATTGTTTTTCACGAAATTATATTATCCTGATTACGGTTATCTGATACATGTATTAAGAAGCATGTGAGATAAAAAATTCTTAAGCATTAAATTTGTTCTCTCTCTTACATGCGGACAGTCCTTTTTTCGTTTGAATCGAATAAAATTAATTATTTGTATATTAAACAATTTGCTGTTTTCTAAAAATTTGGTCTTGCTTTATCTGTTGGTTCGTCACTTATGATTTTTTTTCCATTGACATCAGTGACAAATCACAAGTGACAAACTGGTGTCCGGTTCTAAGCTTTAAGTATGGGACTTCCAAATTTTTGTTTAATTTAAAACTCATTTTCCATCAACATTAAACAGGTATTTTTGTTAATTATTTACTAACCCTGAGCGGGTACAGCTGCTAGTGGAGTATAACTCCCCAAGGGCATTCCTAACTCAGTAGGCACTTTGTACTTTTGAGCAAAATTTTCAGCTGAACTAAGGTTTCTTTCCTCATACAAAGCATTCCTAAGCATGATTTGGATTCATATAATTTTAAAATGTATGGATTTCATCGTTTTAATTTATCAACTTTTTCGGCTCCAAGTGTCACTGATAAGGAATGAATTTTTAAAATGAGCACATATGGCACAACAAAATAAAACAGGTATTTTTGTTAAATATTCGACATTTTGGCGGACATAGCCTTTGTCAAGAGAAGCAAAGGTATATGTTATTGTATTTATGTGATGTTATATATAATATCAATAATATAAATTATCCACTATGTCTCATTAATATTACATCATTTACTTTTGATCTCACCTCAACGATTTCAAAGCAGTTAATTAGCATATCCATTGAAGAAGAATTTATCAGCCTAAAGTCTAGAAAAATTTGTTTTTAATTATTATTTCACAATAAAATATATATACATATATATATATATAAAGTATATTTCTAAGAAATATATTTATATATAACAACTGTAGACTGTTATTATTACTATATTATTTATATTCGCTCTCAAATATGGAGGAAATTAATAATAGTAGTATAAATGGAACTTGGTCAGTTTGCCTATCTTAAATACATTGTTTAACTATTGTGTTGAAACTCCCAAGCATAATGGATGGCCTCCAAATACATGTAGTTTTCTTTTCTAAGAAATATGTATTAACTATTCTAGTACCTCAGTTAAGAATGGTGACAAAATTTGTACCTAATTAATTTGCAAAAGTCTGAGGTTTCATCAAGAATAGATCGAAAACTAATGTAACTTTGTCAGTATGACCGTAATTGAAATGCTTTGAATTTTTTTATTCAAAATATAATGAAATTAACAACACAGGTAATTGCTTGTACAGTTTATTTGTAACACATTGCATCAGAATATAATAATATGACATAATTAATAAAACAAGTTATAATGAATATAATCTAAAAAACAAAATATAATAATATAATGTCATGTATAATTATAAACACAAAATTATCAAAAAAGATACCAAGTTTAACATACAATACACAAGACTCAACACAGATGGGTTATACATGTATCTGGAAACAATGAAAATAATAATAGTGGTCAAATAGACAACATGCTTATCTATTCCATATAAATATTTAACCAAACACATTTGTCTATAAAAATAATAATACTAGATGTAAATGGGAATGGATAATGGCTTTTATGCCCTAGCCAAGATTCTTTCACTAATATCAGGGTGGTCAGTTCTGGGATTCTGGAGTAAACCAGAGTGGCATGAGAAAACAACCAACCTTCGGCAAGCACACTAACTAACTTTCTCACACTAGGAACTGCTAAAGTTGTATTAGAACCTAGGCGGTGAGTGGCACTGTGATCAATTAAATGTGTTTTAAGACCAATCAGCCCCCAAAGCTCTTGTTATTGTAATTGAAGAGAGTCCTGAGCAAGAACAACGTTAATGAGATTCTGTAATGTTTTTTTTCAAAAATATACTACAGCAAAGAAAAAGGAACCAGATAAGTTACCAAAAGCTACAAATCAGTCTTGACTTTAAAGTGATAAATAAAGATCATTTATTTTGCGAGTAGAGAATTTTGCAACTTTTAGTTGTTTAATATTTTCTGGTTTTCAAGAAAACTAACCAGAAATTGTGAGGTTGGAAAAAATAAATGAATGAAGATCACAAGGTAAACTTAAAAGCTTTTTTTATTTTAATAAACTCAGGATTTGCCAATTTTTTAAATATTAATAAACTAAAGATTTGCCAAACTTTTTATATGAACAAATTAAGGATTTGCCAAACTTTCATATCTACAAAACTTAAAATTTTCTTTTTTCTAATTTCAATAAGTTTAATATTTTCCAAACATTTTCATATCCACTTAGATTAGAATTTACGAATGGTAACAAATTTTAGAATTTGCCAACATTATACAATTAATGACTTTTGATGAGGTTAATACAAGGAATTATCACCCCAAAAGAAAAGTAATATTCACCGAGGCCGCAGGCCGAGGTGAATATTAAATTTCTTTTGGGGTGATAAATCCTTGTATTAACCGAAATCAAAAGTCAGTAATTGTTTTATTATATGACAGAGAAGTGTCTTTTAAATCAATTTGTAACAGCTTCTTTAATAAATCAATAGTAAAAAAAAGTTAACAATGAAATTTCAAAATGGTAACTAAAGTAGGCCAGTTTTGATTGGCTTATCGAAAGCTTACGGTGGCTCTGATTAGTTCTTTTTTTAGACACTGGGAAATCACCGCCTTCTATTTTTAGGGACCTGGAGAGCAATTTGGACCGTTATGTTACCCTCACGCGCAAAATTGCGCGGTGAACATAACGATTTGTACAGAGTAGCTTAACATGGTCTTAGCCAATCAGAATTGAGTAAACTCAGTAGTCATATAATAATTTATATTATTGTATGATTATCCTTTTTTTTTTAAATATCAGATCTGGCAAATTGTATTATATCAATGACTTAGGATTTGCCAAACCTGACGATTTTCCAAACTTTTTATATCAAAAAGCTTAAGATTTGCTTATCATAATATCAATTAACTTCAGTTTTGCTAAACTTCTTTACATCCACAAAACTTAGGATTTGCCTTACCGCAGTGTTTTCAAGATCAGACATCCAATCTGAATCATTTTGGTAGCATTTTACTAATATTTAAACATACAAGTTTATAGTTGCTAAAGCTTTTGGAACTCTTCAATAATTCCAATATACAAGTTAAGAAAATTAAAGTGCACCATACAGCCTTAACTCCATGGTAAAATCATTTTTAAAGATCATTCATTATCATTTATTATAAAATTTTTAGATTACCAATTTGATACACTGAATATGACATGCACTTTATACCTACCATTTTAAAAACCAAACAAGTGCTTTAGAAAAATAAAACATAAAACATGTAAATACAGGCTCACAAATCATTAAAAAAATTATCACAAAAATGTTTATATATTAAACAACATTATATCTAAAAACGGAATGTACAAATTAAATACAAGTCATTTAGATTTATTCATTTATTCAAACAGGTGTGGAGTGGAATAATGGAGTCATATGTTCAAGTCAAGATTTAACCACTTTTACCAAGTCTGTCATTTTTTGGGATGATGGAGGAAACCAACACGACTTGAGAAAACGAAATTTAGCATGTGAACTCATAAACTTGAAACACTTTTAATCCCACTCTTAAGATATATTTTACCCGAAACAGCTTATGTTTTCAGTTTACTTAGGGTCTGATTACCACTAGTTGCACTAAATAATGTTTCAGAGAATACAAGATAGGTTTAAATTTAACTTTGTTGATTGATAAGCATGCAAATCAGAAATAAACTGTTTGTGTCACTGAGTTTGTGACAGTCAAATATGCAAAACATTCATAGAAAATCCAATAGGCAATTTACAGATATAACAAAACCCAAGTTAGTTAAATAAAACAAACTTAATTCAAGTTCATTGTATTTTCTATGAAAATTAATCATAATTCACTGCCACAAAAAAACACAGTGACTTAAACAGTGACTGTAAATATAATATATTTCTAGTTCTTAAAAATAAAAATTGGACTAAATAAAAATTTCTAATATATATGAATAAATTGATTCACATTTCATATGAAAAAGCAATCATCAATCTGTTTCTTTAATAGATTGATTTAATTAATAAATAAAATCTGGTTGGTATATAAACTACCTCAAGTTTATATTAGTTTATATTATATGAATGACTTTCATCAAAATTTGCTGCCTGAACAAATTGGTTTGAATAAAAGCAGGTTCATGTATGACTTCACTAAAAAATCAGTAAGTTGGTTTATTTATAAAGTTGTTTGAATATAATTTGGTTTTGTACATAGATTAGTTGTGAAGGATGATAAAATGAGAAAGACAATGTTAAGATTTACAGCTATAGAAACCAATTGACTTGATTCAAAATACTGAAAAAAGTTTGAAATATATATATATATATATATATATATATATATATATATATATATATATATATATATATATACATAGCTTTTTCAAAGTTGTCTAAATAGTAGTAATATGGTGATGCTAAGAACCAAAGTTTTAAACAAAATATGTTGTGACTGTTGATCATTAAAGGTTTTCTGCGGAAATTGTAATTTATGTAGGAGTTGTTGCCCCTGAAATGTCAATTTTTGTGAATTTGGCTGTTTTTGACTATTTTCTTGAAAACTGTTATAGACAAATAATAAAATAATTTTTCAAAAATTATAAACACAACATCTTTGCATCACAATTAAAAAATTAATTTTTTTTACATTATTTTACAAATAAAGTCTGAATACCTCCAAACTGACCACAATATAAAAAAAATAAAAACATTTAATCACTTACAAAATAATTTAACAATTATAAATACAAAAATCCACAAGTCTCACCTGAAAATTGGTGCTTTTCTAAACATTTTAATACAATGTTTTGGCCGACTGTTGAATGAATGCTATAACTCTTGACTTTACAGATGAAACAGAGACGTACAATTGTTACAATTCACTGTGAATTACATACATGTATACAAAAAATGTTTACCAACATTACAAATTTGGATGCATCTAAACAATATAACATCAGACCTCGGTGGTAAAAGGGTAGCAGTTTTCTGCAAACTGATAAAATCTATTTCTTGGAGAAGGGGTGAGATTTCCCCCCCCCCCCCAGTTTTGCACTTGCTTAGCTTTCATATGATTCCATTACAAAACAGGTTGATTAGATTTCTCGAATATCTAACAAATTCCTGTTTTGTAAAGGTTTTTTTAGGAAAAATATCCTGAAACTGCACAAAAATGTTCAAAGTTTGCATTTTCAACCTCTGAATCTGAATTGCTGGGGTTCATTTTGAGTGATGCTGTAACATCAAAGTATATTAAACCTAGTGTAATGCAAGAGAAATACCTTACACAAGGGAAACGTGTGTTTCCTTGTCTCAACCAGGATAATACACTATATTCATGAAATGACTGTCTCAAAAAAGAGATTACACCTTGGGTAAGGAATAAAAAATTACCATTCCTCTCTGAATAGAAGGCAGCCAACTTGATCACTTGTAAAAGATGCTTCAGGAATACCAGTAATGTAATCATGATGACATCATTTAACATTTTAACACATAAAATATTGGAATGATTTGTCTTTGATGCAATTACACATAAAATTGTATTCATATCGAATACAGTTCATGCTGAACAAACAGAAATACAAAGTGTTTCATAAAATCATAGGTTGTCAAAAAAAGAAAGAAAAAAAAGAAAAAAAAAAAAAAAAAGAGTAGCTCACATGCCCAATGGACACATCAAAATTCTTTAACAAAAAAACTCTGTTGATGTCAAAACTTACACTTATGCATGGACCAGGTTATGAATGTACCGGTAACTTCAGATGAGCTAGATTGTCTTAAAATAGACTGGTAATGGCTTCTACTGTATAAGCAAGCTACACACTGTAAATTCAAGAAACATTTGGCTTTTTTTTTTGTTAAGGTGTTTTGATTATTAATTCTTGTTGTCCATAATATACAGGTGTTTCACCTTTCTACGGCCAGTTCTTGTAAAACAGACAGTAAAGAGATGGCTGCATTTCTAACATTCTCCTCCGTATGACTGGTCAGTTGTCTTGTCCTCTCAGCTATTCCTGATGATACAATTTCTTCTTTTAAGTTTTCTGAAATAAAATGTCAACATTAATTATCATGTGTACGGAATATTATAGTTCATTCACAACTAAAAATTCTTTAAACTTTGAAAATAATAATTACAAGAAAACAGCATTTTGTAATATTTTAATACATTTTCAGAGGAATTCTTAATTACAATATGTCTAATTCAATCAGAAGAATATATATATACGGTACAGAAAATGTTTAAATGTATAAAGAATGTTAATATATATTCCACAGTGTACCCACAAAAATCTAAAAGAATGTACCTTCAATATCAAAGAGAATGCAACTCAGAAACAAATGAATTAACTGAATATAATAATCATGACAATATATATATATATATACATGGTACAAAAAATGTTTTGATATATAAAGAATGTTAATATATATTCCACAGTGTACCCACAAAAAAAAAAAAAAAAAGAAAAAAAAAGAATGTACCTTCAATATCAAAGAGTATGTAGCTCAGAAAGAAATGAATTAACTAAATATAATAGCCTAACCATAATAACTTACAAATGACTTTGGGTTGCTGTACAATACAGGTTTTTATCATTATAATAGAAAATATTAATGGCCAAATTTCAACCTGACTGCAGTAATTACCAAATAAAACCATAAATATCAATGATTTATGGTTTTAAATCTACCATCCATAGGTTATATCAGTGTGTTTGCAATGATCATGGGTTTTTTGAGGACTCGTATAATATTTATATATTTATTACAGTAATAGGAATAAGCTTATTTTTGACTCTATATTACTACAGATTTCAAAGGCAGAATTGTTGGTTCAAACCCCACTCAGGACTTAATCTTACAGGGTTGATTTTTTTCCTGTCAACATTATAACTACAAATTTCTTGTAGTAATAAGGTTAGTGGTATTTACATTACTATTCCATACAGACCAAGAAATACACGAATTGCCATGAATCGATACGTTTTTGCATTCGTGATGATTTGCAGACTTTTGACAATTTTCAGACCCAATTCGTGATGCTGTAGGATTCAGTTATGACAGAGTTATGGATATTAGTGGGATTCGTCTGGATTCGGCTGCAATGGTACAAATACATGTCAAGAAATCACTTTGATTTACAAGAATCTATTATGAATGCTTCATGAACATTAGAAATCAGTTGTGAATCAGTTAAGAATATGCCAAATGCGTGTGCGAATCATTTACGAATAAAAATAAATTTGTGACTTTTCTTGACAAATTGTAGGATTGTCTTCCAGATAGCTATTCTTGGGATTCGTGACAAATTTGAAACAGATTCTTGATCAATCCACAAATTCACAAATCCCCATTGAGTTAAGAATATTTAAGAATGCCTACAATTTGATAAGAGTCAGTTAAGATAACTGAGAATACACTACAAATTTGTTACGAATGAACTACAGTTTTTTGGAATTGGTTATTCATGGCCAAAATTTGAACAGTTCAAAACTTTTGACTCACAAATTCCCGATTGCTCGAGAATTGCAAGAACTGACTATGGATCAGATACAAACTTTACGAACTGATAATGAATCAACTACGAATCCAAAAATATATCAATTTGTAGCGATTTGTGGGAGTCTGTGTGGAATAGTATCATTAGATGAAACAACAAGAGGCCCATGGGCCTTAACGCTCACCTGAAGATATGTCCAATAGTGCAAAGTGCAATATACAATATATTGAGTACAGAAACTTGAAAATTTTTCTCAAGTTAATAACTCCCACAAAACTTAATCAGAAATATATTCACTCACATTTCATTTGTAAGTTATATACATGAAGTAACTGAATTGCAATAAATTACTTCCAAATCATTAATCATTAATACATTTCAGTATACTTATGCAGCTATGTCTTTCACCTTTGAACATATATGAACTCGAACCATATTTGATTATCATGTCAATACCTACAATATTCTAATATAAATTTCTATGCATGAAAATAATAGTTTTCAAGATAATTAATAATTTTAGTATTCCTATGTTGATATGCTGTGACCTTGACCTTTCAACATATACCCTTGACAATTATCAAAATGATCGTCATGTCAATATCTAAACTATTCCAATACAAATGCCTATACAAAAAGTAAATAGTTTTCAAGATAATTAGCAATTTAAGTCTTATTCTGCAGCTGTGACCTTGACCTTTCAACATACGACCTTGTAAAATATATCAAAATGATTGTTTTTGCAATATCTACAATATTCTTATATACATGCCTATACAAAAAAATTAATAGTTTTTAAGATAATTAGCAATTTAAGTCTTCTTCTGCAGCTGTGACCTTGACCTTTTAACATATGACCTTGAACCATACATCAAAATGATCATTGGTGCAATATCTACAATATTCCATTATACATGCCTATACAAAAAGTTAACAGTTTTCAAGATAATTAGCAATTTAAGTCTTCTTCTGCAGCTGTGACCTTGACCTTTCAACATATGACCTTGAACCATACATCAAAATGATTCTTGTCGCAATATCTACAATAGTCTAATTTACATGCCTATACAAAAAGTTAATAGTTTTCAAGATAATGAGCAATTTAAGTCATCTTTTGCAGCTGTGACCTTGACCTTTCAACATATGACCTTGAACCATATATCAAAATGATTCTCATGTCAATACCTACAATATTCTAATATACATGCCTAAACAAAAAGTTAATAGTTTTCAAGAAAATAAGCAATTTTAGATTCTTCTGCAGCTGTGACCTTGACCTTTCAACATATGACCTTGACCGATGTATCAAAATGATCGTCATGTCAATATCTAAAATATTCCAATATACATGCCTATACAAAAAGTTAATAGTTTTCAAGGATAATTAGCAATTTAAGTCTTCTTCTGCAGCTGTGACCTTGACCTTTCAACAAATGACCTTGAACCATATATCAAAATGATTCTCATGTCAATACCTACAATATTCTAATATACATGCCTATACAAAAAGTTAATAGTTTTCAAGAAAATTAGCAATTTAAGTCTTCTTCTGCAGCTATTACCTTGACCTTTCAACATATGACCTTGACTGATGTATCAAAATGATCGTTGTCACAATATCTACAATATTCTAAAATACTTGTCTATACAAAAAGTTAATAGTTTTCAAGATAATTAGCAATTAAGTCTTCTTTTGCAGCTGAGACATTGACCCTTCAACATATGACCTTGAACCATATATCAAAATGATTCTCATGTCAATACCTACAATATTCTACTATACATGCCTATACAAAAAGTTAATAGTTTTTAAGATAATTAGCAATTTAAGTCTTCTTCTGCAGCTGTGACCTTGACCTTTTAACATATGACCTTGAACCATACATCAAAATGAACGTTGTCGCAATATCTACAATATTCTAATATACATGCCTATACAAAAAGTTAACAGTTTTCAAGATAATTAGCAATTTAAGTCTTCTTCTGCAGCTGTGACCTTGACCTTTCAACATATGACATTGAACCATACATCAAAATGATTCTTGTCCAGTATCTACAATAGTCTAATATACATGCCTATACAAAAAGTTAATAGTTTTCAAGAAAATTAGCAATTTAAGTCTTCTTCTGCAGCTGAGACATTGACCCTTCAACATATGACCTTGAACCATATATCAAAATGATTCTCATATCAATATCTACAATATTCTAATATACATGCCTATACAAAAAGTTAAGTTTTCAAGATAATTAGCAATTTAAGTCTTCTTCTGCAGCTGTCACCTTGACCTTTCAACATATGACCTTGAACCATATATCAAAATGATCGACATGTCAATACCTACAATATTCTAATATACAGGCCTATACAAAAAGTTGATAGTTTTCAAGATACAGTGACAAATATATAATTTTTAGCAATTTCCCCACTCGGTGCCTTACAATCTCTCCTATTTTGAGCCCCATGGCTAGCATTTGTGCAAATCTGAAAATAGATGACCTAAGGATGTTATAAACAAAACAACTTAGGTATACTCTCTTGTAGATTCAGAGGAGATGATTTTTAAAGTTTTTCACTGTTTCCCCCTTTATGGGGCCCCAAGGGGACATAACTCCTTCTTTTGTGCAAATCTGAAAGGGCTTCACCCAGGCATGATGGTTACCAAGTATTATTAAATTTGGCCCAAGTGGTTTTGGAGGAGAAGATTAAAATGTAAAAAGTTTACGCACGACGGACAAAGATGGATAGCAATAGCTCATCTGAGCCTTCAGCTCAGATGAGCTAAAAAATTAAGATCTCATGTCACGGTGTATGCTAAAGACACCTTTGTAAAAGAATTTTTTTCATCTCAATGCGCCACTCTAAATGTTGGTTTGCTTAGAATGAAAATAGTTATGTCTATCAGTGATAACCATGGAGGATGTTTACTTCTAGAAGTGATTATATCATGGAACAGTGAAGTAATTAATACCAATATTTCAGTCATGTTTTTTTTTCTTAATTAGAGGGTTAGATAATAAATGCCAGACTACTTTCTTATAAAGCTTTTTTACCGGTTCTTTGCAAATTTTTATTTTTGAAAATGGAGGGATTTTAATGAAATTTGAAACTAAATTATGTACAAAAAATACTTTTTTATGGATTTATTTTAAGATTGTATCATGACGGTCTCTCCAGTGATACTCCAAATTTTCACAAAATTGTGTGATTTTTTCCTTTCATTGTTAAAATCATGCATATGAGTTATCTCTCTTTTATCATTATTAGACTAAAATTCTATGACCAATCTTACAACAGATCTGACCGTCTTGGTAAAAAAAAAAAAAAACTTTCTCTATACTACTCAACACACATAGAGTTAAGCTAAAGTTTGGACCAAGTAAACTCTTATCTGAACTAGAGTTGAGTTGAGTAATGGTGTTTAACGTCCCAGTCAAGAATATTTCACTTATATAGAGACGTCGCCAGCTATAGGCGAAAGTGCAGAAATTTTGCCTGTGCATTGTGCTGATGGCATTATACAGCAGGGTTCTTTATTGTGCCATGCCTGCCATGACACAGGACCTTGTTTTTTTTTTTAAGTTTCCATCCAATGTAACATTAATGTTTAAATATAACTGCTTAATATTTAAAAATAACAAAAAATAAATAATATAAAAAAATAATAATAACAAAATCTTGAGAACAAGTTACATTTACATGCTATGTATGCAGCAAAACATTATTGAAGCCAAATCAAATAAAACAGGTTTTTAAAATGATCTTAAATGCAGATACCAAAGCTGTTTCAGTATAAACAAAAAATGTATTCTAAGCTTAAAACATGCAAAATGAACTAAAACCCAATCATTATCAAATTAGAAAACATAAGGAAAAACTCAAATAAAATTTAAAAAAAAACATAATAGCTTGCCAGTCTGCTCATTAAAAGCTATAAATTTCTTCATCATGACATTTAACAAGCAAAACAGGGGCTTGTTGCTCACCTAAAAACATGTCTAATGCATTAGTGCTAAGTCTCCAAGTCTTTCAGTTCTTGACAGGACGTTAAAAGGTTTTACTATTAAGGTTATTTTGACCTTTAATGAAGGTCAAGGTCAACCTACTTCTCAAAATTGGTTGAACTTCAAGCACTGATGTTATGTAAACCTTTAAACTTTTATGCCTTTAGGTTCATGACAAGATAATGTTAAAAAATTGAACTAATGAAGGTCACAATGACCTTGAAAGCAGGTCAAGGTCAACAAGCTTAGAAAACTTGATAGGGCCTAACACAATTATGCTACACTTGGCAATTCAAGCTTGTAGGCTTTGCAGTTCTTGACAAGATGTATAAAGATTTTCTTCTTAAGATCACTGTGACCTTGAATGAAGGTCAAACTCCATCAACTTGGAAAAATTGGTAGGGTTTTATGAGCTGACATTATATATAAACTTTCAAGCTTACACACATCATTTACTATCACTGTGACTTCAAATTAAGGTCAAAGTCAACCTGCTATGAAAGGGCTCAAACCAGGGACAAAAAGTCTTTTAAGTAAAAGATTTTACAGTCATAATTATTGAAGCATGACAGACAGTTTACCATAGCAATGGCTTATCTTTCGCCTTAGGCTCAGGTGAACTTAAATATTGGTTACCATAGCAATAGCTTATCTTAGCCCTAGGTTCAGGTGAACTGAAATATTGAATACCATAGCAATAGCTTATCTTAGGCTCAGTTGAAAGAAAATATAAGTGCTGAATCTCACATATAAGGTATGAAAAAAGCACTACAAAGTAAACTAAAGGGGCTCTAAACAAATGAAATGACAGACACAGTCACAACAGTGACCATTGATCACCTACTTTGCATGTTGGACAGTAGACCTGTACATGGAAAAAGACTGCATGATATTGTCTGAGGTGAAACAGAGGCTGGAACAAGAACAAGAAATGAAAGAAGCAAGACTTTATTTTATATCATGTTAAAATGTCTAAACCAAATTTTATGTCAATGGAAAACCTGTGGTAATTTATCATACCATTTATCATGTTTTCAATATCAACTTGTGCAAACATTTTGATCTGAACAAAATTTTTGATCACACAGTAGTTGGTTTAGACAACTAAGGCTATGTATATATAAACAGATAGATGAATGATTTAAATGTATTCTCCAAAACAGTAGACTCTGGTTATTTTTAAGAGCTGTCAAAAGAAAAATAATGACTGTCTACGACAACAGTCCATTAAAAACACTTTTAACAAAACATTTGAACACAGAGACACTGTACCAAAGTATTTTTACTCAGATATCTTTTTATATTTATTTTTCCTTTTTTTTTTTTTTTTTTAAATAACTAGCACTCTTATTTGATTCCTGGAGAGATTTTGACCAAATTTTCAATTTTTTTACCAAAATTATTAGCAAATTTACCTCACATTTTGATCTTTTTTCTGAGAAAAAACACAAGTTAAACACTGTTGAAAAATTATTTAGAACAATTTTTCATTTAATTATGCTAAATATATGCCATAAGATGCTTTAACTGTGTTCAAATTTTGCTTTTCAACAATATAATACAAATAACTATTTAAATCATAAATGATTGGGAAAAATATTTAAATGACTAAAATCATTGGAAAAAAGAAACTATTAAAATGATTGGGTAAAAAACTTATAAAATGATTGTAAAATAAAACCTATTAAATGATTGAAAAAAAAAAAAAAAATGATTGGAAAAAATAAAAGTTTGTATCTAACAGTGAGTATTTCATCAAAATCGGTTAATGAATAAATTCAGGTTACTTTCAAAAGTAAAGAAAAACATCCAAAACAATGTAGGTTTGTGGATATGTCTAATCTTGTAGAGTACTGATGTTAAGTCACCCGTTATACTGAAGGTTGACATAAGATACTTTCTAGTAAGCAATCTTAAAAAGAGCCAAAATACAATTTCATCAGCAAAATTCATTTATACATGGGGGAATCCCAGCAGAGGGAATTTTTCAACATGAGTTCTTTATAAGCATAATGTTGTTATATGAGTGTTCATTATAACCAGAGTCTACTGTTAAGCTCTGATTGCTCAATGTAAACATTAATTTACAGGAATTCTATCTACACTTTCATGTCTACACAAATCTTAGCTTATACATAAATGATTTATGTAATGATGCATTATTCATTCTACCGATATATTTACAGCTGTTTTGACATGAAAAAAAAGTGAGGGGGAGGGCGCTGGCTACTATACAAGATTTTAAGCATTTCAAATGCAATACATATTAAGTTTAGAGATAGTAAATTCAAATTTAATCACTTATGAGAGAATATTCATTTTGTTTGCCAAAGGTTTGTGGCTTTTTGAGGAACTCGAGTTTCCTCTGCCATTTCAGGATGGAGTGCCTCTATTCAAGTGAAAAATATTGGTTGTGCATAAAAAAAACCATTACTTCATTCTAACATTGATTATAAGCATAATTAGTTAGTTCTCTATATGCTATTATCAGTGGCTATTGCCCCTCAATTTCCTAAATCTATATGTAGTAAAATAAAGCCTAGTCTTTGACTTATAACTGCCAAAATCAATACAAATTTTACTAATTAAAACATCAATTATTAGGTTGATAAAATTCCATCAAAGCAAAGTTAAGTTATTGTATGAAACCCTTTGATCTATTTATAATAAGTGACCTTGACCTTTAACCCATGACCTTCAAATTTAACAGATTCTTCTGAAATCTCTTTTTCATACTTTTTAAGAAGTATCTTTAATTAAACTTCTTTTTAGCAAACTGTATCAGATTCTCAGTTTTTATGGTACTTGCCTGTATATAACTATATATACATATATATATCATGATACAGCTGGTATTATTATTATTATTATTGTTGTTGTACATTGACATAAGGAAGTCGCCCAACATTTAAAAATGACTGAACAAATTGTTAACACTGAAATTTGTGGGAAATTATATTTGTATTCAAAGTCTTAAATCCAAAATATTTCAAATATTAATAGCAAGAAATATTTTTTTTGAAAAACAAGTGTCAGAGATAAGAGAAATAGTGCCATGTGCCTCAGTCAAGATAATTTCATTAGTTAAGCTCTAGAATGGAAGAGGAAACTGGAGTGCTTGAAAAAAAAAAAACAAACCCAGCAACTTTCACACTGAGCACACACTAGGATTTGCCTGCCTTTTGTGTCACTGTGTTTGTGGCCATGAATTTGGCAAAACTTTCATAGAAAATCCTAATTACTCGAATTAAGTTTGGTATTTTATGCTTACTGGAGTCTGGTCAAAACAGGAAAAAGCTATGTGCATCTGCGATTACCATAAAATATTTCTGTAGAACGAAACTGTTCCTCTTATGGGTATTTTACATGTTGAAAATGGTTAAGTTCACAATGGAAGTGATGTTTTTGGTAATGCATTATATTGTATGTGCATAAGATCCCACCATTTGTCTTGTTTTTCAACATGTAAATTCCCATTGTGACAACTTTCTACTGTGTGCAGAAACATTTCATAATAATTGCTGATATACATATTAATTTCCAGTTTGACTAGACTCTTTCTACTGTGTGCGGAAACATTTCATAATAATTGCTAATATACATATTAATTTCCAGTTTGACTAGACTCAAGTAGGTAAAAAATACCGAACTTTTTTTAAGTTTATTTGATTTTCTATGTTAGTTTATCATCAATCACTGTCATGAAAGCAGTGACTCCAATGCATAGTAGGTTATATTCATACCTAGACTGTTTGAGTCCCTCTTCCTAGCGACTTCTTAATATATAATTTTTATTTTGTTTTCATTTTATGTTAATTATAAATGCTGCAAACATTAGTTAATGCAAATATTTTTCTCATAAAGTGTAAAATAACTTGAGAAGATAATGACAAAAAATAACTTTGAGTTTTAATAAAAGAAGCATGATGCAGGTGTTATAATGAATGTAGTAACACAAGCATATGCATGATGCAGGTGTTCCTTTTTAATAACTTTTCATATATATATATATATATATATATATACCAAGCATACCAAAATTACAATTTTCAATAATTGACTGCTTATATATATTATACCTTCTGCAATGATTGTCTTAGTAAGAACTAGAGTATTACATAGTATCTCGGGAATTGTATTCTCATTCTGTAGTAACGTTGTAATCGTATCTATAAGGTCCGCCTGCTTTAACTGTAATGCAGCATCAGCTGAAATTAAAATGAATAAGGTAAAAATCATAAATAAATAATTGTTTTTTTGCTTTATAATTTGTTCTCATATTCATAATATTATAAGGTTGGTTGTGTGGCTCTACTTATGTTTAACATCACATCAGCAATTTTTCAGCTATTCATGACAAGAGCAAGGTTATTTATCTCTTTGGATTGATCTTTAAAGCAAACATGTGTATGTGTGATTTGTAAGAGTGTGTATTATAGCCTGAACTCAAGGTGACTTTTTATTAATGTGTTGGCTTGGTACCATTGGTTGGAGTTAGTATGTGGCAGACAAGAAAACCACTCCCCCAGTCAATTATTCTTGCACCATGTAAACTCCTAACATATAATAAGGCCATGAAATAATAATCATATTACATTAATGTAATATCACTCTGATCTCCATGGTTACTGATGTCATTCTGTTGTTGTAACATGGATTCAATGTTACATAGAAACATTCATGTGGTTTGTCTATGTAATATTTTTGAAGTTTTTCAATGAAAATGAATTGAAATGTCTTCCCTACATTACCTATAACAACCCCAACCTTTCAATTTAATTGAAATAGTCTTGTTAAAGGAAATTTAGTTATTTGTGCTTAAGTAGCAAACTTTGCAATCAAGACCCCCCCCCCCCCCCCTTTACCCCAGTCTGTAAAAAGTATGTGAGTTTCATTTCATAATTACTGATGAATTAATTATTTTTAATACAAATCTAAAAGCAGTTATTATCTAATTATTTACCAAGTATAGTGGCACCTATAAGTGTTAGAGCTACTAAAGCTTCATTCTGCATCACAATATGTTCAGATGTTGCCATGGAAACCAAATGTCTGATACCATCAGCTCTGGAAATGTTTCTCATCAATTCTGCAGATCTACCATTTTTAACTAACCATGCCAGTAACCTTGATGCCTCACCTGATGAAAAAAGTAGAAAATAAAACTGATTAAAAACCAAACATTAATCAGATACATGCTTTTTAAAAACTGGAAGGTTTTGCTTAAGTTAAACACATAAAAATTAAGCTGTTTTGTGTGAAAATGTAAGATAATGAACATCAAAAAAAAAAAAAAAAATAAAAAATTATAATAAAAATAAAAAATAAAAATAAAATAAAAATAAACATTTTTTACGGCATAAAGCAACAGCTCTGTACAAGTTTTTTTTCCCCCAGTATCAAAAGGTACCAAAGAAAGAACAGTCATATTTCTGTTTTCGTTGTTGGTATATCAATAATATATAGTTAAAATATTAATAGGATTTTATCCAATATAATAATAGATAAAAAAAAAAAAAAAAAAAAAAAAAAAAAAATTGACAAAAATTGAGATTTGTATCTTTTCATGTGAGACAATAAAGACTAATTATTACATTGCTTCTGTTTACCAAAGTTATGTAAGCTAAACCTGAAGGTTAGCTAAAATTTGCATCTTGGGTATTGGGCAACGGTTTTGAAAATTTGCTTTAAAACTGAATGTATTAAGTTGCTATTATCAATCAGAAGCAATTTAGGTAAAAAATTTACATCTATACCTAATATCAAATTTTCAGTTTCAATAAGATTTTAAAATCACAAAGCACTAGAAATTCAGTGTTGATGCCAGACAGTTGTCTGTTCAAATGCACTTATAGGTCATACACGTATCTTTACATGCTGACCATATTCACAGATTTAGCACTGAAAATTTATTGGAAAAGAAAATACTTCTATCATTCCTGCATGTGTTAATTTGTTCAAATAGGAATAAAAGATTATTTGTTCCCAACAGAATAATGTTGGTAGTGATTTTAAGTCTGTTTTTAACATTACCACTTTAGGGATCTTGTGCTGTCTAGGATTCGACAAGGGAGATAAATCTTTTAGTCTTATCACTAAATCAAAAGTATTATAAGCTTCAATAATTCTTACATAAATGCAAGTACTTTCTGGTAAATTAATTAACAATGGTGCCAAAAATGAGTGATTCATAGCCATGGAATTATAAAACAGCATGAATGTAAAACTAATACGCAGTTAATTATCATATATACAGTATAACACAGCTGTAACACTCCTCTTTCACCTGGCCAACTCATTCATCATTATCATCATCATCATCATCATAATCCCCACCCCCACCATCAAAATCATCACTATGAAATGTTTCTTTTAACTGTATCAGCAGCAGCAATTTTCAAGTCCCTAATTTCATTTCTTTTACAATCACCCTCAAAATCTGGCTGCTCAAGGTCAGTGGCTTTCTCCAGGCACTCCAGTTTCCTCTCCATTCCTAAACTGACCACCTCAATATTAAAGTAAAAGATTCTTAACAGGGGCATAAAAAACCATTAATCAATCTACCCATGCATCTAAACTTGCCATTTCACTTATCCTCCGAGGTCTCATATTTCCTATTTTAAATTATTTGATGTCCCCTTCAATACATTTCTTGGCCAACTTCTAACTTAAAATTAAAATTCTGAATAAATATTTTGTTGGGATATTATACATTAATGATTTTAGTTTGTGTTTCGTGGACAAAATGTAAAGAATTTGACTGACTACAACAATTTGTGCAATTTCAAGTCAGAACAAGATACAAATGCATTATGAGACATGGTTTGAACAGTGACCAAAACTTCTTGTTTCTATATGATGTCTCAGTATCTCCATTTTAGTGGCAACGTATAGAAACATGAATTTTAAGACTGGAAAGTAAATACCAATATCTTGCTTATGGCCCTTTGTAGCCAGACAAAGATGAATTAGTTTCTATATTTACAATAAGAAAAATATTCCTTTTAATCAGCCACTAAATATAACATAAGGCATTTATTCATTATAGTTTGGAGGAAGCTTTTTTATTTATTTGTTTATTCATTCATCTTTTAGTTATTTTAAAATCCATTTTAAGCTATAAATACAATTTCAAAAATAAGAAACGAAAACCAAATGGTTAATTAATAAAGCCAGATAGCCAAACAATACACAAAATACAAGCAAAGAAAAACTGCTATGTTCAGGGGCTCTAAACCAAGGATTATCAAGTGTAGTATCCAAAATTTAACATAACCCCCCCCCCCCCCCCCCACCCTACAAATTCTTAAAAAAAGATTGAGGAAGTGTAAAGTATGCAATTAATGAGCTTACACCATTCTCATTTTATGGTTTTATTATAAAAAACATCTGGATTTATTACTCAATAAACCTATTTGATAAATCATATTATCTGGTGAATTAACTATATATATATATAAGTATATATAAACCACCTGTATAACAACTATATGTACTGCTTACTAATTATATTATGTTAACCCAACTGACATAAATACAGGTCTTGTTTATAGAGGCATATTTATAATATCAGTGCAAAGAAAAAGTAAAATGAATACATTTATAAGTATTATACATTTATCCATAGTTGCAAACCATCATTTTGAATCCACATGCTTTCTCAAACCCTGGGTGATAATAGAGAGAATTGATGTGAATCATCTTTTGGGTTATCAATAATGACATTTATCTAGTTTACTGAGTTCTCTTACAAATGGAAGAAGGTACAGAAAAAACAGCATCAACTTGTTCTAAAATTGAAAACTAATGCTTATGTCTGGTTTTGGTTTAGTAAATGTTGTTATGCATTTGAACTTTATTAAAACTCTATAAATAGTTTGAGGGTATATAAGAATCACCCTGTCTGTCTGTCAGTCTGTCCATACATTCCATCTGTCCCATTATTGTGTCCACTCATTAGCTTCCGCATCTATGGATGGATATTGATCAAACTTTATACAAAGATTTTGTCACAGACCTAATTTAGGTGCGTATGTTAAAAGTCAAGGTGACGATGGCAAATCTAAGATTAGGTCTCCATATGTAATATTGGAAAGGGCTGGTATTTTTGTCTCCCCTGCTCCATTAGATGCTTTTAAACAAGTCAAAAATCTAAGAGTGGCAAAAAAAGAACCTCTTGTTTCAAGATAATCACACATCCTCTGGATCAGATAACCTTTAGGGGTGATTCTAATATTTCTGCTGAAATAGATCATTTAAAATTCTTTTGGACAATGATTATGAATGACAATAGAAAAGGCACAAGCAGCTGGCAGTGCAATCTGTGTCTTTCATTTTTTTTGGCAAACTTAACACAGTTATACAATTACCTTGAACACCAGCATGTTCTACCACATCACACCATTCTACAAGCCTGGACAAAAATTCTTTATTCATTCCTAACTGTATGGCTGCAGATTCTACAAAATTATAAAAAATAAACAAAAATGTTGTATTCAAAATAGATCTAAACAAACTTCTCAAAAAAAAAAAAAAAAAAAAAAAAAAAATCTGTTTAAGACCCCAACACAAATGCACATCATGGAGTTATGGATCTTGCTAATACAAAATCCGATTCTAAAAGATTTTACAGAGAAAAAAAGTTGTTTCATTCATAACAGATCTGAAAAAAATTCAATATTCAGGCATTAACGATATCTTTGATTGGATAGTGAAGTGAAGTAAAGTATAGTTTTATGCCCCCCCCCCCCCATTTTTTTTAACTTACATAGTTTGTCCGATCTTGGGATGGTGGAGAAAACTGGAGTACCGAGAGAAAACAACAGACCTTCGGGAAGTGAATTGACAAAGTTTTAAACACTAGGATCTGCAAGAGTTGAATTCAAATCCTAGGCCGTGAGAGGCGCTGCTCTCTTTAGAATACTCAGACCCCAAGGATCCTGGATTAGTATGTTAAGCTTGTGTGTAAGAAACACAAATAGTTATTATGAGTGTGTGTGAAAATACAAAATCCAGGTAAAAAAAAATTCTCCGACATTATGAAGGAAAAAAAAAAAAAACCAAAACAAAAAGATGAAAAATTTAAAACAGAAATAAAATTTCAGAGTTCAAGTGTCTTTAAAACACCTGGGATTTGTTGTAAGATAGGATACGAGTAAAAAAAAAAACATGTCTATGATGACAGAATGCGAAATTGTATATCAAAACATAAAATTACAATTTTAAAAAGTTAATGTAAGGAGAAATAAAATGACAAAAAAAATGTGTATAATTCAAAACAGATCTAAATAGAATTTCTGAATTCAGTTCTTTAAGGCTTTTGGGAATACTGGAAAGATTAAATATAAGAAAAACACATGCATAAATGCATATTCCGACAGCATGTAAAATACGCACTGACATTAAAATCAATACAATGCTATAACAGATTTTATATGAATCTTCTGTGGAATATTAAATTGCTTGTTTTATTCTGACTAAGGTTAAATGAGTCTATCATGTTTTAAAAAATGACTTTAATCTGCAAAAATTATATTTTATATACATGTATACAAGGTTATAGAGTAACTTCTTAACACAGAACATCCTAAATCTATGACAAACATAAATAGTGAAAATCAATTAAAAAAATGTTTTTCAAAATTGTTGGGTTTTTTTTTTATCTTATGTTTATGTATTAATGTATTTATTTATTTATTTTATATTTCATTATTTATTATTACATCTGCATATCAGACATCTTGTTGTTACTCGTGATTATTATTATTATTCTCCCTCGTTTCTGACCAGAGGCATTTCCTCCTTTGTTTCTTATCTCATCAGGTTAAAAAAATTATATGAGACCTTAAAAACGATATCCCTGGCAAGGCAGGCATGGCACATTAAAGAACCCTCCATGCACATTTCCTTAAATACACTGCAAAGGTAAAAATTTCTGCTACTTTCACCTACATAGCTGGTGACATCTTGATATAAGTGAAATGTTCTTGGCTGGGACATAAAACCTGTTAATCAAATCAAATAATTCCTTTGGTCTGTTCCCTACTTTTTAATAATGAATCATTTATAATAAAAGTTGGGACCATCTATGTCACAAAGTCTACTTTTACTTAACATACAATCAAAATTACCCTAAAAACCGTTATTATTCTTTCTAAAATCAGGAACAAAATTTGTCAAGTTTCATTAAAATAGACCAAATTATCTGTATTATAGAACAACCATAACAGTAATCTTCACAGAAATAGGGCAACACCAGCATTATGTAATATATGTGAAACACATAATGTATTTATAACAAGAAACGGAAGATATCTATTCAGATCAGTTATCTTGGCAGACCAAAAAATGAGAAGGATTCCTCTTTTATTGCGATTTTAAACCAACAGCTGCAGAAACTTGAACAATGGCCAAACAGTTAAAGAGCAAGTATGATGGAATATTAACAAAAAATGTAGCGAAAATGTTTTTTCTCTTTTTTTCAAGGGAATTTAAATTCTTTGTATAAACCTATTACTAAACGGAATTGTATTTCACAATAATATTCCATATATCTTTATTAGTCACTTCGGGAAAAAAATTCTGTTTTTGATTTTGTTATCTTCAAATTATGTAGAAAGCTTTCTGTTGGCATCTTCTGTTTGGTAATTTTAAAAGTGGTTTTAAGAATGGCTGAGTGTAAACAAACATTAAATTGTCTTTATCTTTCAGAAATGTGCATGAACAAAAAAACCCATTATAATGTAATGCTAATCACAGTTATAAGGTAACTATGAATTTATTTAAAATCTGTCAGAAGTTAGAAATAAACAAAGTGTATTGGTGAAACATATGTCCTGACAAATATATATGTAAGGTAAAATAAAAAAGGCATTTTTAAGTGAAAGAACATGTCCTAATAAACTTATATTATACCCCCCCCCCCCCACCCAAAAAAATAAAAATAAAAAATAAATAAATAAATTAAAAAAAATAATAATAATAATAAAAAAAAAAAAACAAAACAAAACAAAACAACAACAACAAATGTGAAATAAATAAAAACATCATGTTCCATGAACATTTATATAAAATAAATCAAAAACAAGTAAGTGAAATATTTTCATTAAAATAACACATAATTATCAAAAGGTCTTTGTTTAAAAACTGGAATAATTACTGAAAAGATAAAAGTTGCTGATACTTTTGAAAAGATTAATATTAAAGGAACAGAGTAGAATAATACTGTTTTATACTTGTCAAGTTTTTTTTAAAACTATTATAGTGGTGATTAATTATTGGATGGCTGGAGGAAACCAGAGTACCCAAAGAAAAAAAACCTTCTTTTTGACCAAGGAACAGTAAAAGGATCTCACTCTAGGAATTGCCCGAGTCAAATTCAAAGGTGGATTGAGGCACTGTGTTATCTATGCAACCACTTGGATACTGAGGTCCCCAAACATTTAAGAGCCTACAGGCAAAATAAAATATGTCGTCCAATTACTAGCATGCATAATAACCACTATAAAGAGTTTGGGCTAGACTAAACATGTAAAAAAGATATAGGGCAATCCACCAGCCAGTTAAATTGTCAAAATCCTCACCATTGTTGGTGTTACTTTTTCCATTTTTTGTAATTTTTAAAAGTTACTTTTTCCATTTTTTGTAATTTTTAAAAGTTACTTTTTCCATTTTTGTAATTTTTAAAAGTTACTTTTTCCATTTTTTGTAATTTTTAAAAGTTTCTTTTTCCATTTTTTGTAATTTTTAAAGTTACTTTTTCCACTTTTTGTAATTTTTAAAAGTTACTTTTTCCATTTTTTTTTTTTTTTTTTTTTTTACTTTTTTTAGGTTACTTTTGCCAATTTTTTGTATTTTTGTAAAAAAAAAAAAAAAAAGGTTTTCATAGAACTGGAAATCAATGAACATCTAGGCATTAAGTTTAATCATGACTGATATATATATAACAGTAAAAAAGATTCACATTCATAAAAACTTCCAGATAATGCACATTCCTAAATTCAAAAAGTTGTAAAATTTATCTATGTAGGATATCTGGAAAAAGAAAAAAATCAGAAGTAAATGTTGTTTTAATGATTTAATGATAAATAATGACATACATTTCTATTTCCTTCTAATTCTGTCAAATACCTATGTGCTTACAGTAACACATAGTAATGCCTGCCAAAAACACATCCATGTATGTGTGGCATGTAATGAAAACAGTTTTGATAGGTTTGTAACAAGTGGTTTTTGGCATTTAGGATGTAAACACTGAAAAAATGAAAATTCAGCTTTGGAACTTTAACAAGTTTTCAATAAGATCGTGGTAGCATTCTCTCTCTCTCTCTCTCTCTCTCTCTCTCTCTCTCTCTCTCTCTCTCTCTCTCTCTTCTCTCTCATCTCTCTCTCTCTCTCATTTTCATAGCAAATTATGAAAACTCCTATCTTTCTATTTATCTTGTAACATAAATGTTTGAAAAGTGTTAAAATTATATCCACTATGTTTGAAAAAGGTCTGAAGCATTCCTATCAGGTCTGACAAGGATATTAAGGACTTAGTTCCACAAAGTATGGAAAAAAAAAAGATCTGAAGCATTCCAACCAGGTCTGACAAGGGTATGTAGTGCATATTTAAATAAAAAGTTAAAAAAGTATGAAGCATTTGATGAAGCTTTGGAGTATTTTCACTAAGGTAAAAAAAAAAAAATCTGAATTATATTAATAAGGATTGAAATGTGAGTCTAATTAATGATAAACTTTGATGGAAAAGCATTTCCCAATCAAGGCTGTTAACAGTCCTGGAAATTCAATGTATTGTACTTTTAAACCTATGTCACATGGGTTTCACATGGTATATGAATGAAGTTTCAATGCCAATGGTGTTTTTTTCTTACTTGACCTGCCTAGAAAAATGTCAGAACACCAAAAACAAAACAACATGTGATGTCTAAATATATATAACATATTATCATTATCATGTTATAAAAACTATAAAGCAAAACAAATAACAACATATAAAAATAATCAATACATGTGTTTCATTTTTGTGATATTAGAATAATGAGTTTCTATGCTATAGCAATTAGCTTGGATAAATAATTTCCTAATTATCATCACAGTTGGGCATATTCTTGTGTAAGGAAGTTTGACAGGTTTACTAACCAGTTAAAGTCTAGTAGTTTTTCTCTAGACACTAGTGTAAGAGTCTTAAATGTGGTGCAAAACCCTATTAACATTCAGCTGTTGCCTTTACACTATGTCAATTCTGAGACTAGATAATTTTCTTCCAGAAAGTAGGAAAAAAACCCCAACATTTTAGTTGGTTTAGAAATTTATGCTTTAAACTTGTCCTAGGTTTGAATTCCACTTCTACTGTAGGAAAGCTCCAGTTTATTTGCCCCAGACTGATAGTTAATCATGCTGATATTTTTCTTCTTGTATTACTATTTCAATTATTATCTCAAATCTGACCAACACAAAATAAGTAATGGGATCTTGAGTCAAGTGTAGTACACCATAACTCCACTCCACTCTCTAAGCTTTTAACTTGATGATGACAGTGTTTTTGACAGTCATTGTTGTAGTAAGAAGTAAGGAACTTAACCACCATAAGCATATTTGTAGGTAGCTTGGGTTTAAAGGCTGCTGCAGTATTAGAGACTAAACCACCATGAGCCTATTTGTAGACAGCTTGGGTCTGAAAGCAACTGTACTAGGCACTTCACCATATTGAGCCTACATGTAAGCGGCATGGGTTTACATCATTTCATCAGGCACTTCACCATCACAGGTCACTTGGAGGCAACTTTAACATCATATGCCTGTGTGTAGCAGGGCTCCACAAATGCCAGTAAGGTCAATCAGCGGTCAGAAAAGGGTACATGGAACTGAATTCTGTTTGATACATCGAGATAACTGTCATTTTTAATTATAAATTATAAGTTGATGTGTGACAATGTTGCATATATAGATAAATGTTCATAAACACCGCCAATTAATATCTTGCAAAACTCCAATCATTGGTAACTTAAAATATATCGACATATAACAGAAACAACAATGTTCCCAATACAAAAAACATGTGTAATGTCGTGATTATGTTATTGTTTTAACCCGAAAGCAGTGGTAATCAATCTAGTCAGCTCTTATATATATAGAGTTCAGGGGAGGTTATTAACAACACGTGTATGACTGTGAAATGTATCTTCTAGTAGAAACGACGTGAACAGGTGAAGCCACTAGTAATCAATAAACTTGTAAGGTATTAGGTAATTACCTGTGAATAGGGAAGTTCAATGAGTTGTGACTGTCCCGAGTACTTCTAATTGTTAACAAGCCGACATTAAAGAATTTTTAATCAGATTTTGTCTTACTACTGTGGGGAAAAAAAGCCGATTCAGATATTTTTCAATCGGTGTTTTTTTGCCAAAAATCGACGTTTGTGAAGGCCTGGTGTGTAGGCAGCTTGGGTTTGAAGGCTGTTGTTGTTTTAGGAAAATCATCATGAGCCTATTGTAGGCAGCTTGGGTCTGAAAGCAACTTTACTAGGCACTTTACCATAATGAGTCTACATGTAAGTAGTTTGGGTTTATGGACCATTGCATTAGGCACTTACCCATCAGTAATCAACAGGCTAATAAAAAACTGTGAATTATTCAAAGTATATTTGAAAACATTTGACACAAAGTCATTATTTAGTCCTCACAGTTTCTTGTTTTAAAAGTCAGTATACCATAAACTCCCCAAAAACATGTATATAGTCAAAACTGAAATTCATTTGACATTGAATTTTTATAGTTTTATCATTTATGACAAGACAACAACCATGTTGGTTTTTACCAGATTAAAAATTTCTATATAAACTGGTTTAAAGATCCTATGCCTTTATAACAAGTGAACTACTTGTTTTTATTACGTCCAGGTGATACACATTATCTAGGGTCTAGACGACTAATTAAATAAATCCCTATAATATACAAGAAATGTATATAAAAACTTAATTAAACAGCTTTCATGGAAATAGAGTTGCAGTCAACAGGCAAAGCTCTTGTTATCAAAGTTGAGCAATTACTGTTTACACTTATAATTAAGGATATATGGACTTATTCTAACCTAACACTTACTTCTCGTCTTGTTTAGCTTGACAAAATAAATTCCGAGAAATTTAACAGCTGTTGAACTTGAACATTTTTAAAGAAAAAATACTCAATTTCAAAGAAAACACAACAGATTATAAAAGTATTGCTTAAATTTACATCAACATTGATAAGATTCTATTTTTTCCATTCCTGGTAGCCAAAATTGCTATTGTCTACTAATTACTGAAGAATACTTTCCATGTTCTAAGAAGCAAGAATTCTAAAATATCTATGTTTTATACAAAAACATGTTCATAAAATTACAGCTCTAACTTAAAGGTCTTTGATTCCTGATCGCCAAAATTGCTATTGTCCATTAATAGAACTTGCCAGCATACCACGTGATCAGTACAACTTAATGTTTGTGCAGAATGAATTGGATAAAGTTTATGTCAAATATTCCCAAAAATCGTCAGTTATAACAGGAAAACTTCACTTTGAGCAATTCCATTGCCAATAGAAATAAATGTCCAGCACAAGCCAGTTTGAGGTACTATGTGGTGCTCTGAGGAACTTCCATTACTGAAGAATTCTTTTAATATTCTAAGAAGCTAGAATCCTAAAATATCTATATTTTGTACAAGAACATGTTCATAAAATTACAATTCTAACTGAAAGGTCTTGGATCTGAAATATGAATGTTTATACCTTTTTAACTTATATTATTTCCTCATAGCATTTATGACCCAAATGCAAATTGTAATAACTCTTTTGCACATATTGTGTTGCCATGACAACCAACCTAAAACTTATAAATTTATCTTAAAATATGGCCTTGTTATCAGTACAAAAGACTTATTAAAACCTTTGCATGAAAAAAATACTTAACAGATACACATAAGTTGGATGGTCAAACAGACCTTACATAGACTCACAGACACACAAACAGATGGATAGGCAAAGACAGAAAAAAAATAAATCTACAGAGACTTACAAGTAGACGGACAGACATACAGACACATGGAGAGAGACAGATGTACATTCTTACATATGGACATATAGACTCACAGACAGATGGTAGTTCAGAGATTTACAGATAGACACACTTACATAAAGATGTAAGACGAAGCCAAAAAGACAAAGAAACAGACAGAGACAGACAGACAGACTTACATACAGGCAGACAGACATCAATAAAACCAGAGGCCAATAAAACCATTTAGTATACAAAGGTTAAAGTATTAATTACTGTGATAACAGAACATCATTGACAGATAATTAACAGATACGTGTTAATAATCTCCCTAAATATATAAGTACATGGAAACCGTAAAACCAAGACTTGCCCTCACACTCTGGATTTTGACATTAATCAGGTTTTGAGCTTGATAAGCCATTAATGTAATTCTACTTTATTTATCTCTTGATTTTAGTAAAATTTGGTTTTTGTTAATTGTGTACATATCAGTAATTTCACTAAGAAATGATTGTGTTGTGATAAAAGTCAAGGTCAATCTTTTAAATGTTTATTTGTTGTTTTTTCTAAGTCTTTGTTGAACTCTCCATTTTTTTAATTCAGATTTGCTTTATATTTTCCACAATGCACTAAAATAAATTTTGAGTGGTTGCTTACCAGTGGTAACATTTTTTTAAACAAAAATGTTATGCCTTTCTATGATGTAATGATTAAGGAAACATGGATTATTGACATAGATGAGTAGATAGTACAGCAAAAGGTTAGCTCCAAAGCAGGGTTAAATTTGGTATTGGAAGTAAGAACTTAGATGGCCTGCTTTGTTACTTTGATACTTCTAAAAGGCTTTTAGAATTATTAATTCTTATTCATCAGTTGAGGCCACCACAGTTCCACACAAATCAACCCAACCTTGAACTGCACAAAACTTTGTAAATAGTCATTTCTTTTGTCATTTTTGGTTAAAAGAAAGGCATTTTGTTTTAATCCACCAAAAATATGTTTCGTTGTAGAAATGTAAAGGTAGTCAAAAATGGAAAATTTGGCAAAAATGTTGCTCATATAAGTAAACGCAAAGTTAATTAAAACAGGTTCATTGAAAAGAAGTATTTTTGAAGTTTTCTAAAAAGGGTTAAAAGCACAGACTTAATGTTTGTCTAGGTTTTCTACTACGCCATATAAAACCCCCTTCATTAATGATAAGAGAACAACAAAGCTTGTGGGTCATAAAATAAAATATATAATGGAGATAAAGTGTGCCAAAAATATCATGTATATATTCTGTTAATGGTTTAAGAAGAACGATCCTCCCAACCTTGTCTAACGGTTAGAGAGGAGAAATACCAATGACCTCACATTCTTTTCATTATCTGTAGGTATAAATATTTCACTGTTTTAGTCACATCTCAGTGAAAATTAATCTGTTAGCTATTTAACCAATTTTCTGATGGATTCCTCTGGCTTCTTTTCCTTTTGATTTATATATATGTTACATACACTTAAACAAACAATTAGGGCAATTTGAGACAAATAGTAATGTCTTTAATCATTATTCAGAAGCTGAGGGCCTAAAATCCCTGAACGCTCACCTGGTATGGAAGAATAATGTCTTTAATCATTATTAAGAAGTTGAGGCCCTGAAATCCCTGAATGCTCACCTGGTTTTCAAGAATAAGTTTACTTTTAACATTTCATCAGGAAAAATCAAGAGAGTTGTCTGTATCTTTAATCTTAAATTAAAACAAATTAAAATACGAGGCCCCAGGTCAGCAGAAACTTACTTGGTATTTCATCAAATTACCTTCTTTAATTTTTTTTAAAATTTAACAGGTTAGGTTTTTTGAGACACAAATGGTGATGCCTTTATCAATAAATTAAGAGTGCAAAAAACTTAAAAAGGCACATTTCTTTAAGTTTTTAACTTATTTTGTTCTCCATATAATACAAGCCGTGACAAATGAGAGAGAGAGAGAGAGAGAGAGAGAGAGAGAGAGAGAGAGAGAGAGAGAGAGAGAGAGAGATTACCTTGTCCATCTACAAGCATTCTTAATACACCAAGTAATTTAAATATAACAGCCATAACTTCTGATGACATTAAACATAATACTGTGTCTATAACACCTGATTGTAATAATACTGATTTGTTTGCAACTGAAAATAAAGTGGAAAAAAGTTATTTTTTATTTTGATATAAAATACATGTTAAAATTTAAATACAGATAATCATGAATATTTAAAGTTTTGGTTCGAAAAAATGAGATCATCATTAATCTACCCAACTTAATCTACTTCTTTTACTGATAAATATCACTATATTTTCTATTAACAACTGAATATTGGGTTCAAAGACCTGAATGCAAAACACAATAGCTACTGCTTTTAGTTTTTACTAATGTTTAAAAAAATGAAGAGAAAACAAGCAAGTTATTGATGTTTTTCCAGTGAATATGTTTTGTTTTTAATTCAATTGTGTAAAAGGCTGAGAATTTTTTTCTACAGGATATGGTAAACTTCATTGTTGTAGCAAATTTTTCAAGAAAAATGAAATCCTATATTTTTGTGCAAAAAATTGAAAAACTTTACAAGATGGTGTACTTTTTTGGTGTAGTAAGTTGTTGCTAAGAGCTTAAAGCCCTATACTGTAGTTATAAACCAGGTTTATAGGTTTACTTACCTGGTATAGCAAGGTTTCTGAGAGCACTTAGTGCTGCATGTTGTAAAGTTATATCTGTTTCCATATTGTCATGTTTCTTTATAAACACCAATAATCTATCTATAAAACCATCCTCCACTAGACGTACACAATTTTCATCTATAAAATACATGTATAAATAAAAAAATTATACGTAACTTTTATAAAATCATGTGATATAACTGGACAATTTTGCTTGAAAAAATATTGTTTTATTCAGCATCCTGCTCCAGAAGAGATGAGTGAAGTAATGGTGTTTTAAGCCAGAGTTAAGAATCTTTCAATTATACCAAGATGATCAGTTCTGAGAGGGTGGAGCAAACTAGAGTTCTCAGAAAAAAAAACTGAACTCAAGCAAGCGAACTGACAAACGTTCTCATATTATAATCTGCCTGAGCAGAATTTAAACCTAGGCTGTGAAAGGCATTGTAATCCATAAGCAAATCTCTAGAAGAGAGACCATTTTATCAACCTCTGGTTGAGTTAATTACAATCAGTCCTGAGCCTACAAATCATCAGGCTAGATATTCATCTCAGTTTCAATCATTTAGAATAAATAAGAGAACCATTTTCCTACATGAATGAGGGACTGCAGTAGCTGCGCTGGTATAAAAGCACCTGTATACAGAACACAATGACTTTCTCCACCCAGTGTAAATTCCACTTGAACAGATTCTAGCCTGAGACAGGTTGTCATTTTCCTTGCCATAGATCGATGGTTTTCTATGGGCAATTGAGTTTTTCTCTATTATTCCAGAATTGACCTGAACATAAGTGAAAGAATCTTGACTAGGACATGACATAAAGCACCATTACTCAAATCCACCAGATGACACTCCACCACAGATGACATTCTAGTTCAATTCAAACTGCAAGCATGTCTGACAGTAACCATTCAATTCCCAGCTTGATGAGCTACAGCAACATGATACTTAATGCCTTGCGCATGGACAAACCATACAGCTAGATAGGCAATTTAACACAATAGTTGAAGAGAAGAGAAACTTCACAGCCTTTACTAATTAATACATGATATTTGCTCATGGTATTTCAAGAGGTAATGCAAGAAAGTGTGGTACATGCCAAATTCAATGAAAGGAAGAATCATTCAGACTTTCATCTCTAAGGAAATCTCTAATTCATAATAAGAGGGTAATATCCAATTTTTGTGTAAAATGTAAAATCAAAAGTTAAAAGCATAAAAACCAGGGAAAATGGAAATATAGATATATCTTTAAAATTCATTCCTGATGCAAAAACAATGAGCTTGTTTGTCTAAAATTACCATCATATAAAGGAAGTAAATGACTAATTTCCTGATTTAAAAACCAAAATTTACAAAACAAGTTGCAGTAGCAAAATAGCAAGTTAAAATTTGTCGGTCCTTACCCACAAAATCCCAGATTTTATTAAAATATAACACCTTTGCATTATGAATCATAGCTATTGCCAGCAAATCATATTGCAGAATGCTTTATATAAGAACTTCAATTTTCCCAATCATAAAAGCAGAAGGAAGAATTCAAAAAAAAAAAAAAAAAAAAAAAAAAAAAAAAAAAAAAAAAAAAAAAAAAAAAAAAAGATTAAAATTAGTGTTTAATGACACAATTCTGAGTTACTGGGATAGTTGACCCATTTTTTAATTACTTTGAAATAAAACATAAACTGTTGGAGATACAAATACTTAGTTCTTTAGTATAAAAATAAACTAAAACCCAGTTTCAAGATAAAAAAAGCTAAATAATTTACAATCAATCCATGTATTTGAAGAACAGACTCTGTTGTAAGGATGACCTTTAAAATATATACAACGTTCCTTAGTATATATATATATATATATACATTACATAATATTTGGATAAAGACATTACCTTTCCTGGCAAAGTTACCAACAGCTAATGCACTTGATAACTGAAGCTGTACTAAATCACTTTCCAACCATTTTACCATTTCTTTAAATACAGGGCCTTCACCTTTACAAAATAATGTCTCCATACTCTTCTCTGATTATGTAATAAAAAAAAACAAGAATTACTTGAAACTATATGTCTTGCTATAGAAAAAAAGTGTCTTTAGTTATATGTCTGTCTATAAAAAAAACAAAGAGGTACTTGTTACAAGTATGTCTTGCTATAAAAAAAAAAAAGTTCTTGATATTATATGTCTTGCTTTCCCGATCTTGACAGCTGAGATAAAGTGAATTTGAAAATGAAACTTCAATGTAGACATTGATTATCTGCATCATTATTGTTGACTCTGAAATAGTAACAATGTATTGTAACAATGAATTTGTTGAGCCTGGGAAATGTTTTGAATTAAAGTTACAAAAGCATTTTAATTTTAATAAAATAACTCTAATGGGTGATTTACAGTCTGTTTTACATACCTGGTTTATATTGATTGTGTAAAATTTATGTTATAAACCACACAAGAAAAAAAATTAATGTACCAAGATAAACTTATAATAATAATAATTAAAAAAAAAACCCAGACATATATACTATAAATACAATGTGCCTAAATGTTTTGAATCTCATAGCTTTTTCGTAAAATTACAGATGGCCATGTACCTATACAGTAAGGTCAAGGCTTCCAATAACTTTTATCAACATTGATGAAGATTTTTACTTTTTTAAATTTTCTGTACACCCATTTTCTTATTCAAGTAAAAAAAAGTTTTTATTTGTTTCCCTCATATTAAAGGAATTATTCTAAACTTTTTATAACCAACAGCACAAAAAAATATTACCTCCTGTTAGTAACAGAACCAAAAGATCGGAAGCCATCTTGATTGTCTGCTGACTCCTGTCATCAAGTTTCCCTGTATTTGATTGGATGATTCTGATCAGGTGATTACTTAAACTTGTTTCTGCAAGAGCATCCTTTACTTCATCTGTCAATGAAATATACATTCATCCATTTGTTCAGAAATCAAACAGTTTAAAATCTGAAGGATTTGACATGGTATTTACGTCTTTGTGAACAATTAATACGCTACAGTAACGTTAAAATTTTTAAGGAAATTGAGTGATATTTAGACAAACAGAAAAATGAAACAACAAAGGGTCTACTTTGTAATTTATACCCCTTCTACAATCTTCTTGCAGTACAGATTTTTTTCAGATAAATTTAAAAATAAAACAAAAGTTAAAGATAACCTTTTGGATGCCTACCACACAAGTGATTTTGAACAACAATCTCAACCATTATTTTATAGAAGGAAACAGTCAGTCTTCAACTAAAACCTATCATGAAGTCAAAAAACAGATTAGGTCTGTTTTTATCCTGGTTTTAGTAAAGAAACTGAGAATACTAAATTAGGATACAAAATTATCACAAGTTGAATTTTTAGTGATTTTTTAACTACCAAATTATATGCAAATAATAAAAACATTGGGAATGAGTGTATGTTGAATGGTTGTAATGTTGTTTAACATTGCTTCAGCAATTTTTCAGCTATTCAAAATGAGAATATGTTCATTAGTCTCAAATGACTATTCTAAGAACATGTTCATGTATATGTGAAAAAAGTGCAAGTGTGTTTTATGGTCTGGCTTGCATTTCAGCCTACTAAGGTTGACTTAACATGCTAGCATATAGAGTCAGTATGCCACAGACAAGTACACGACTGCCCAGTCTCATTACATTGAGACAAGATTAACCAGTAAATAATGATACTTCTTAATGCCCAGTGCCAGACAAGGAGATTTAGGGAATGAGGGGCAATGCGATCCATATGTATGTCAGCACTTGAGACCATTGAGACCATTGTAACTAGGTAAAAAAAAAGTATTCCAAAAACAGATATTGATGATTGCAATATGTCACTATAACAAAAGTATTACCCCATTCTGAGATATTGATTAATAAATCTAGTAATGTTTCCTGGTGTACTTCTCCTGCTTCTGACTCTAGTACATTGACTATTGTTGAACACAACGGTGAGCTACAAAACTTCTCTCTACATTCATCTAAAAAACAAGAAAAAAAAGCCAATGGAACCTTTTCTGATTGTCAGAATAACAGTGTGTGTGTGTGTGTGTGTGTGTGTGTGTGTGTGTGTGTGTGTGTGTGTGTGTACAAGTGTGTGTTAACATAAGAAGAAATTGCATTACATCTAGTGTTTATTTGACTAAAATCATGATAGACCAAAGAAACAAAACCAGAATCATTTTTGCTAAAAATTCAGAAAAACATTTCTTCCCCAGAATTTTAATTTCACACACATTGGGTGTTCAAGTGGCGCAGTGGTTAGCGCTCCCGCCTATCACCAATGCGACCGGGGTTCGATTCCCAGCGTCGTATGTGATAAGGTATGAGGTCACCTGCTTGAGCACGTGGGTTTTTCTCCGGGTTCTCCGGTTTTCCTCCCACAATAAGACCTCACGCGCGCTACAATTCGGGCCAACGAGCTAGATTAATATAAGTTGCACAACTTGTTTCTAAATCGTTGTAAAAGAAATAAAGTTTAAATTTAATTTCTTCTTACAAGATAAAAGTACAATCATATGTTGTGCTAATTACACTCTATTATCATTTCATAACTGCACTTTCCATATTACCTATTTCCTTTTAGTTCTTATTCACAAAAGGACATACCTCTTTTAATTTTAAGAAACTATATTAAGTACTTATAACCAATGCAGTGGAATACAGTGAGATAAGTAGAACATACAGATGAAACATACATATACATCATATACAGTAAAACCTGTAGAAACTGAACACCTTTTGGACTCAAAATTTTCTTTGTCAGATTGGACAGGTATATGGTTTATAGAAGTAAACTTAACATGCAACATAAATGAAAAAAAAAACCCTATATATTTTGTTTAGATTAGAGAGGCTTTTCATTTATTCATAGTTAAGTTTTCACAGGGTTCGCTGTATTAGGTGTAATAGTAACTCAATTTTTGCAAAAGCATTGTTGAACTTGAACTATTACACATTTGGGGAACCCCATAATTGTTTTTTGTGATTTTACTTACTTACCATTTTCTACAAAACTACTTATAGTTAAAAGTACCATATTACACAATCCACACTCATTCTGGTATAACAGTAAATACTCATTTAATATATCAAACACTCCCTCACTGATGGCCTTCTCCTGTAGAACTTCTGGAAAATGAAAAAGAAAAAAAAATTGTAAATAAAATCAGAAAAACATAAGTAAAAAGATGGCATACAAAGCCAAAGACATTGTTCTTCATTATGGTTTAAGCTTTTACAACACAGATTTAGCTATGCTCAATTAGCTGTATTTATTTATGTGAGCCAAATACCAGAAGTGACTGGTCCAAATAATATTATTTATGTACCAATATCCTTTCTAAAAATCTCTCAAAGATTGTTTTGTGAAAAATATAAAAATTAAGTTTTATCATTAAGTGTAATCACTTGGGATAGCCATGACAAAAAAAAGGCCATTGTAAAATAAAACATCATTTTTATGTTTGAATGATTTGTCTTCTGATTCTATAATGTATTTCTTGCAATCAAAATCAACTATATGACATTGCTGTGGTAAATTTAATAAGTTACTTGTTACTTTCAAAGAAATTTTCTTGCTAAACATTGAACCATGCAAGTTTTGAAAATAGTTTCTAGAAATTGTGAACTTGGACATTTTTAAAACTATAAAACTATAAAAAATAAAAATCTTTCTTTAACTATCTTTGAAAATCATATTAAATTTGTCTACAAAAAATCTTTTAGAAGGTTTGAAAAGGGGCACTCATTTTTGTTAAAAGAACTAAATCGAGGTTATAAAATCAATGCCATTAACAAAATAAGTCTTTAAAGTAATTTTTCTACAACTAAGTACATTGTTGCTATCAGGTCCTATTATGCCATACTGTTATTGTCATTTCTTGGCTAAATTTTAAGATTAAAATCTACATAAATTAGAGATATGGTAAGGACAAAATTATGGATAAAATAAATGCAAAATGTAAAAAACATGTTTATTTCCAAAATAATTGCATCTTCAACTATAACAATAGTTAACCTACCTTAACTTCCAGAAAATTGCTTAAACCCTTCAAGTTTCCTAAATTATTACAATTCTAAGTGTCTGAAAATTGTTTCGTAATATTTTTTAATATTTATTGCATGATATTTATAAGTAGAAGAATGTGTTTCAAATAAAGAGAAAAGAGTTGTAAATATTACCATGTGTATTTGTAAGGTTCAGTAGGAATCCACATGCTATAGTCCTTAGTTTTCCAGCACTCGGTTCTTCATTTTTGACTAGTGATCGTAGTAGTGTAAGTACTACAGTTATACCATTGTTAGCACCAACTAAATCCCTTCCATCATCTGGAAATATTAAAATTAATTACTTGTTATGATAATTAAAATATCATTTCACTAAAGTCTGTTAAGTTATATTATGAAATGGAGTGGAGTGGAGTGGAGTAAAGCAAAGTGGAGTGATGGAGTGGATTGGAATGGAGTGGAGTGGATTGGGTGGAATGGATAATGATGTTTTAGTCTTTTTTAAAGATTTATTTATTTATATTGCAGTCAGTCCTAGGAATTCCAGTGTATCTGAAAAAAAAACAAAATGTTCTTTAACACAAAATTAAACAAAACAACTGTCCTTTAACAAGAAATTTAACAAAATAACTGTTCTTTAACAAAAATTTAACAGAACAACTGTTCTTCAACGAGATATTTAACAAAACAACTGTTCTTTTACAAGAAATTTAACAAAACAACTGTTCTTTAACAAGAAATTTCACAAAACAACTGTTCTTCAACAAGAAATTTAACAAAAAAACTGCTCTTTAACAAGATTTTTAACAAAACAACTGTTCTTCAACAAGAAATTTCACAAAACAACTGCTCTTCAACAAGAAATTTAACAAAACAACTGTTCTTTAACAAGAAATTTAACAAAACAACTGTTCTTTAACAAGAAATTTAACAAAACAACTGTTCTTTAACAAGAAATTTCACAAAACAACTGTTCTTCAACAAGAAATTTTACAAAACAACTGTTCTTCAACAAGAAATTTAACAAAACAACTGTTCTTTAACAAGAAATTTCATAAAACAACTGTTCTTCAACAAACAATTTAACAAAACAACTGTTCTTTAACAAGAAATTTAACAAAACAACTGCTCTTCAACAAGAAATTTAACAAAACAACTGTTCTTTAACAAACAATTTCACAAAACAACTGTTCTTTAACAAGAAATTTCACAAAACAACTGTTCTTCAACAAGAAATTTGACAAAACAACTGCTCTTCGAAAAGCGATTTAACAAACTATCTCAAACAGGATCTGGGATTTGAACAAAGGCATTAAACGACAATTGTGATCTGATAGCAAGCATTTCAGACAATTTGGCAACCAGAACTCCTGTCAATCATGTCAGAGTGTATGGAAGTGCCTCATTGAAGGGTTAACCACACCAAACAAGATCTACATCTCCAATGAAAAGGAAAAGTAAGGTCTGAAAACACTAAGTAAATGTACCCTTTGTTAAGTAATTCACTTTCTTTTAAAGTCTTCTTTGAGTACACATACACATTGCGTGGAAGTCATTAATTTGTCCAAAAAGACTTTTTTTTTCTTAAATTTTCAAACTTAAGTACAATACACTAGTATATCCTTCTTACTCAAAATAAAGTCCCATGCACATTACACTTTTGATGTAACATTGAACTTGAATGTCCCAATGGCATCGAGTGCCAGAGGATAAATTAGAAACACCATTGGTGTTAAAGATGTACACTCCCCCCCACACACATGCACACAGTGCTTTGCCATGTTTACATAAATTTATTTCAGGTGAGCTAAAATTTCTCACAATATTAATAAAATCTTTGATATGTTAATGCTGAGACAATTATGTATCGGTTTTAATCTTGTAGATAATAATAGGTTCTAATAACAACTGTGCATTGTTATTCACTATAACTGTCTTTTCTGATATACCAAGGTTACAGTGCACATATCTGCAGAGACTCAGTCTTTTTCTATTTAACATATTATGTAATTTGAGTATAAATGAACAATGTGATCAGATTACATTCCTTTGTTACTAATTCTCTTTCTCAAAAAAATGTATGTCAAATTTCATTTTTTTATAGACAAGATTGAAATTTGAGATAAATGTTAAAAACTTGTTTAAAGCTGACTTACTTTATAAATCGTTCTTACGGTATTAAATTCAGGCCAGTCTAAAAACTTTTACTTTTTAGATGGGCATGATATTATGTAAATTATCTTATAAATGTATTTTTATACAAAGATCAGTGACACTTGACAATCAGGCTGAATAAAATTAATTTTAACCTGATTTCTAACAATTAATTTTTATGCCAAGATTTTTCTCACTGTTTGTTATTTTCTAAAGAAAAACATGGGGCCACTTGTGGGGCCACTTGGTGGCCAAGTGGTCTAAAGCAAATGCTTATGGAACAGAGTGGATCTTACTGCCTCCATTCAAAACCTGCAAGGGGAAATCCTAGGGTGAGAAACTTTTCAGTGGCTTTCTCACACTAATCAAGTTTCTTCCACCATCTCAAAACTGACAGCTTCAATATAAGTGAAAGAATCTGGACTATGGTTTTCAATCCCATTACTTCACTCCACTTTTTAGAAAAACAAAACTTTTTACTTAAACTCTTAACTGTTCAAAACAAAGTAATTAAAACTATCCTCCCTTCCTCCTTCCCCCCCCCTTCCAGCTCACCTTACTTCTAAGCCAGGTAACATTAAACACAAATGAATTCAGATAACAGGATGTTTGATGTTGGAGTCTGTAATCTTGTTGTCTTTGTGGGTCATCAACTTCAATCAAAACACATCACCTTATGTTTATAATCAATCAATTTAATGATTTAATTGTACATCTTAATGTGTGTAGGAGGTAGGCAATAAAATATAGGTTAATTCAAGGTCATCTGATAAAGCACAGTTAATATGTACATGGTATGTCTGAGGAAACAGCATTGTTCATGTAGAATGTTTTCTTATTTAGTAGCTTTCTTCTCATTTATGAATAAGAGCCATTCCAACATAAGTTATCTTTCACAAGAATAATTTCCCTACAAAAATGGACTGCAAGAATTAAGCCCCATTCAATCTAAAGCAATGACAAACAACTGGTTTTTGTTTTCCTAAAAAATTTGATATGAAAAGTGTTTTGAATTGCAAAAGCTTTTCTATTAATTATGATATGTTTGAGCATTTTCATTCCAACACAAGTCATGTCAAAAGCAAATATAATATCAGTAGCAAACACCTGTGCATGCACTACAGACGTTGTCCTAAAATATGTGGTAACCTGAGATATTTATAATTATTTACCGGTAAACAAAAATTATGCAAAGATGTTTCTGTGTATAGTTTTACCTCAAAACAAGATAATTTTTAAAGATTCAGCACCATTCTTATAAAAGTCATAACGAAAGTTTTTTGTATTACAAGAATGAATAAATAAATAAATAAATAAATAAATAAATAAATAAATAAATAAAATTTCAGAACTATTCCAACAAAATTCATGTCAGATTGTAATGTAAAACAATTTTATATCCAAAACAACATATTTGTGATGATTCAAAACCATTTCACCAAAAGTCATGCCAAAATAGTTTGCAGTACCACAGGTTTTTAACCTTCCAAAAACAAAGTTTGTCTTGGGGTTAGAAGCTTTCAAACAAGCAATTGCAAAAGTGTTTTTATATTACGGAAGGTATTTTGAGGATTTAAACTGCAAATTTTTCCTCAAATTTAACAAGAACACAGATGGTTTTCAAATGAAGTCATGCATAAGTTTTCTGTATTGCAACAGGTTTTTAACCAAAACATTGCACATACAGTACATTCAGCTTCAATCCTACAATTGTATATTTTTTATTTTTTGTTTACTGAAAATTTTTTCCCCTATTTTAACAACACTATGTGTCAGAACTTTCGGTAACAATTCCTCACTTAATTTCATGCAATAATATTTTGATTTCTCTAAAAGCCCAAAGTGTTGCATAATATCTGTATGTAGTTTAATTAAGTATAAGGTTTAAATCCTAAAAACTGACCTCCCTAAAGGTACAATTTTAAATCCCACAAATACAAAAAAATATTACCAACAATGGCAACATATTTGTTTGAAATTGCCAAAGAAAACCTTGGTCTTTAGCTTTAGTTTCAATTTATCCAGCAACACTTTTATCAAAACATTTTGCATTTTAAAATGAAAAATAAAATCCCTAACCTCAAACATAAAATGTATTTTTTGTCATTAAAACAATTTTATATCATAATTATCTTCTTAATGTGCAGGTGTAATGGGTTTAATGTCTTCTTAAAATCGATAAATAATTAAATCTGGCATTCAGTAGTCTATTACAACATATCTTAATACAATTTAAAAATTTAAAAAGCATTAAAAAAAAATTTAAATTAATATAACTGTTCAAAGACACTAAGAGAAGCTATGGATAGTCAAGTTTAAATTATTCAAGTACTTTAAAATATAAAAAAATCTCAAAGCAATGTCACTCAAGTTCAAATCTGATTCACCTTCAATTTAAATATTTAGGTAACTTGTAATGTTAGATATACCTTGAGGATAAAATACATCCCTCAAAACACAAGGTGACTTTACCCTATATCTTAGTCCAAATCAATTTAGTTGGTTTTTAAGTAGAACAGAACTAAATATTAAAATTCATTTGTATCATTTAACTGAAGGTACTCCTACAATGTGTGGGATGTACACATTTTTTTTATCATGTCTGCCTTCCTTCTATTCAGCTTTGTTTCAATTTGTTATGTCTGCTTTATACTAAATTAAACCCAATATTTTTCAGAAAAATATTTAAATAAAATAAAGTAAAAAAGAAAATTTATGTGGGAGTAGTGGAGTAAACAGATACCATTCATCTATCATCATATTTCTCAAAGGAGAATATAATACAATCAAGTTTTCATTTATTCTTATTAAATTAAAATTGAGGAATAGTTGCTTCTGAAAATCTATGATTCTGTGAAAGAGCAAAGCATCAGTGGCAGCTGTCTCCATAGAAAAAATAAAACAATATGCAAAGACTCCAAAAAGTTTTCAGAGAATCTGACTAAAATTTTGCTAGTTAAAGGTCTCTGTTTTTGTTTTTATTTATTTATTTTTTTCTGGACACACCCACTCTGGTTCTCTCAACAATCTCAGACATAGCCCTCTCTATGAAAACAAAATATTTTGACTAGAGAGTAAAATACCATTACATCCACTCCACTAACTGATAAATAAACAAGACTTATTCTCTACTACAAAGACTCCATCCCATTCTACCCATGTAAAATGAAAGAAAAAAAAACCAAACACCCAACAACAAGAAACCTACTCATTGTAGTCATCACCTATAGCATGTTTATTTGGATTTTGACAACCTTACTTAAGCTGGTGACATCTCAATTCAAGTGAATCAATCTAGAACCTATTTCAACAATCAGATGACAACTTAATTTCAGTGAAATAATCTTGAACCCTTTTAACAATTAATCTTTTAGAGATAACAGATTGTAGAGAGATTAAAAGTTCATAAAAAAATTCCAATATATATTTTTGATTACAATGTTCAAAGTGTTGTAATACTTTTAGCTGATTGTTAGAAACCTGTAAAAATATTGTTTTAGGCATTTTTTTTTCTAAAAATTGTGCAGTATATCACCTGACAGAAGTAATAAAGATTATTGATTATTTCAACTTTTCAACAATTATATGTCTTTGTGTAGGCGTGAACTATGGGTCATAAAAATCATTATATACACCTCTGCCTGATAATACGCATAAAACTGCACTTAAAACTTCACATGTTTTCTGTTAAAAAACAGCTGGTGTAAAATACAAGTTCAGATATTCTTAAAGCATGTTTGGTAAGAATAAATCTTCTATGGCTGACATTTAGTCGAACCCCTGTCTACGATATCAAACCACCCTAGTGGATGCTATAACCCAGTGGCCCCTTTTATTCATGGTTTAGCTAGAGTCATGTTGTCTAAAGATACAAAAAAAAAAAAAAAAAAAAAAAAAAAAAAAACTTAAATTGGTATATAAATGTTAAACGCAGGCATGTGGTCCCCAGTGTATACTACACATCAGGTTTTTTAATGTTTTGACAAAAATATATTTCACCCTCTTATAGACATGGATGAAAAAATATATATTACCCTCTTCAAGACTCAAATGACAAAAATATATATCACCCTCATCTGTCTGCGTAACCAAATTTTTATTACTGAGCATCTACCGATTGCACTGATAGTGATATAGGAATACATGTATCATAAACATGTTAGATTTCCCAATTTTGATGGACAAGTGTTCTTTTGATCGATAAACAAGCGTCTCTTTGTAAGAGTATGGAGGCGTACACAAACAAGATTACCTAGATACACCAATAAATAATTACATCACACAACATTCAACTTACTATATTTATTTATTTCTAAATACATGTATTTCAAGTAAACAACAAATACATTCAATGTCAGAACATCAATTATAATGTACTAAGTATCAAATTGCATATTAAAAGTATGTTACTTTGGCTGATTCTCGAATAAATTCTGGTAAAGAAATTTTAATGAAAAAACCAAAATAATTTAAATAAAATCTTGGTCATAATTAAGGAAAGTGTAGCTCACCTGTATATTTTTTAATACTGGATATGTCAGGAAGAGTGAAGTAGAGTTGAGTAATGGATGTTTTACTCAAATTTTTTTTCACTTTAAATGAGAAGGTCAGCTCTTGGAATAGTAGCAAGGAGTACATGGAGAAAACCACCAATCTTCGACAAACTATCTAACTTTCTCACACTTTAGTGAAAATAGGTTAAATTAAAAAAGCTTAGCCTTTTTAAATCCGGCAAATGAAAACAGGCTTAATACACCATTTATCTAATCTTATCCTTTCTAATCTGGACAAAATATTTAGGATATGTTTTTCGACTTATATTGTATGTAAACCAAAACCATCAAATCTAAAAAAAAAATATTGTACCCAGATCTTGACTGGGGCATAAAACACCATTATTCCACTCCATTCTATACAGCCTTTCTTTTTTTTTTTTTTTTTGAAGAGTTGGGGGGGGGGGGGGGGGTAGGTAGATAACAAAAGAGACGTAAACAATGTTCTAATTGACAAAATTGGTTTTTATATAAAGCTAAGTGGCTAGAGCAGGTTTTACTGTATTTTAAAAATCAGTCAATGGCTATAAGTCATCCATCAAGTGATAAATTTTCACCTGATTCCTACAATTTCACAACAACTTCTTATCTGATTTCTACAAAATAACCCAAATTTCATCCACAATATTTACATCTGGAGTAATTAAAAATAAAAACTGTAAAATTTATATTTTTTTAGGATGTTGCCCTCCATCTTATCTCTGAAACATTTCCGCCTGTGTGCCGTTTAATGATGAGCTATGTACAAAAATGTAATTATACAACACAAGATGTTTTCAGATGCAGATTCTCTACAACATCAGGTCAGAATATGTTAGAAATGGCAGAGTGTGAAACATGGACTGACATATCAACAACGGTGCTGAAAAATGAGAATTTTTGCCTCAGAAAGAGGACTACTGATTCACCAACCCTGTTAAAATGTGAATTTTTGTTTCAGAAAAGGATATTCGATACCTGATTGATGTAACAACTCTGTTAAAAATGTGTTTTTTTAGCCTCATAAGGATTTTCAATATAACAAAATTGATCAACAATTATTAATATTGTTATCTTTTTTTTTTTGGTTGTTGTTGTTGTTGTAATTTTACCTATTTTCCCCCATAAATTAATAATCATCTTTTATTATAAATACTGGAGCCATGTCTCTTTTATGCATGCAAAAACAAGAAATTTTCGATAAACACTAACCCCCCCCCCATGTCAGAAGCAGACCAAACACAGCTTTCAAAAGCTAAATGACCAGTAAACTTCATAACTATTTTTTTTAGCTCTGTCAACACCAAGGAAGCATACTTTAAAGTCAGAACCCGCCCAAAAAATGTTTTACAACAAGCCATGATTTAACAAATATATTGGCAAACAGCTGATGGTACAGCTGATTAGTTTTCTATCTTAACCAAAAAATTAACCTTAAAATTGTTTACCTATGTAATCAAATTAGCTAAGATTGATAGCAGGTTCTGTGTAAGGCAAGCTTCAGTTAAACAGTTATAAAAGAAATTTACATCTTTAATGCCGTACATTTCATTCTTGTTTTATATCTTAGAAAGTTATAAAAACAGGTGCAACTGATGAAAAAAATTACATGTTAATAACAAAATGCGTAGTGAAGAGAGAGAGAGAAGAGAGAGAGAGAGAGAGAGAGAGAGAGAGAGAGAGAGAGAGAGAGGGGGGTCTGAAATATTTGTGTGATTCATCTATGGTGTAATGTTGAATATTTTCACATTTCATGAGAAATTAATCACTTTAACAATTTATCAGGCAGAAAAGAAAACTCAGTAATTGCGTTCCAGATTCAGCACTAATTCATCTTCAGTAGTTATGAGTAAGGTTGAAAGCCTAAATGCCCTTTATAGTACAGTTAATAAAACAAGAAATGCTATTTTAAAGTCTGATGTCACTGTCTGTTGTTTTACATCACATCAACAATTAACTGTCATTTATTAAAACAATTTTTCTTTTACATGTACAATTTTCAAAAACATCTTACAGGCAGGAACAATAAACAGGTCCCAGTTCACAATCATTCCTTAACTAAGATTATACTTAACTTAAATTTGGCATATTTTGGGAATCTCTATTTAAATTACAAATGAAAATTTGTGATAAAACTACATACTGATGTTACAAGCTTAAAGTGATCTTCAAAATGACAACTTAAATTTCTGAATATCTAAACAATTAACCAAATTATTCAGATTTCAAATTTTCAAGATTTAAGTTAATGGAAATCTTAGTTAAGGAATGATTTGGAAACTGGGGCCTGGAAAAATTAGTTGTTACCTTATCATCTATATAAACAGAAATAAAGTGGTTTAAGCTGTTTTTCTACATTTAAGTTTTTGTTGCCCCACATACAAGAAACCATAAGCAAAAGAAATGTTTCAAGTGCTAAGTGATTGTGCAAAAAAGGCACAAAACAGTTCATATAGATCAAACTGCTGCATTTCAAATGGGAAGACAATGTTAGAGGAAGAACAGAAAATTGTTTCAAAAAGTATAAAAATGCTTTCTCAAATGGGCTTCAAAGAGGTATTTCAGATGCTTATTGGGTGCTCTGGGAATGACCAAAACTAAGGTTATCAGGGGTGATCCAAGTCCAAATTGTACTCTTGGCCCAAACAACTTTGGGAAACCTGTTTCACAAGTTATCCCTGATACCTCAGGGCAACTATAAAGGTTTGACAGTTACTAGAAAACCTATGAAATCTACATATACTACTGTACTAGAAAAATCTGATGATCTTGAAGATGCAAATATGTTGGTAGGAAAAAGGGCTTTGAGTTAAATTTCAAATCATTATCAAAATCTTTTTGTTTTTAATCATCTGAAATGATTCATCAAATGAAAATGTTTTCCATATACCTATATATACACATGTAATTTTTTTTTTGCAACCAATATTGTTGATTTCTGACGTGTGTTCCTTACATCAAAGTGAAACAAATATAGAAGTTTGAATTCAATTTACAAACTGTTAATTCTATAAGTGTAACTTTTTGAAGTACAACACACCTATTTCTAATCAGGTCACATTACCAAAGTTTATTCACTATTAGTATCTTATGTAGCTAGCAGTCACAATTTTCTTTCTTTCTTAAAAAAAAAAAAAAAAAAAAAAAAAAAAAAAAAAAAAAAAAAAAAAAAAAAAAAAAAAAAAAACTCTAGGGGTGTTATAGCATGCAAAGTGTTACAGCAGATCCTATGATGTAAAAGCTTGTCTGTTTGCCTCTAAAGGTTGGTGGTATTCTCCACCATTCCAATACTAAGCTGTTTGATATAAATAAAATAATATTTAATAGGATCAGAAAATAATCTTTAATAGGAGCATAAATGATAATTAGTCCATTCCATTCTACTTCACTCTCAACCAGGGGGTACAGTGGCTGAATGATCTAAAGTGTGTGCTACAGTTCACAGTGACACTTAATGCCTAAGTTTGAACCCAACTCAGGCAGACAAATGCTCATTGCCAACAGTTGGTGGTTTTCTCAGGTCACTCTGATTTGCTCCACCATTCTAGAAAAAAATGCCTTGAAATAAGGGAATGAATATTGACTGAGATGTAAAACACCATTGCTCCACTATACACTGAACCACCAATGCCTTTGAATAACATTGCAGTAACAGAGTGGAGAAGTTTCTACAGGGAACCACTTTTGTTTCCATGAAAACAAATAAATGAGTGTTAAGATAATTTACTGACAGCAAGATACCAATAAATTTGATCACTGGGGTAAGGTAACAAAGATTGGGATTTAGACAGACAGAAAATCCATTAATTTGGCTATATATGATGATATTATCAGAAGAAATTACATATTCATGGACCAATATTTTACGTTAAATAGACAATATTGTATGGGAAGTTTAAGATCTTATTAACCAAGACATAAACATGATGGCAACAAAGACTAATATAATGATCAGTATTGTAGGATTCAGACAAAAATATTATCCTGACAGAATCCTATGTAATATACATCTGGGTTCTGTCAAATACTACTAGTATACTAAAGCATCAGGTCTAACAAATTTAAATAGATCACCTGGCTTTAGACAAAACCTTTTAGAAATAGTGATCTAGTCACCGTAAATTGTATGATATATGAAATTAATAGAAAACAATATGAAAATATGTTGTTTCTTTAAGGAAAAGGCTGAACATAAAAAATAGGAGAAAACAAATTCAGAAACATATATTTATATATAAAAAACAATTTTCATATGAAAAAAAAAAATAATACTGACATTTAGGTTTTTGGAAAAGTAAAAAAAAAAGTAAAACTTCTGCTTTTTTTGTGTAGATTAGCTTAAATGAAAGAACACAACATCATGAAACTTTTTTCAGTACAATACTCAAAATGTAAACTTATTAACTAGCAAAACATATTTAAATTCTTTCAAAGTATACTTTATGTCCAATCCTAACATTTTCAGAAAAAAATTTTTTAGTAAATAGATTTTCTTTTAAAATTATTAAATGTTGTCGATTACTGGTTGTTCTGAATGAGACCATTCCAAACCACCTCTACAACAGAAATTTTATTATCAAGCACACCTTACACACAGCAGACAAACAGATTCTTAAATGTGAATGTGATGACTCTGAACCTTCTCTCTATATATAAAAGTAATTCCATTATCGAGCATGCCCTAACAGATTGGACTATACTGGAGAAATATTTTTTAGTGCATGCTAGGATGCGTTATCTGGCAATATATCTATGTATTTATTCATGCTATTTATGGTATCTACAATTATTTATTGTACAAAAATAGAAACATATAATCTCTATATCAAAACAAGGTTTTTGGAGACTTAGAAGTTGATATTGATTCACTGCTGTAATTAAAGTTAAACTTGTATGAATTATATAATTCTGTCAAAGCACAAATCGACCTGATACCACCTACACTTTCCATTTAACAGCATATTTGTTGTAAACATTCTAAAAAAATCCCCTAAACTGATTTATTTTTAACTTACTCAATGGGCTTGTTAGGAACAGCACTATTTTTTTTTAGAAAAAATGTACAACAATATATAATTGTTAAATTGGGCAACATATATTGCTTTCAATGTTTCCAGAACTTTGGTAACTTAGTTGGTAGAGCACTTGCTCCATCTGTAGAAGGTTAGGGGTTTAAACACCAGCAGGGTCTGATGAAAACTTGAAAGTAAGAAATGAGGCCAAGCTCTCAGTATTTAGAAATGAAAGTCACATGTTTTTTCTAATGAGACTTTAAAAAATGATAATGTGTCATATGAATTGTGTGAAACCCTTACTGCACAATGCGCTGTCATATACAGAATTTCTATTATTTCATCTTTAGGCCATAGTAAATCAATACCTAGATTTTCATCAAATTTTTTTTCAAAATGGGGGCGGGGCGGATTTTATTTTTTTTATTTTGTTTTTCAGAATCTCCCACAGACTGCTGTAAATGAAGAAAGAATAAGAATATCAACAAATATAAACATTCACAACCTTTTATTCAACAACATTTTAAAGAACACAATGTATTCCATGTTTTAAACCAACTAACACGAACAGTGATTCTTGAATTCAATGTGTTAGCAACAGGCATCTGATGATCAAGTTTACCACCTACATAGTTGTTATATAATTCCATTAATGTCATGGTGTCTGGAACTTGGCAGCCATACCAGTTTTTTATTGTTTTTAAGCCCGATTTTACAGTGGCTATAATAAATACCATGCTACAACCAATAAGCGAAACACTCTACTTTTGTTTTTGAAAATCCGTCTGCAACTTGATCTGACACCAGTCAACTTCTACGTATAATCCTATGGCTCATGGATTACAAAACACTCTACTTTTGTTGTTACAATGCACAACTCGATCGGAAACCAGTCAGCTTTTACTTATTACCTTATGGCTCATGGAGAGAGCAGATTTGTTATAAAAGCCAGAATCAAAACCAGACACGAGTTCAAAATCCGAAAATAAAATAAATCGGGGCGGGTGTTAAAATAGGGGGTGGGCGGGGATGAAAATCTAGGTATTAATTTATTATGGCCTTAGCTGGAGACATCCTGATATTAGTGAAATATTTTTGACTGGAACATAAAATCCATTTAATCAATTAATCAGCTTTCAATGTTGATTTTATAAATTTAGACTTTCTGAGATATTACTACTATACACAAAAGAAAAATGCCATCTCCATCCTCATATTGCAGCAAAACCTCCATAAAAAATGAATTTAAATATTATACTTCAAACATTTAAGTCAACACTGAACAATGTGCAAAAACAGCTTCGGGAAGTGAAGTTGTTATCAAGGGAATGTCATAACAGTACAAAGTTTAAATCTTAACAAATGCTGCAGGTAATGAATGTTTACCTGAGCGAACCATACTTTATTTCAATGTTGAAAACATTGCATCTAGGATTTTGGTATATACCCAATTCTATGACAATCGCTTTGTCAATTTTTAATGGATGACTCATATTCATTCCCAGTAAAACTATATATGTAATCATTCCGTCGGTTTTTGACTTGATGAATCACATAAGCCATAATTTAGTAATTTACGGGAAGTAAATTAGCCTCCATAAGAAAAGCCTGTATTCCATTGATTTTGTATTTTGTAATTATAATGAAGTGACTGAGACAGTAGAATTATATATAACTGAGATAATAATGGTAGAAAATTATATTTACAAGTAGTAAACAGAAAGATCATCGGGAGAGAGAGAGAAGAGAGAAGAGAGAGAGAGAGAGAGAGAGAGAGAGAGAGAGAGAGAGAGAGAGAGAGCATGCTCTGATTGTCAAAATTTATCAAAGAAATCTGCTATTAGGTATCTTTAGAAGTAAAATATATGGTAAAAAAATTAACAAAGAACAAGGTATGTATTGTGACTGCAGACTATTACATTGTAATATCTTTACAAATAAGTCCCCACTTACCTCAATAAGGGACCTTGGTGGCTAAATGTTCGGAAGCATATACATACCAATTACAATGCCTATCAACAGATCTCTTTGTGAGAATATTTTTAGATCATTTGTTGAAGATTGGGGTTTTTCTTCTGTTTGTGCCACCATCCTTAAAGGGACCACCTCAATATAAGTGAACGAATCTTGACTGGGACAAAAAACACACCATTAGTCAATGTAACTCCATATACCTCAATACACTTTGTCCACTTGTCTTTTATAACTTTAAACTCATCCTCGTCAGGACTGCTGGTCCTTCACATCTTTTATGTTTAATGTTGCATCTTTACAATCCTATGTCTTGAGCAGAAGTCTAAAATGTCTGAAATCAAGAAAGGGGGGGGGGACAGCTTGGTGGTCAAGTGGTCTAAAGCTTACAGATCATTGTGCCTCTCACAATCCAGGTTTGAACCCAACTTAGACAAATCTTACTGTGATAAATTTTGTCATTTTACAATCAATATGTTGATGATTTTGTAAGGCACTCAGGTTTCTTCCACCATCCAAGAACTGACATCTTCCACATAAGGAAACATTTTTGATAAAATGTAAAAAATCATTACCCAACTCATCTAAACTCTGATTCAAACAAAGAGGACAAATTTATGACACAAAGTGAGCATGGTCATCAGTAGTCATGACACCAGACAGACACAGGTGAACAGCTTTTATAAATCAACTTGAAATAAAGTTACAATCACATCTCCTGAAAGTTGAAAATGTCTTATAAACAGGAAGAAAATGTTTTGTCTAATTCAAACACGGAAGACAAATTTATGACACAAAGGAGAGCATGATCCACAGTGGACATGACACAAGACATATAAGGGTGAACAGCTATCATAAATCAGCTTGAAATAAAGTTATAATCACATCTTCTGAAATTTAGAAACGTCTGATAAACAGGAGGAAATGTTTCTGTCTGATTCAAACACAGAAGACAAATTCATGACACAAAAGAAAGCTTGGCTGACAGTGGCCATGACACCAGAAATATTAGGGTAAACAGCTATCATAAATCGACTTAAATTAAAGTTACAATCCCATCTTTTGAAAGTTTGAAATATCTGATAAACAAGAAGAAAATGGTCTGTCAGATCACAACAGAAGACAAATCCATGACACAAAAGAAAGCAGTGCCATCAGTGGCCATGACACCAGATGAATAAGGGCAAACATCTATCATAAATCAACTTGAAATAAAGTTACAATCACATCCTGTGGAAGTTGGAAATATCTGATAAACAAGAAGAAAATGGTCTGTCAGATCACAACAGAAGACAAATCCATGACACAAAAGAAAGCAGTGCCATCAGTGGCCATGACACCAGATGAATAAGGGCAAACATCTATCATAAATCAACTTGAAATAAAGTTACAATCACATCCTGTGGAAGTTGGAAATATCTGATAAACAAGAAGAAAATGTTCTGTCAGATCAAAACAGAAGACAAATTCATGACACAAAAGAAAGCAGTGCCATCAGTGGCCATGACACCAGATGAATAAGGGCAAACATCTGTCATAAATCAACTTGAAATAAAGTTACAATCACATCTTGTGGAAGTTGGAAATGTCTGATAAACAGGGGGAAAATGATCTGTCAGTTTAAAACAGAAGACACATTCATGATACAAATGAAAACATGAAAACAGATGAATAAGTGTGAACAGCTATCAGGTAAATCAACTTCAAATAAAATTACAATCACACTGTCTGAAAGTTTGAAATGTCTGATAAAAAGGAAGAAAATGCTCTGTCATATTCAAACACCAAAAAAAAATTTATGAAACAATGAGCATGGCCAACAACAGCAATGACACCAGACAAATTAAAACAAACAGACGGATGAACAGTCATCATAAATCTACTTCAAATAAACTAAACAACATAAACATAAAGATATTATTGTTTTTCCCTGTTTGAAGATAAAATATGAAATGACATGATCTCTGAAATGATAGTTATTGTATTTTATCTATTGGTAATATTGATCTCCATGGAAATATTACAATTAAAAGCATCTCTCGAATTTATGATTTTTTTCAGCAGGAATAACATTGAAACAAATTAATATATTGACAGACATGTATGATCTTTTTAGTGGTTAAAAATTTAATCTAAATAGAAAACATTAGCTTCATATTATAAATAATGGTTTTATTTTCAAAAAGGAGTATAAATTTTCATTTAATTTCAATATGCTTTTCATTTAATTTCAATATCCCATTGTTAAGAGCAATAGATTCTATTTGAAAAAATAAAACTAATTTGTTCAATAGAACCCGATCTGAATTTGTTCCGATATCCAGATATAGAACTAATTAGATGTATAAATATATAAATGTAAGGATAAATGGTTTTATAATCACCAACTTTAAGATCAGAGTATAATCAAACACAGGATGTGTAGTCAACCATGAACATCTGATAAGGCAAAAACATCAAAAGGTGTTGGATTTCACTGCATGAGTTTACATGAAATCGCTGACAGCTAAAGCAGCACTTAAACAGTTTGAGCACTAGCTGGCTTAATCTTACAAGCAAATCAGTAAGAAAATTTAAAGCACATATCCTAGGCTAGTTTGGATGCTGTTTTCGACCTCAATCATGATTATATTACTTATATTGAGATAGTTTTTTTTTCATGAATTTTGGCAAAATGAAAAGTTTTGAACTTGGTCCTGTCCCCATGTAACAGTGTCCAAAATTAGGTTGTCAGAACCTCGAAATGAAAGTTCAACTATTCTAACATACAAAAATTTCCAAAAAATACAGATTCACCTGCAGACTGGTCTTTATGTTAAACCTAGTTCTAGTTTATCACAGATAAGACCCCAAATAAGAGCTACTGGTACTGAAAATGGTTGGAGTGGTCCAATAGAAATCACAAAAGCACGGTGGGGCCACCACATAAAAACAACTCTGTCCATAGTATTTAATGTTCATACAGACTATATGAACAGGGACCCATTTTCACAATCATTTCTTAACTAAAATTTCCCTTAACTTAAATCCAGCAAATTTCAACAAGCCCATCTGAAACTATGACTTAAGATTTTTAAGAAAACTAAATACAGATGTTTTAGATCTGAAATAATCTTTGAAATGACACTTAAAATTCCTAAATATTGTAACAGGATTATAAATTTTCCAGATTTAAGTAAAGAAAAATCTTAGTTAAGGAATCATGAAAATCGGGACAGGTGTTCTAGAATCTATATCTAGAATTAAAATGATGAAGGCATAACACAGGTTCTATTATCTCAACACATGACCAGGGTGAGAGGATTTGGCCATTACTGGATATAAGCCAACAAGTAAAGACTTACAACAAGGAAAAACCCTTTCCCACTTGAAGTCAATCATGGTTAAACCCACAACGAGATATCTTGGATTTTGACAGTTAATACCTAGTCACCCCAAGCCCTCTAAAGCCATTAGTAATTCAATTTGACCTGTATGTAACTTACCGTTTTCATAACAAATATTTCCAAGTGCACGTCCTGCCTGCATCTTGACATCTATATTGCCTGAATGTAATGAATCTAGTAGGACTGGAACAAATCCTGTATCCACACATGGCTGCCGCAGAGCCTCTGTTACAACAAACGTAAAACAGTTTTATCACAAAACAGTTCACTTATTTAAACTGTATTGTCTTTGTCATGATACCTAATAATATTTGTGTTAACCTTTTTTTCCATTAAATGGAATGGTATTCAAGATAAAAAAAAAATTGGAACTTAGGGGGTGTGGGAAACAGTATTAACCCTAGAAAACAAATGACCTTTTGCAAGCAACCTGGATGGAAGCAAGCTGTTGGAAAATGAACAGACATCTTGACTTCTGGTAGTACAGCATCTATGTAAATGCTTCAGTACAATGTATAAGGAGATTTCATAATGTTACTACAGGAATCAATTTCATAACCAATGGCATTGGTTGTCCTATACAAATATTATCATATAACACATAGTGCAAGATGACAGGTGCATAAATATTCTAAAGCATGTATGTTTTTTTTTTTAAAATCTGCTTAATCCTTAAACTTTGGACAACAATTATGCTGAACCAAACTTAAAATGATAAAACATGGTACATTTGTTTGTTAGCTGCATTTTGCTCTATCAAAGTATTCAGAAATTCATTTATAAAACAATATTTTAAATCAGTTTAATTATCAGCAAATTCTCATTTCATATTTCTTGAATTTAGATAAGAAAGCTAAGTTAGAATCCACCAATTGCTTTTTTTTGGAAATATTTTTGCATGTTTTGTCCTGACATACTAGGTTTTTAAGTACATGTATTTAGAATAGAAGAAGATAATGAGCAACTGATCAACATGTATTTGACAACAACCAAAGCAACCATGAATACAAAACATTAAAAATAAATGACAAAAAAGTCAAACAAGATAATACAAGAAAAGGACAAACATATACTAGAACCACTTTTAATAATGATAATGATGTTGAATGTGCACCGAGGTAAGTATCAAGGCTCGGGTTATATAAAGTACCATTAGAGGGTCCTAAACAGTTAGTCTTGAAATAGACATAAACTTGAAATGACAATCATCCTGGTAAAATCAAAAGTTTAGTATAGCTTACCTGTTTTAGCTAGTTCAGCGATAACCTGTAGTACTTTGACTGTCACAACACCTGTAGTATGTAGTAATATGTTAAAAAGATCTGTAAGTAAGCCATTCTGAGCTAAACTGGCTGACAAATCTTCCCAGTTTTCATCTACAAGTAAATAATAATAATAATAATAATAATAATAATAATAATAATAATAATAATCATGATGATGATGATGATAATGAAAAAAAAAAAAAAAAAAAAAAAAAAAAAAATAATAATGATGATGATGGTATCGATGATGATGATGAGATGATGATGATGATAATAATAATAATAATAATAATAATAATAATAACAGAGGTATCATGATAAGCATACAAGTAACAAGAACTGCTGAAAATAACAACCACAAACTGAAAAATTTTTCTTAAGTGCTGAGCTAATTTTTTTCATCAAGAGAGGGTGACTACAAAACATCATATACATTGTACAGAATAATTGTGAACAAATCAAAATCAGATCTGGCTGAAACTTAATGATTTTTTTGCTGTAATCATTGACATCTTCAGTACACCTTATGTTCATTTTTTAAAACCAAGACTTTCTTGACAAGGAAAGATTAACTATTTGTATTTATATTCAGACTCTCTCTCTCCCCCCTCCCCCACAAGTCCTATTCTGTACAACCTTAACTTAAGCAATAATTAATATTAGCAATACTGTAAAATCACAAATATTTGTGGGGGATTATCTTTATTTTTGTGGGTTAATGAAAACCAAAATTTTTAATTACCATCGCCCTGAATGGATTTATTTTCACAAAACTCAATTACACGATAATTTTTTTTTAATAAGGCAAGACCACGAAATTTCAACCCAACAAATATTAATGATTCTACAGTATCACATTTTAGAATCTAAACTTGATCAGTCTTTTTAAAGACAAATAAATCTATATCCAATATCACTTACAAGGACCAAATCTAAGAGTTGACCATCTAACTTTGGCCAACACACCAAATATGATATGCAGCATATTGTCTAACATTGTAAACATTTGTGCCAAGATAGATTATAATCCATCAAAAGATGTGAAAGTTATGGAGCAGACATGAGATCGAGAAGGATATGTGGGCATATAGATTGACATATTGGACAGAGTAATTCCTATACACCCCCTAAACTTCATTTGCAGTGAGTATTAAACCCCTGAGTGAGTATTAAATGTCTCAAAGTGGATAGCTAAGTTTCCAATATGTGGAATCAAATAATATTGTTTAGGTACCAAAATCTAATCCCTGGTATTTTAACTTTCAAAAATAACTAATTTTTTCTTTGTGTGCCAAATTGAAAATAGAAAAGAGAAGCTGTTAAAAATAGTAATTTGCAATAGCCAAAATTAACCAAGAACACAAAAGCACAGTAAATGATGGAAATATATAAAAAAAAAACTGACAAGATAAAAGCATAGTGCAATCATTTACTTCTAATCTACAACATTTATTCATTTATTGAAATATTTTTTCCACTTGCAGGACAGAAACATTATACAATACTGATTGTAATGCTTAGAATTTATTTCTATCATATAGATATAACAGACTATTAATGTTAATAGATTATTGTTATTTTGTGTTCACTTAATCGATTTTAACAACAGGGTGTCTATTTTTATCGATTTGCCACTATCTAAAATCACCAATAATTTTACTTTTAAATTTCAAACTGAAAGAAAATAATTAAAAGATAAATAGATGTTTCTGTATTTTGTCTTCTTTCCAATGAACTGATAATGAAAAATATTATTAGCTTACAAAATGTGGATTTTTTTTTAAAACTAAAGCATTCTCTTGAGACAAGTATAGATTCCAAACATTGCCTATTGGAGCAAAATTTAACGTTCTACCTCATGACCTTGACCTTAATTCACACACATAAACTATGGTAAGTATAAAATGTGTGGTCTTGTGAGGTTTTAAATTTGTGGCAGGACTGATCAGAATCTTTTCACAGATATGGATATTTTATCAGACTGCCAGTAGTTGAACTGCCCTAACAGAAAGTTAAAGTTATGCATGGACTAACTGCATGCGATGATCCCCATGCCTTAAGCTGAGCTTTGCTAAAGCTAGTTGAACTCATTAAAATGACAAAAGTTTTATTGTTTTGTACTGTGTAAAGTATTCAGTAGAAAGCACAAAATTTTTAGACAAGACTTGCAATTTGGTGGTCTCTTGTTTTAACACTAATTAACTTCTATATTGAACTAATGATTTATTTATTACATGCATTTGGAAAAGAGGGTCTTTGGTGGCCCAGTGGTCTAAAGCACACACTTATGGATCACAATGCCTATCAACTCCTGGGTTCCAATTCCACTTGGAACAGATTGTTTGTCAGTTCACTTGCCAAAGGTTGGAGGTTTTCTCCAGGCACTACGGTTTCCTCTACCATCCCAGAACTGACCGCCTCAGTATAAGTGAAAAATCTTGACTGGGGTGTAAAACACCATTACTCCATTCCATTTTGAAAAGCCCTTCCTAAATACCCATACTTAATACCCAAGAGCTTCAAGGGCTGCTTAAGAATCAAATTCTCCTCACTGCCTAGGTTCAATTGCCACATTGGCATATCTTAGTATGAGAAAGATTGGTGGTTTCTTCAGGCACTCTGTTTTTCTCCACTGAACTTGCCCACTTAATACAATAAAAGATCTTGACTTGGATGCTAATACCATTACTTCATTCACTCAATAAGTCTTTACGGAATATCAATATTAATATCATAGGTCATAAAAACAGAATAAGATGTTTACCTGTCAATCAATGTAACACCTTTAATTTATACCTGTCTTGTTACCTGTGTGTATACCTGTGAATATCCTATCTATTGTTTTATTACAGGATATTAATGGTCCATGAAATTGATCAGGTAACACTATTTACCTGTTGAAACAATCAGTGACAGAGATAATATCAAGCTTTGATTTTCTCTTCACATAAATGCTTAATATACAGGTACTTATTGTCAGTCCTAAATGATTTATATACTAATAAACAGGAGAGTCGAGGAAATGGATGCCTGATCCTGCAGGAGTTGAGTTTAGTTGAGAAACAATCCAGTCAAAATTATTTCACTTTTGACAAAGAGGTAAGTTCTGGGGTGGTGGAGGAACCTATCTGTGAAAACCACAGAACTTTCAGGATCCCAATGAATTAGAGAAGGACAAAGATTTTAAAAAGAATAAAAAATAAAAAGTATAAGATTTCAGCTGCAAACTATTTTTTTTTCTATTTCTAAACTGATGGCAACTACAGACAACTATTTATTTGAATGAATGAATGAAAAAATGTTAAAAACTGTAACAGCTAGAGAATAATTGCATTAGGGCTAAATAAGTAACTGAGACACATCTAAAGCATAACCATTCTTAAAATATAAAGAATAATATTTTATTAAATCAAATTCTCTTCACCTGAATTACCACCATAATTTCCATAATTTTAGAAAAATTGTTAAAAGACTCAACCATTACTAATTGTCTAATGTTTGTTCATCAGAAGCAGAAATATTTCAATCTAATGGATTCCTAAAAGGTTATTTGGTGCAAAGTACACACAGAAAAGCAAACAAAACAAACAATTATGGACAATAAATATAATAATCTGTTTTCTTTCAATCAATATCGACATAGAGCTTTTCTAAATTAATTTCTTTACATTTCAGATTTTTTGTTTGTTTTTATTCTATTTATTCTACAATGAGTAGTGTGGACCCCAAACATCCTTAGCGGGATAAAATTTCGAAATAAGAATGAATGATGTGTGTTTAGAACATATTGACTGATAATGCCAGTTATGAGTATTTAGATGATATCAAGATTTCACCAGCTATTTGGTGTGATTTTATGTATTAAATCACACGGAGAAGAGTAATGGATTACCTCCAAGTTAAAATTTTTTTTATTTATATTGAGGCAGTTAATTTAGGAACGGTGGGAGATAGCACAGCACTTAGAGAAAACAGCTGTCATGTTGGGTAACCTAATTGACCAACTGAATCTAGACCATGAGATGTGCTATGAGTTATGGCCATAAAAAAAAGCCTTTAGTTTCCACACAGACTGGTGCTTTTCAGTGGTTTTGTTTGCCTAAAATTACTACAGAATAAAGGTAGTTTCCCCTTGAGAAATAAGAAAAAATTTCCCAATTTGACAACTAAAATTCTCCAAAAGGCAACGGTGACAAAGAATCAAATAGTTTAAATTAAATCCAGTTGTCCAAAACTGTTCTGACAGACATAAAATGTTAGATATTATCACAATATAAGACCTTTGCAATAAATTTCAAAATTCTTAGTGTAATATGTGACATAAAAAGGGTACAAATTTTCCCAATCTGAAAGGTAGAAGGTAGTTTTTAAAAAACATAGCAAAATCACTGCTTTTATATGTTACTTTATATGAACCAAATAAGTGTGTAACATTTCAAGTTAAATACAGACCCACTACAAGGAAATAAACCTGCCATTTTATCTCTTATGGCAGTTTGGTAGATGAGAATGATTTGTAATTTAGGTCTTGCTAAAAAGATATTGTGTACCAAGTTGAAGCTTTACTTATGACCCTACGTTAATACCTTTTATTCTACATGTTATTTCTCTCCACTTGTGAAAAGCAAGTGTCTACTATGTCACAGTACCAGAAAACCGCTACCTAGTAAATAGATGATATTATATAGGAATGTCCCTCAAATGAAAAAAAAAAACCAAAAAAAAAAAAAAAAAAAAAAAAAAAACCACCCACCCAGGATTAAACTATTTAAATGGATTGGAGCTTGGTTCAAAAGATATTTTGTTAAAACAGTTTACATTGGACCAAAATTCACATATATCTTTTTCTATTCTTTTAATTTTTGTTTAAGCTGTTTTATTTATTTATTTATTTATTTATCTATTTATTTTTTAATCTTTGCTAAATACCCTAATGGATTGCCATGAAATGGTACATGATAATTTATTGCAACATGAAATCAATAGTACAAACATTTTCATGACCTGGATTGCAAACTTGTGAGAGAAAGAGAAAAAAAAGATGTCACAAGTTAGGTGATTTAAAGGATTGTACAATATGATTACAGAAAGAAAAACAATCAAATTTTACAGAAAAATGTTTAGCATCATGACAAAATGAACATTCTATGTTGAAAAATCAATATTACTGGCAAAACAAAATAATCTATCCCTCTTGGTTGGAATTTAAATTTACAAGTTTTTGCATTAAAGATGACATGAAACAATGAGAGAATTAGAACCTGACACATTGATTAATCATTTATCTTCAGATTATGTAAAAACGCAAAATAGGCTATGTAGGACGTTTTTCGTATGAATTATGTGAAATGCAAAATAGATTATACAGAACATTTTTCTTACAAATTATGTAAAAATGCAAAAACAAGCTCTTTAGGACAATTTTTCGTGATAATAAATGTAAAAACTTATGACTACAAATGTAAATAAAATGCAAGAAAAAAATAGTTACAATTATGACTGAAACATAAAATGTGTTATGTAGGACATCATCCTACAATCACATTTGTCAACAATGCTTTCAGAGAAGTGCTGCTTGCTGTTCAGCTAGTTGAAAAAAAAAATAAAGAAATAAAAAAATAAATTTAAAAAAAATAATAATAAAAATAAATAAAGAAATAAATAAATAAATAAATAAATAAATAAATAAATAAATAAACTCCACACACATTTGTTTGTCAAAAACTTTTTTATTGTGCTCTGGTTTCTTAAAACATCAATTGCTTAACAAAAGCTCTCTTGCACATTGTACATGTGAGCTGAAAGGGCCAGCCGTGATTTAAACAGCATTTAATTATAAAATGATGAACTTTTTTAGTATACATTTCATTTTTGGAATCACAATGAAGATGCACAATTCATCTGCATTATTAACTAACTAAAATGGCCAATGATTCAGTTCTAAAATATAATTTTATGGTTCCAAAAAGCAATGTTTACTAAAAACACGCTTATTTTAGGTTTTACAATACTCCTAGATGGTAAATTTGTTTGTGTTGATATTTTTTTCTAGCATAACGCCTTTTCTGGAAGTAATGACTAAGCTAAAACATTGATTTGTATCATCAATCAACAGGAATTGACCAATGTCCAGACTCCAAACCTACACTCATTCGATTGTAAAATGTAATGGAGATGACCACTGTCCAAACAAACAATAATTCACTTGCTAATATTACAACAAATGGATCAATATTACTGGCACTTTCTGTAAAAACTGTTAGCGTGGTAATCCTTTGTTTATAACCAACGGTTTACAATGATGTCCATTGTCAGGTGTAATGATAACAGATATATACCTGTTTATTTACAAAGGCTTAGGCTATTGGTAGTTTTTTAATTAACGAGAATTCCTCTGTGGTCGCTTTTTACAGATACAATTACATATATCCTCATTACTCACGTGTGCTTAACCACTGAGCATGTGTGAATGACTGGATATTAAAAATGACACGACTTGTTTTGAATAATATCAAAGTATTCTGTAACACATCTTGGTTATCAATATAAAAATTAAAATTGTCGGAAGTCCACCCAAAAACTTTTAAATCTGTTTATTTAAAAAGAGTCTTCTATAGCACCATGCTAAAAATCTTTCATATTGTAGAATTTTGCTTTCTATGAAAATTAATTTTTTTTTTTGAGAAATGGTACTTTGGGTCTTGGGAATTTTGTTCATGACTTGCACAACCCAGATTCCAGAACTTTTCTAAAATAAATCAATGATTTTACAGTTTTGAAAATAAGGCAAATCCTATTAATTTTGTGATGTTTTTACAGGATCGCATAGCAATTTTAAATGTGAAGTAACTGAAACAACAAATGCTTATTAAGACAGTATAATATGATATAGTTTGACTATCTTAGCCATCTATTTAAATCCTTTATAATTATCATTGGCAAAATAGGGTAAAACTTAAAGTTCTAGCTCACTAAAATATAATAAAATACCAAGAAAAACCGGTAATTATTTTTTAGCTTGGTTTTAGTATATCTGCATTTTGTTGAGAGCCCTGCAAATGCAAACTAAACGGTACACTTCCCGACTCTAAAAGTGGGTTTAAAGTTAATGCCAAACCCTGTAAGTCTTTAAGACCACTGAGTTTCAAAATTCAAACCAAGCAAAACAGCCAGTCTAAAAAATTATCTATTTATCCATTGGTCCTAAACCAGTAAATTTTACAATCTATTTGGGTTAATGCAAAAATCCAATGTTCAAGAACCAACAGATTTTTTATTGTGCTATTCCATTTTTATGAAGACAATTTGGAAGGGGAAAAAGGTAGTCCCGAACCTGTGACCACTGGAGTTTTAAAATCTGTTCAAACATCTTTCCCTTGTAGCAATTGGTATTATTTACTCTGTAGTAAGTCAAACATCATTATGAGCTTGAAAATTTAGGAGATAAACTCAAATAAAATCAAGAAAACAAATTTAATCGTTAACCTACCTTAATAATTCAGATTAATATTTTACAAAGTTTTTATTTTCATTTAAAAAAAAAAAAAAAAAAAAAAAAAAAAAAAAAAAAAAAAAAAAAAAAAAAAAAAAAAAATTTTGAAAATCAGTCGATGAACAACCGAATATAAATATTAAAATGTTTCAATTGAACCATTATTACTTACCATTTTCATATTCATTCAAGTAGTTAATTATTCTATCTAAGCATTTTTCCTGTTCGTCAACATCTTCTGAAACCCGTAATTTTGTTAAAGTTCCGATGACATCTTCATCATTGCCAGCTGTTAATAAAAAGTTTGCCATTATTAGAAATATATACGATGAGATTTGTTAACAAGAAAATCTTGTATACGTTAATGTAATTGATCCGAGTGATCATATAATGTTTTCAACAAACGTGTAATTATTGAGCTAATAACATTTACACAATAGAACCAATCAATGAAAATTTCTGATACACCAAACACAGTATCCGATCGTAAATTTATTCGACAGAAATACTAATAATGTTATTCCAGACATGATCACAAAATCGCAAAATAAAAACATGACGAATCGTGTCAAGATTACACACTGAACATATGAGTTCGGGATTCATGTTCCATGCTTTTATGCGTCCGACTTATCCTATGATAAAACAAATCAAAATCGGAGTTTCTACAATAGACTGGTGGGAATACTTTACACGGAAAACATCTATAAATTAGGCTAGTATTATAGTGAATACCGCAACAAAACAAAAATACTCATAATTCACAACAAATAAAATGATAAAACATATTGTAATGCATAACTTTTGTTGTAGCTGCCAGAAACGACGAGAAAATTAACATTCCATTACCAGTTCTTAATTAAATACAGTGTATTTGAGATTCTAAAAAAGGAATTGTTAAGTGACAAAAATTAGATTAACTTGCCAGATCTTCCAAGACAATAGCGTCAATATTGTAAATTTTTAATGAAATACTATGATTTTTCTAGTGGTATGAATGTCAAAGATGAAACCGTTTTTGTAATTTGTTTAAAGAATTTTTTTTAATGATATTAATTCTTTATGATGAAATATATTTTGCCTTAAAATTGTTTCATTTATTGAATGATTTTTCTTTATTTAACTGAGACTTCATTGCCTATTTAGAAAGCTGATGAAATTTAAACCTATAAAATATTATGGTAGCATGGTAAAAAGATGTAAAAGATGTACAGGTGCATATATCATGGTAGTGTCCCAAAACAACATTATCTGACTAAAAAAATTAAAAAAATAAAAAAAAAATAATAATAATATAAAATAATAAAAATCAAAAAAATAATAATATAAATAATAAAAATCAAAAAAAAAAAAAAAAAAAAAAAAAAAAAAAAAAAAAAAAAAAACAACAGTAAATAAAAGAAAAAAAATACAATAAAATAAAAAAAATAAATAAATAAATAAATAAATAAAAATAAATAAAAAATAAAATTAAAAAAAATAATAAATAAATAAAATAAAAAAAATAAATAAATAAAATAAAATAAATAAATAAATACCAGTAAATAAAAATAAATAAATACCAGTAAATAAAAATAAATAAATAAATAAATAAATTAATAAATAAAGTTGTAAGACAACTGCTTTGATTATCATTATAAATACAATAAATATTCGTCATGTATAAAATGAAATTTGGTGCCATATTTTCATTGACATGGCTGTATAAATACAAGTATTAACTCTATAAGCTGACCTAACAATGTTAGATTTTTATTATATCGTCTATGTGCTGGGGCCTCGGATTACAGCGCCTCTCACCACCTGGGTTCAAATCCCAATAGGGACAGATCCTAGTGTGAGAAATTTTGTCAGTTGGCTTGTTGAAGGTCGGTGGTTTTCTCTGGGCACTATGGTTTCCTCCACCATCCCAGGACTGACCGCCTCAAAATAAGTGAAAGAATCTTGACTGGGGCATAAAACACTATTACTCCACTCCACTCCACTCATCTATGTGCTAAATCTCAGAGCCATATTCCCTAATTAAGTTCTTAAAAATATTTTTCATCAAAGACTGAATTTCATTGCCACACTTCAAGTTTAAATTTTCATACATATTTATCATTTATAAGAGTAATTTCAGATCCATATTTCTGTAAATTTGACAATCCTATAAATATTTTTTGTCCAATAGTTGAATTTCAGTGCCATTTTCCTATTATACAATTACTGCACTTATGACTCATTGGTCGAGTGTCTGCCTCAAGGATGGGAGGTATATAATTCAAACCCTGGCCACATCATACATTAGACTTAAAAACTGAACAACTGCTTCATTCCCTGCACTTGCCATTGAGAGGAAAGAGTACTGACTGGTTCACTAAGTCACTTTAGTGTCAGTATAATGTGACTTTGCGAGTTTTGCGATTGTCTGCAGCATACTGACTTTTTGAGCTAGCACCTTTACAAAAATCCCTCCGAGTGCAGGCTTGTAAAAGACCAACCATGATAGTATCTCCCTCATCTCACGTATACAATTTGTCAAAGCTCTTAGATTAATTACCAGTAAGAGATTTTTAGCGTTGCTCTTGTCTCGAAATAACTAAAATATTCCTGATGTAATGTTAAACATTATAACCAACCAACCAATTTATTATACAACTCCAGTTATTATGCATCTAAAAACTCCAGCTTCAATTATTACATGGGATAAAATATTACACTAAATACTTAGGGCCCTATAACAGTACTTAAACCAAACTATAGGTCAAAATATGTCCATCATATAAAAAATATTATTACTAGAGTATTTATCTTATATTAAGGTAGTCAGTTCAGGGATGTGGGGGAAACTTGAGTGCCCAAAGAGAAAAAAAACAACTTTCAACAAGCAAGCTTACAAAGTTTCTAACACTAGAATTTGTGTGATTGGGGTTTAAACCTAAGCAATGAAAAGCACTGTGATCCATAAACGTGCTTTAAGGTCACTTAGCCCCCAAGATTTCCGTCTTTGCTAGAAATTTGTGACAACTTTTAACAACTTATTTTACATTGTTCTTTCCATCCATTTAAAACTAATTTTAAAGAAAAAATTCAAACATATAGAAATTATATGAGGTCATTTTTCACATTAAATCCTTTTTTTCTTTGGATTATCAGATAAAATAGTGACCCATCTGAAATGCTTTAATGCTTAAATATGAACTAGCTGATGGTTAAGACTGCAAGTGATCAGAAATGAGACAGGTAATACAGAAATCAAAATTCAAATGTTGCTTGTGAAATTGACAGATTTTGACACTAAAATACACTTAATACAGCCACAAGAAATAATAAAAAAAAAAAAAAAAAAAACTAAATAGTCACCTAGCCAATATAAGGAAAGCATGAGATGTGATTGAAAACTACCAATAACATAAGGACACAGTTCTAGTGCTGATAATTCATCGAATATTAAACAGTTCACAAATTTTAAGATAGTTGTTAAATCTTCTCCAGATCCTACAATTTAATGTTTTTTCTATTTTATTACAGTGTGGCAATAAATCCTGATTATAAAAGTACTGTTGTGCTGAGTGGTACTAGTGCTGGTCTAAAACTAGGCTAAACCAATGTTTGCATGACTGACATCATCATGAAGTAATGGTGTGTGTGTGTGTGTGTGTGTGTGTGTGTGTGTGTGTGTGTGTGTGCGTATGTGTGTGTCTACTTTGTACTAGGGCATACTCATGGTGACTTTTCATTTTTTAGATTCTCGCTCACTCAGACATTTCCTAATGTTTCTGCACCACATGAATTTTATCCTGACCACCTGGTTAGCACAATCACTTAGACACATTTCCTGGGGTTGCTACCCCTTTTAACCCTTGTACGGAACACCTGGTACAAATACGTCAGAAGCAGTGTGAACTGAAATAATATCCAAAAACTTTCCACAAGTCTTTTATGAGATTGTAACTCCAAAGTCACTCAGATTGGAAAAATTAACAGACAACTTATGTTTTCAAAAAAAAGAAAAAAAAAAAAAAAAAACAACAACAACAACAACAACAACAACAACACAAACAACAACAACAACAACAAAACTAAGGTTCAATTTGCATTTTAAAGTCTTTGACTAGTCTGTTGCATTCCTTTTTCCATATCAGTAATCTGACATTGAAATTATTTGTGTATCCTACAAAGGAAACAGGACAACTCGGCCTTATTCCATCCCGGCCCCAAGACAAGTCGGCCTCACTTTCTAGACAAGTCGGCCCCATTTCTGAAGTATAATAAAATAAATTGATTTTTTTTTTATTAATATACAGAATCAGTTTCAAATATAATTAATTATTTTTGTTTGATCACCCGAAAGCGTAGCCCTTTGACTGGACCTGCAGCCAGTGCAACACCGGTCAGAGGATTCCGTTTATTTACAGTTAAAAGAAATGAAATTTTAGAAAAAGAATGTCACGGATCGTGATATATAAAGTAGATATCTACTTTTAAAAAAATATATTTTAGTAAATCAAAAAAAAAAAAAAAAAAAAAAAAAAAAAAACAAAAACTCCAGAAAATTGGTAAACTTAATGCAGCTTTAAGTATCATATCTCAAAAAAAAAAAAAAATAAATAAATAAAATAAAATTATGGACTCGCAGATACGGAAACCCTATATATATATAGTTCGCATTTAAGGTCGCAAATATTGAACTAAGTTGTTGAAAGATTGGTAACATTTGTTCTAAAACCTTGAAAAACTAGTTTTAAGGCAGACGTGAATCAGACAGTAATTACATCTGTTCAGAAAACACAATACACAACTTTGCAAAATATATATCATTATAACAATCACAATGGTCGGCTTGTCCATTAATTAAAACATTAAAATCGATACCTACAAAAGGGGGCCGACTTGTCTTTCAACTGTGGGCCGACTTGTCTATTTTTCAGGGCCGACTTGTCTTAAGATGGGGCCGACTTGTCTTTGGGCTGAGTGGTCTTAGGGCCGATATGTCATGTATTCCCTACAAAGACCTCCTTCATAGAATTTTACTGAGAGGTTTGTATCTGCATCATTTCAACATTATAAATTCTTAATTAGCTATACCATGATTTTAAGGCAATATAGTACTAATGCCAAGCAGATCAAAACAGGCTACCTGAAGTGTCCAAGACTAAGCCTGTGCTTTTACCAAGCTCAATGTTTTTCTTTAGTTTGTTCAGGCTTAATTAAAAGAGTGTCACTAACACTGCCTTGCTCTCACACAATATTTATATAATTTGTGATATCTATTATTCCTCTTCTCTAAATATTTTATAATGAAATTTTATACAATATCCTGAGCACTTGTATTTCTAATAAACTTTGCTTACATTTGAATATGAGTGTTTTATTTATTATAGGCCAAAATGTGGGTGTGGCATAACTGCCATGTTCAAGCCAAAATTTTCAATTGAATTTAAAATTTATCATCTGCTTCATTTAAGTCAATTCTTTGAAATGTAGACTAGGGACCGACATGTGCAAAGTGTGACCTTTAACAGGTAACCTCTGTGAATACTGGTTCTATTACTAAGCATAGGTCTAAGTTCATCTGAAGGTATGCTAGTACAAAGTAGACATACACACATTACTTGTTGTTGATGTTAACTTGTGACCTGGCTGGCACAAGCATCATTTTGTGTATTGATCTTAGTAGCTCAGTCGTGTGACACTCGGTTTTATAGCTCCAGATTCGACTTTGCTTTTTTCTACCCCCTGTTAACCGTGTCGGTGCATCTAAACCAGAAATAAGATATGCATTGCACACTGAATATCTGTACTTGCAAATCACTCTTCTATAGCAGGCAAAAATCAATCATGCATGATTTCTGATTCCATTGATAACATTATTTAGTCTTTAAAAATATTGAAGTATTTCATTAACGCTTCACCATCTTGATTCGATGACAGACATCCAAATACTTACCCATACCGCCTGAATTTTCTATGTAAACAATGTTACATGCGCGCTGCCATGACACCGGAAGTAAATTAAAGATGTTAGGGGAAACGGATATCTTCGTTTTCAGTTGAGGGAAAACCCCAAGAAGTATCGAAAACTAATTTATATTTTGTTGTGAAATATAAGCGGTTGATTAATTTTTAAATTAAACTTTAAGTTTAATATGTTTTAAAATATTTTTATATCATTTATCTAAAGAACGTGCTTTTTAGGGTTCAACAGTTTGCATGACATGGCATAAATAAAGGCATAACTGCAAAATCATACAGTGTGAAAATTCTACAAGGTGCGCTCTGGAGTAAATTTCATTTCCTGCTTTCTATATTTAGAATTTTTGGGGATGAACCGAAAGTTCTAATTTTCAATGTCAAAATTCTTTGCTGAAATAAAAAAATTAATCAAGAAAACATAAAGACATGTAAGTTTTATGCTGAAAATAAGTAATTTGAATCATTTTAAGAAAATTTTAATTCATGGTTTATAAATTTCTACCGATAGTTTTATGGAAACCCTCTGGTGTAAATAGTCTTGTATTCGAAATTGGACAAATTTCCCTATCGGTTATCATAGGATTACTTATGGCGGTTTCGATCATAACACGATGGCCTTCACGGTATTTTTAAAGGGTGGGACACCCTGGGGGTTTAGAATCCAGGGTGGAAAGGAATTTAATGAGCCAATAACAATTGCTAAGGTAAGTTTATGAAGCTAATATTGAAAGTCATTAGTTTTTAAAAGTGTAAAACTTCAGATTTTTTAGCTACGAAATGGGTCTGGAAATAGGATATCTCCATCATCTACAGGGGGTTGAATATCAAGTTTTGAAAGTGAAAGTGATATTCCAGGTAGTCGTATCTTCTAAGTCAGGGTGAAAAAAAAATGAATTGCGAAAAATTTAAAACATGGAATTTTACCATATCTTCAGAAGTCTTATTTTTAAGATCTGTTAATAAGTATATATGTTATTTAATTTTTTACTTATAAAGTTTAAATAAAATATTTAATTTTAAACCTGAAGAAGTTCTTTTATAATCTTCATATATTTTTTTTAATTGAAATAAACTTGTTTTTTTATAGTTGACTGTATTTGTTACCAAAACATCAAAAGTTAAGCAAGTTATACATTTATTTCGATACATCGGTTAACAATATGATATAGTACTATAGTACTAATCGTAGTGTTATTAAAGGTGTATTCAGGTGTAGATTTGTTACACCATAAACAGTATAACCCTTGGCATTGTGAATATAACACTTGGCATTGTCTGTAGTAATGATTGTAAGTCGTTATAATTTAAATTCTTCACCGGTGCACTATTAAACATAATCATAAAAGGATTTATTCTATGTATTTATAAATGGCTTATGTTACTTAAAGTTTAAATATTTGTTCTAGATTTTAATTACAATTCTTTACCTGTGGTTTTTATATGCAAAAATAGAAGGTCATGTTTTTTGCCGCTTTTGTTATCAATATGGCATATCGAGGAAAAGGTTTTTTCAAAAACTGTTACGTGTTAACATTAACAATAGTGGCAAATGTTCAGACATTGAAAGTAAAACAGCATACTTAAAAAATTATCTGAAGGTCAGTTTGGAATTTTACAAGTCTTTAACTTGTTTGGATTGTTCAAAGTAAATTGTTAAATTTTTCATTTGTTTTGAGTAATTTGTAATTTTTCATTGCATGATTTAAAGTTCAGGGGTTTAATTTCTAGAATCTAAACGGGGTTGCTCTGTCATTTGCAGAGTTGTCTAAATTGGTCTTACTGAATGTTCTTTAATCAATATAAGGAAGCAAAATTTAGAAAGGAAGATTTGGGGTTGTGTGAGTGGGGGGGGGGGGGGGGGGGGGGGGTTAGACCTTTAAGTTACCTTAGGTGTTACTGGTATTTATAGAACTTGTGCCTCTTATTTCAATTTATAAGCTTGATACATATGGATTGTAGGTTTTTCCTTTTAGCCAGTGACATCTCAATATAAGTGAAAATTTGTTTACATTATTAAAGTTCATACAATTGATCAGTCCCCCCTCTACACACAGACTTGCTCACATTAGATACAGTCATATCTGAAAAATCCCAGTGGTGATGTATAGAGATGGATAATGTAAGAATATATATATATCAGTAAGAAATAATTACTTATGATGTGTATTTCTTACATAACTTACGCTGTATCTTTGACTACATAATGTCTGTGTGACTAATAAGATATAATGATACATATTTCATTTTTATAGTCATCATGTTTCGACATTTTAGTACTTACGTGCACTCAAAAGATTCATTTTATTTTTTTTGCTGTTTTATGTTTTTACAGAGAGCAAAGGTCAAGTTTTGTGTTTAAAAAAATGAAATAAGCAATGATATGTTGAAATACAAGTGTTTTATTATATCATAAAAATGTCTGTGATAAGCATTCAAATTCTTTATTTAATCATATATATATATATATATATATATATATATATATATATATATATATAAAGATATATATATATTGCCTCTCTAACGTACAGAAGTTGGGCTATGTGTGCACAGAGAATCATCATCATTAACCTCTTTAGATTATCCAGGCATTTTATTTCTTTAACAAGGGTGGGGCCTGGTTGTCCAGTTGAGAATGACGTCTCCCGTCCATGCTTTGTCTCCCGTCCATGCTTTGTCTCCCGTCCATGCTTTGTCTCCCGTCCATGCTTTGTCTCCCGTCCATGCTTTGTCTCCCATCCATGCTTTGTCTCCCGTCCATGCTTTGTCTCCCGTCCATGCTTGACAATCCAGTGGATTTGTATCACAGAGAATAAAAAAATGAATAATATAGTGTAAAGATACCAAAATTTTCTTTAAAAAAACAAATAAAACCTTGATGCATCACCTCCATTTATGTAAAATTTTGGCCATAGAAACAGAGAAAAAAAAAACATGGTGTTTGGACTATTTAATTTAGGGCCATTAGCAAAGTTGCTAAGTTATTGATGAACATTGAGCATTATAAGAGTTTTCATTGCATGTGATAAGCATTAAAACTTAAAAATTCAAAGTTAAGATTTTTTTGTTAAGTCTATATGGGCATAAATTCAGTGCATGTCCAAAGTTTTACAATCAGTTGTCCAAATATAATGCAAAATCACAAATATTCATGGGGGATTCAATTTCGTTATTTACATGGGTTACTGAAAACCACAAAATTAAACGTCATCGAAAATTTTTAATTACCATTGCCCTCGATAGGATTTATTTTCACAAAACTCAATTCTACAAAAATTTCTACCACCAAATATTTTTTAAAAAGGCAAAACCATGAAATTTCAACCCCAACAAATATTAATGATTTTACAGTATATGTTTGTTTATATTCCTGTTTTGGTTTTTCTGTTTCTTCTATAAACTTTTATTGTTTTATGTTCTTGGTTGCTTTAATTGTTGCCAAGTACACACAAATATTTTATTATTTATGCTTATAAGATTTGATTTACAAAAATCACACAGATCTGTGACTAGAAACTTTTTCAAAATGGACTTAATAGATCACTGGACATTTTTAAAATACCACCATGATAACGGTTCCGTTTTAGTTACCAAAGACCTCACAATTTTAATTTTAAATTTCTTCTTATCAGTTAGTTTTAATGTATATAATTAAATTTTCAGATAAAATAGAAAATATTTTCAAGAAATATGCGAACTTCAATGGATTTATTTCTGCACAATCAGTTACTCACTTTGTAAAATAAATAAATGGACCATTGAACTTAACATATTTCTCAAAAATATTTTCTATTTTATCTTTTTCAACATTAAAAACAACTATTAATGTTAGAAGAAATTTTAATTTTTTTGTAATGAAGCTATTTGAGACTTTGAGTTTGTTACACATTTTATATAAATTGGACAGAGGTCACAGTAGGCAGATGTTAGTAGTTAAAATAGATATTTAAACTATTTTTAATTTTATATTCATATGCATGTAGATATTCTTTAATCTAGTTGTGTATAAGTTATCGTAAAAGTGATAGTTTTTTTTTTTTTTTTTTTTTTTTTTTTTTTTTTTTTTTTTTTTTGTACAAATATTTAAGGTGTCTATCGATATAGGTGGTTTTATCGCAGGGTGATACATTACGGAACAAGTGTAACTATTAACTATATACCGTCTACTGAAATATTGATTTATAACTTTAAAAGTTTGTCAAGAAGTGTTTTTGTTTACATACGCATATATATACATATTGTTATTTAAAGCCCCTTAGGCTTTGCTATATAAAAGCTCTCGCTCAGTGGTGAAGAAAAAATTTTCTTTGTAATTTTTAATTTGTGTTTATTTATGTAGTACAGGTTGAATTATAAATATTAAACAAAAAAAATTAAGGCAATTTCGAACCCTAAATGATTTGCGGGATACCAGGGTTTGTGGGATATTCTTTTTGGATCACAGCTGAGCTAGCCTTAAACTGTGATAAACTACATGTATATTGTAGCATATCGGGGTAAGCTCTGGTTCCTGAAAAGTAAGAGCAAAAAAAAAAAAAAAATAAATAAATAGATGATAAGTCAACAATAAAATTTAAAGTTAATTTAGATGAAGCATTCCTCAGAAACTATAAGCTTATAGTGAAATTGATGGAAATTTTGGAGCAAAAATATAGCCAAAAATATTTTGGAGCAAAAATATAGCCAAAAAAATTTTGGAGCCAGAAATTATAAAAATTAGCAAATTTTGGCTAAATTCGTGAATGACAGAACATCCGCTGCATATGTAAAATATGCATTAGCAGTGTTCTTTGTTATTGTGCAATAGAGATGTTCATTGTCAATAGTCTTTTGGAATAAAAATATTGCAGTTAGGTTGGCAAAATTATTGAGATTGAGTGGTATATTAAAACAAGATTTTTTACTGTATACAAGTAAGGACTGCATTTTATATAGTAGGTTGCTAGGTGTCGCACACAAGGCAAAATGCATTGTACTTTCTGCAAGAGTTTGAGATAGGTGGTATATATATATATATATATATATATATATATATTTAATATACCATAAGAAAGAAATTTGATGGTTAATTTAGTCGTTATTTCATTGGGGGGGGGGGGGGGGACCTATAGGTTAGACTCATTGAGACAGATCCTAAACTTAAAGTGAAAAAAAAATGTTAATGCACTTGCAAAGGTTGAGGGTTTTCTTTAGGTTTTCACACTGTCCCTTTATAAACTGACCACCTTTATATAAGTGAAATAGCATTGACTAATTCTAAATGGAGGCTCATGTTTTTGTAATATTTGAATATGATCTGTTGATGGTGCTGACTCCTAGATCCAATATGACTTCTGGTAAATGTAGTAAACAGATATATAGTTATGTTAATCATGCAGACAGATTAATGAGTTGTTTAGGAAACATTTGAGGAAGGGATTGGGGAAAGGAATTTAGCACTAGCTAATGGTTGTACCTTTTTGTTTGTTGTATATATATATATATATATATATATATATATATATATATATATATATATATATATATATATATATATATATATATACTAGATTGTGAGAAAAAATTGTGATGTAAGTATGAATGGTTTGGAAGAGGTTATTGGCTTTTTTTCTGGATAAGTATTAGCTGTTAATTAACTTCCTGTTCTCCTCAGTGTGGCAAGTACTTGTCCGTTGTTTTCTGTTTGGAGAAAAATCATCTTGTAAAATGGTCTGTTTCTGACATTATTGTTGTTTTAATTACTTTGGTAACAGCTCAAGAAAAAGGTCAATACTCTAGCTTCTGAATTAGCTTTAGTTTGTTTGAAATTAAAGACCTATAAAAATATCACTTCTTTGCTTTTTTTCCGGCTTGGAAGGCACATGTTAATTGCAGTTGACTAGAATCTTCTTTAACATATCATTATTTGAAAGGTTTTTATAATAAAATTTAAAATGAAATAGATTTATTTTGAGGGAAATGACCCACCGGTAGTTGAAATGAGGTCATAAGAAAAATGGTTGAGAACCTAATTCCAATAGTATATAGATTATTTTGTCTTCATATCAAGTGCCTGTCCAAAATCCAAACTTTCATAATCATTGACCGTCCAAAATCCAGAGTTATCAATGACCACTGTCCACTCCTTATATGTTTTTTGTTTTATCTTGTTTTCTCAATGCCAATGAACTTTCGTCTATAATTGGCGATATTTTGAAGTAATTTAATGATTCTGCTAAATTTTTGGTCTTCTTTACTGAATTGAAAATGAGTGGACAGGTCAGTGTTGTTGTGCAGGGTGACATTCACTAGGGTTCTTTAATTTTTTTCTGCTGGTTCCAGGGGTAGACAGTGTGTTCCAAATTCTCTAATTGCCCTCACCTACACACATGTGAAAGAAACAATATTTTGGTCGAAGGAAGATTTAAATAACATCTTAATTGGTGGAGATGATTTATATAAAAGTATGAGAACCTATATAGCTCACAGTTTTTTCATTGTAATTGAATTGCCGAATTACTTTACCTTTTATGGGTCTATGTTTTCATTCAAAGTGAAAAATTCATATGTAGGAAATGTGATTTCTGGGTTCAAAGACCATAGCTTTCATTGTCTTTCATTTATTTGTGTTCTTGCCTTCTTGGTTGTATTTTCTTTTGACAAGTACATGTTTTTTTTTGTGTTTTGATTTTTGTTTGTTTTTTTATGATCACCACTTTACTTACTTTTTTAAAAGTAATTTTCTTGATCTTGATTTTAGTATAGTAGTAAAATACACCTTCAGAAATAACCCCAAACAGTCTAGTTAAAAATTACAATATCAAATTACATGTCCTATATATATTATTTGACCTAATTTTACAAACATCCTTTTAATGTTAAAAATTTTAAAATTTAAAAGCATATATATTTATATATATGTACATGTGTATGTTTGCTTTATATGATCATTGATATTGATTATCTTAATCTATTTCTATTTAAAAAACAAATGTGGGTAAAAAACTAATTTACCAAACAGATGTAGGCAATTTGTAATATATATTCAAAAACTTTATATTGCCTTCACAAATTCTAATGAAATATTGAAGGTCATACAATAAAGGGACATATCGTCATATCAGAGGATGAATGTTTCATTGGTGATCAAAATGAGTTTTTTAGCAGGAGTGTACATAGTGGCTAATGAAGTGAAAATTGTTAAGTGATTACACATTTACACCTATCAATACCTGTAATTTATCTGTGATTTAGTGATCTTTTGAGCTTATCCTAATGATTGGTAGTTAGTGGGATAATTACAACAATATAATTTATATACCAGTGTTAGTTATTATCTTTATTCTATACTAAGACTAAAGTATGCATTTTCTCAAGGTAATTGTAAAGTGCCCAAATGTTAAACTTGGGTCTCGGTGGTCGAGTGGTTTAAAGTATGGGCTTACAGATCTCTGCTTTCTCGAAACCTGGGTTTGAATCCCACTCAGGTCAACATTTTTGTGTTAACTGTTAACCACCCCCCCCCCCCCACCCCCCTTTCTTTTGCTGAAAGTTGGTGGTTTTCTATTGGCACTTTAGTGTTTCTGGCTCTTCAGATCAATAACGAGGATGTCTGAGGAAAAAAAATGAAGATGATGGTCAAGTAAATCATTCACAACTCCCTTATATTGACTGATATGTCAATTAATAATGCTCTATCAATAAAATAATGAAAAAGAAGAACAAAACATTGACAGGAATGTTTTAAGAACTTCTCCTTTTAAAGCATTGCTCAAAAATGAAGACTTTTTAGGAACATTTATGATGAAAATTGAAACTTGTGTCAAAAAAGCAGTTTGACTTGTTGTGTGCAAGAAACATCTCTTTTCAGGGCATATATTTATTGACTGTTTTTCTGTTGTATTTAGTTGTTAATATGAGGTATTCATTTAAAGTATTTTTGGTTACATTTGTAATAAAATTGTGTCAGAAGACAGATTTTTTGTGTGCTAGAAAAAACCCTGTACATGACAGGGAAAGTGTTCTCATGTACATTTTATATACCCACACTTGAACTGGTAGTTGTTAAATTGAGATATTTCATGTATTTTAAACACATATTGGTTTTATTGTGATGGATATCATTACTTGATAAAATCTTAACAATTTCATTTTAATTATTTAAACCACTGTATATACTAAATTTTATGAAGATATCTCTGTATACAAGGTCTATATACAATATCATAGTGTTATGTCTCATTCTTTAATATAAAATTTCCACTATCTGGGAGCTATTTAAAGGTAACAATGAAATACAATAATATATGATTTTATGACTACTATGAAAAAAATCAAATCAGGGTTTAGTAAGTTGTACAACTCATGATATCATGTTTAAACCAAACCATTTATATTGTGTACATGTGTGCATTTATATACCATTTGTAATTTAGCTTAAAGGAAGTATTTCTATAAGCAAAACCAAATTACTGGTAATACACATTTATATATAAACATTTATTTTGTTGGAATATAAGTAAGTGCAAATACATGTTGTATATACACATGTATATACCTGTACAGGTATACAGTATGTTTAACAAGCTTGTTTCAAGCCACTCTTGGAATTTGTATGTCATTAATAGTAAAAGAGAGAATTGTAACCCTCTGATAGAGCATCTAAACTATGCCTTTACATTTAAACTCCCGATTCCCTGTTAACGAGAAAAAATAGAAACTATTTCAAGATAAAAGCGTGATAGATTTAGGACACCTGACTATATTTGTATACTTGATCTAAAGTCAGATTTTTCTTTTAGAAGATCTAATTGTTCTGTTTCAGAGATAAATGACATTTACTAGTTTTGGATCTTTTGATTTTGAAAATTGAAAGGCAGACACAAATGCCAGACATTTTTATAAACATTATTGATTTGGCAAGGTAGTTTTCATTGAAATAAATGTATTTAATTACTGTTCATGCTCATGGTAATGTACTATTTCACTTTAAAGCTTGGTAGCATCACCAAAATGGTCATTGAACTAAAATATTTCTCATAAGTTGTAAGAGAAATAATGAACCTGTGTGTGTTTGTCTTATCTCCAACATGTGTATCTTTCTTCACATCTATATCAGTATATTATGGGATGTACTGTTACCATCAATGACCTTGAGATTAGGCAGGATCAGTATTCATCATTGACTGTGTTTGATGAATGATTGAGTGATATATCTGGGATTGAACATTACAATCTACAATACTAGAATACTTTCACTTTCATTGCTTTATTTCCTGGTATGTCATATTTAACTGAGGCCAAGGTAACATTTGATAACAAACTAAACATGTAGATATTTGTAGCTGGAACATTCAGTTATATGTACAGGCAGATTTAGGGATTTTGGATTTGAGGTCTTTTTATCTTTTTGGAACATTCTGGAGCAAGATATTTAACTTCACATCAGTGGCAGATTCCATTTGCTTGATTAAACAAATAGGTGCTGGCAAACTTGCTACAGTAATAATATTCCTATCTATGTGAAAAGCCCCAGCCTATATCCTTTTCAATAAAGTTAAGGCAGTCAGTCTTGAGATGATGGAGGAAAACTGGGTACCTTGGGAATACCTCCAACCTTTGACAAGCAACTGACAAACTATCTCATGCTAGTAACAACCTAAATGGGGTTCGAACCTAGACAGTGTAAGGTACTGTGATTTGTATGAGCTCACTATAGACCACTAGACCATTTAAGATACTATCATAATAGCACTGGAACTTGGATAAGAACCACCTTGAACAACCAGTAGACTACAGGCCTTAGATAGAATTTTCAATGCCACTCGGCACAGTGCCTAGTTAAAGAAGAAAACCACTCGTCACTTTGAAATTTAACTCGGCACAGTCACTACATGAAAACGAGAATTTCTTCTCTTAAGTACGGCCAGAGCTTGTACCAATAAATAATGTTTTCTGACTTTTTCTTAGGTTTTCACGAACTTCGGATTTTCCTTTTTAAGTAACCAGTAACTTTCGTTTTGAAGTCGCAGGTTTAGAAATGCTTCCACCTGCAACTGGTTTGTCATCAGGATCAGCGGTAGTCTAATTAGTGTCTTCGAAAACTCTTTATCAGCTGTTTCATCCTTGTTTGTCTTTAGAAAGTTATACAAAACAGTTTGTTTACTTTTATTTGACATACTTAACGGACAGACAAGTATATAAACACTCGGAACATCGGTTGGATTTTACCTTACACTAAGTAAATTCCGAATGCGAAACAATAGGTTTGCGCATGTGATGCAAACGTTTAAATGATTTTGTTGTAATCAACAATGCTTGTAACAGAACGGCCGATGTCGTTACAATTGACCTCCTTTTACAAGATTTTTCCGACAAACACTATAGGCCTAGTATCTATTGTTTATTAATTGCAAGAAGCCCCTGGATGTATATGTCTGATAAATTTAACTCAGCACCGTGACGAGTGGTAGTAACAATATCACTCGTCCAAGTACACATTTCACTCGTCAGGACGAGTGGACGAGTGAAGAATCGAAGCCCTGGACTAAGGACTTACTTATTTTACAAATGAAGTGAAAAATTACATTTTTAACCCCAAAATGACAGGTTTTTTTAGTACATGTACATGTATTTTTATTGGAATGAGTTTCTACAGTGGCTAAGAACTGATTAGTTTTCAAGATTATTTATTTATTTTTTGTTGGACCAGTCTGATAATTAATAAAGAGTTATTCATCTACAGATGTATGTTAATATATACAAACATTTCATCATAAATGTATGTTAGCTACTGTACTGTTGGGGAAAAAAATAAACTAGATTTACAATTTATAAATACTTGATAGGCTTGTTAAAATTATTATTTTTTCTCATCTTCAGATCAAAAATCTAGATTTATAATCAAACTAATTCGTCATTAAAAAAGATGGAATAAATATACCAATAATGTTAGTCAGTTCTCATCATAAGGGAAATGTAATTAATCCAGTACACGAGCTGGTACTTATAAATAATGATAGATGAAAGTTGAAACCATACTGATAACGATTCTGGATTTCCTGGAAGTTCTCCAGCATCAGATATAAGGTGTAAATGCAGATCAGATAACTCGTGATTGTAACTGCTGATACCTACAATAAAAGACAGGAGGGATTGTTCTGATTTGACAAGCTAACCTTTTAACAATTAAAGCAGGCTGAAAAGCGTATTGAAAAAATGTAGAAAATTCAGTAATTAAGATCTGTTTAATCTTGATTTATGAGAAGTAATTGTTTTTTTGTAGTTTATATTAGGAAAATCAAACGGGATTTTAATGAAGAATAAAGAGAAATTGTATTGCATATGGCAGATTAAAGATAAAAGCAAAACTTCCTGGTTTGTCATCAGGAGTTATGTCCCTTTAATGATTCAAAATCCCTAAAATGAAGTATTTTTGATTTGCTGTGGCTTTGTGGTTAAGATATTTCTCTTCAAATCCAATTTTTTATACCAATACATGTCACCATCATACAGAATAAGGTGGTTTCTCTGATTTAGTGTTCAGCATGTGGAGAAAGGTAGTCTCTCCATATCATCAGCATGTGGAGAACAGCCTTTTTTCCTTGTGATCATAATATGAAGAAAGGCCATTTCTCTTATCAAAAGCATAAAAGAAAAAGTTTTTTTTTCATGTTATCAGCACATGGAGAAAGGTAGTCTCTCCATGTCATCAGCATGTGGAGAACAGCCTTTTTTCCTTGTGATCATAATATGAAGAAAGGCCATTTCTCTTATCAAAAGCATAAAAGAAAAAGTTTTTTTTTCTAATGAATGCTTTTGTGTCATTTCAAGGCTACATTTTAAATAACCTGAGCAGAACTCTGGTGTCACATGTTTCAATCCAAGATAGGAAGTGTGGTGTATTTTAAAACATGACATTTTATTTCACATTTTGTCTACTCAGCAGATAAATGAACCGTAGTAGCAAAAACCATTGACTTTAGGGTATGTTTTATACTTAACAGCCTCTTTAAACTTAGGCCCCTTTGTCAAAGGATAGCAGATTTCTGCAGGTTTGCTGATTTCCTCCACCATCTCAGAACTGACCATCTCGATATAAGTGAAAAAACCTTGACTTGGGCGTAAAACACCATTTCTCCACTTGATTCTTTTACACTAACAACTAACAATTAAGACCTATTACTTTGCTTTGGACAGATTTTAGCCCAAACTCGTTTAACATTTACCAATTATGCTCACAATCGCTACAGTGCATTTTGAAGCAGGTTGATTATTCTATTCAAAGAATAAATGTTTTGTGTCTGGAGTCTATGTGCCTGGTATTATTTAATTTCTTTGGTAACTGTTGCCATCAGAAAAAAAAAATTACGTAAGTTTAATAGCTACTGGTGATATTCTAATACATTAATAATATCTTAATGTTGTTTAGATTATAAATTGTTAACCTTTGATATCAATATATGTAATAGGATATAAAATGTAAATAATATCCTATTTAGAAAAAAAAAAAAAAAAACATAACTGCTTATTATTGTTGATTGTAATTTAATGTTAGTCATATATCAAAAAACATTTAAACCCATACATTAATGTCTGGATTCATGGAAACATTTAAAAGTGGTTTTTTTATGAGGATGATAGACATGTACTTTACCAAAAATTGGTATAAAAAATCATTTTGCTCACTTAGCAACTTGGTGGACTTGAGTTATAATGTTTTATGCTGCAGATGTTTTTTTCACTTATATTCAGACAGTCAGCTCTGTATTGAGGAGAAAACCAGAGTAACATGAAAAGATTGCTTTAATGAGGAATTATTGTAAATAATAAGCATGTACTTAAGCAAGAATTGGTTTAAAATTGTTATACTAACTCTGATGCTTTAAAGGTAATCAGGGTTCCCACGCAACCGGGAAAACAGGAAAACCCCAAGAATTCTTTGAAAGTTTCTCCCGGTCTTGAAAAAGCCTTGAATTTTGATAAATTCCTAGAAAACCGGGAAAAAGTCATGAATTTTAATTTCTGACTGCGTGATCCAGTAAAAGATGATTATCTTGTTACACGGAAGCTAATATCGATGTTTTGGAACTCTTTAATGTTAGAATACAAGAAGCTAACAGTTTCGTGCGTACCAGAAGTTAAATCGTTTTCAGTTTTAAATTATGTATCAAATCCAGAATTTGGTCGACCCGTTTTTGACTTTTGATTTAGAATGGATGTCACCGAAACGTTAAATTAAAGATCAGTACAAGTAGTTTGACAGTTTCCGCGAAATGTGAAAAATATGAATGCAAGACTACCAGCAGCACCTGGAGGATGTAAAAGCAGACAATAAAAAAAAAGAAAAAGGAAGAAAAGAGGAAAGAAATAGATGAAGAAATAGAGACAATTGGGAAGAAGATGAAAATGACTGAATCTTTGCTTATAAAAGATGCTGACAGAGCTGCATTGCAATTAGAATATTTTGCACATATTTCAAAGTCCAATTCTTTGAGACATAAAGCAAAAGAAAAACAATGAACTGGCTGGTAATAAATCACAGCTTGATGTAAAACTGCAAATGTTATCAAATATCTGAATACAAGTAAACCAAACATAGAAAGCTTTATGTTTTGTTTTTAATTATTGTCATATATAATATAAATATGCATTTTAGCCTTATATTATTCAGATTAAACAATGTTGATAGCAAGTCAGTCTTGCATCACATGCATAGATTGACCTAGATTGAACCTTGAATTTTGTCTGAAAGACCTTGAAAAAACCTTGAAAAAGCCTTGAATTTTTACACCAAAAATCTGTGGGAACCCTGGGTAATTAGTAAGGGTGTTTTATGTCCCTTGTAAACTGAGTCTGAGGCTGTCATTTTAGATGAATGGGGAAACTGGAGTTACCTGAATAGGTGACTTTTATGTGGAATTCTTTTAAATAATAAGCATGTACTTAAGCAAGAATTGGCTGAATTTTTTTTTACGTACTCCACTGCTTTAAAGTGGATATAAGTAAAGAAATGGTGTTTTACGTCCCTTGTAAAAAAGGGGGCCTAGCTAGGTGGCCGAGTGGTCTAAAGCGCGAGCTTACAGATCACAGTGCCTCTCACCACCTAGGTTTGAATCCCACTCGGGACAGATCCTAGGGTGAGAAAGTTTGTCAGTTCACTTGCAGAAGGTCGGTGGTTTTCTCTGGGCACTCCGGTTTCCTCCACCATCCCAGAACTGACCGCCTAGAAATAAGTGAAAGATTCTTGACTGGGGTGTTAAACATCTTTACTCCACTCCACTCCTTGTAAAAGATTTTTCTCTTATAATATATTAAGGCTCTTGGTTCTGTATCAAGAAAGAAATTAGAGTAACCAAAGGATGTTGTTTTTATGAGGAATTTTTTTAAAGTATTAAACATGTACAGTCAAACTTCGGTTATTCGAACTTCTTTTATTCGAATACCTTAGGTTATTTGAAGTTCTCATTAGGTCCTGACTGCCCTGCACTATAACTTCTTATTAAAAAACTTCGCTTATTCGAACTTTGTAATTCGAATACCCATGATTATTCGAACCATATAAGTCCTAAGTTAGACTTTTCAGTAGAAATATACCCTCAAAGATTCGAAGTTGACATTTTTATTCATATCTAAAATGAAACAACTCTCACCTGTACAATTTAATACAAAGGGGTATGGCTTCATCTTTACCCGTTTATGTTACCCAAGCGTAACTGACGGTCATTTTGTTGACATGTGTACGCCTTGTATTGTCCACCGTAAGCCATGTTGATCATCAATCGCAATAATTAATCTTAATTGTTCAATCAAACAGTAATTATAATCCCAGGTAAAAGAAAATGAGCTGCACGTGTAGCCATACTCAAGTAAACGATAAAAAGAATTCTGTTGACCACGGTTACCATCATAAAAAATTAAAAAAAAAAAAAACCCAATCTGAATATTAATTTGATATTTTATATAGCCTAGTCCGGGAATTAAAAAAAATCATTATTTTTAAATAAAGTTGACAGAGACAGTTTTCCGCCTTATTCACATTTCAATTCTAGAAATTTTATAGACCTTTTTCGTTTTGTTTCGCTTCGTTTAAAAGTCTGTAAAATTATAAAAACGTGTATTGCGTGCATAAAAAAGCAGGTGTACTTTCTCTAGATGGCTGTACTTACTGTGTTATATGTATTACCACGTGTGTTTGATTTTCTACTAGATGGTTTTAAATTAAATTATTATTTTTATTGAAATAAAATTAATATTTCTGTTTTTATGGAATTAATCATGATAGGCCATTGCATTATTCTTTATAAACTGACACCGATAAAACACTTTTAATGTGCAATAGAATACTGTTGTGTCCGGTGGATCAAGGTTTAAAGTGTCAAATTAACTTATTCGATTATTCGAACCCCCCGATTATTCGAACCTAAAATGAAGACCCTTCAACTTCGAATAATCAAAGTTTGACTGTACTTTATTAAGAATCGGTATAAAAATTGATGTGCAGCTTAAGAGTGATGTTAATTACCAGTAATAGTGTTTTACACCACAATTAAGATTTTTTTCACAACTTTTCTACACTGGGATCCGTCGGAGTGGTATTCAGATAAGATAGTGAGAGGCACTGTTTTCTGTAAGCCAGTGCTTTAAACTACTTGACCATTAAGAGCCATTTTGATTTCAACAGATTGACTTATATATGTATAATTGTAACATATGGTGTAATAATTGTATGTCCAGAACTGCCAGAAGGTCAAGATTCTTGGCCAACCATTCCTAAATCATTAATTTTTTTTAAAGTTTTCTTAACACTATAGGTTTCTATAGAATTAAACTCTTAGTTCAAAACCATAAGTCAGAAAAATGACAAAGTCAAAGCACATGGGGATTTGATTTTGACTTCAAAAGAACTAGAAATGATGATAGAAAACAAGGATTGGTTTAATTGAGGTATTCTTTCTTGAAAAGACATACAAGTAATGATAGTTCTTCTATAAATGAAACCAATTTATCTGCCGAGGAAATATTCTTAAACTGAAAAGGTTTCACCATACATTGTCACAGACAAATTGATACATTAAACATCAATTACCAGGAAACAAGCTTGAGAGTCTTCAAAAATATATATTAAAAAATTTGTTGTTGATTGCATGTGATATTATTGTGTTGTCCTGTTCAGCTGTTAGTAGCAGATTAGTCTAAAAAGCACAGCCTGTGATAACCTCTCACCACTCAGGATCAAATCTTTGGTAGATTCAAGTCTAAGGTAGTTAGCTAATTTGTTTGCTGAAGGTCAGTGGTTTTCTCAAATGGTTCCAAGTTGGTCATGCGACTGCTATGATAAATGCACTTAAAGATGGTCATATGACTGCTATGATAAATGCACTTGAAAATGGTCATGTGATTGCTGTGATATTAAAATTGAAGTTGGTCATGTGACTGCTATAATGACAATTAAGGTTGGTCATGTGACTGCTGTGATAAATGACACTTGAAGATAGTCAGTGACTGCTGTGACAATAAAATTGAAGTTTGTCATGTGACTGCCATGATAATGACAATGTTGGTCATGTGACTGCTATAATAAAAGACACTTGAAGTCGGTCATGTGACTGCCATGATAATGACGTTGAAGATTGTTATGTGGTTGTTATGATAAAGCCAACTGGAAGTGATCATGTAACTGCTAAAATAATTACTGGTACATTTGAAGGTGGTCAAATGGCACTTAAAGATGATTATGGGACTGCTCTGTCCCACCCCTTTTGATTACATATATACTTAAAATAGAGTATTATAATTGGTATATACTAATCATCCTCAGACTATGTCGCTACAAAAATAAATCATTATAAAAATATTGTTTAATCTTGTAACCTTTTACTTATATAAAACCTATTAACTTATTGTACAAACTAAATGGATTAAAACAGATTTATGTGAAGCGGAATAAAGGGATTGAGTGAGATTATCATAAGGCTTAATTGGATTATCTGTTAACATAATAAAGAACATTCACATACCCCAGTATTATTACTATACAGAAATAACCACTAAATGTGATCACCTAACTCGACACTTATCGTGAGTCAAAAGGTTACTTATTGTAAGGTAATGATCTTTGTACAGTAAAACCTGCAGGACTGTCATACCTTTTATTGGTCCTGGGCCTGGGACCCATAGAGTTAATGCCATTTCTAATGAGATACTCTAATAGGAACATGCATAATTATGAATTTATTTTTATGCCAAAAACAACACCATATTGAAGAATAAATACATATACATGTACATGGTTATGTTATTCGGAAAGGGGCCTAGGGCCCACTTTTCAAGCTTAATTAAACAGATTGGCATCTGTTACCTGTCTTAATCAATCACCTAATTGATAGACTATTTCTTTTATATTAAATAGGTATTCAGACTACACGGGTAAATTTCGCATAGAATGTTGTAGTTCATAAATCAATTATTCTTTTTGGACAAGTTGTAACTTTAACCAGTCGGTTCAATTTGCATAGGTTTCTGTTTAATCACTTATCCACTTTAGACAGGTTTACATTTTAAAGAGGATCCATTTTAGACAAGTTTTCAGTTTACTCTGGGCTCAGTTCAGACAAGTTTTCAGTTTACTCTTGGCTCAGTTTAGACAAGTTTTCAGTTTACTCTTGGCTCAGTTAAGACAAGTTTTCAGTTTACTCTGGGCTCAGTTTAGACAAGTTTTCAGTTTACTCTGGGCTCAGTTTAGACAAGTTTCCAGTTTACTCTGGGCTCAGTTTAGACAAGTTTCCAGTTTACTCTTGGCTCAGTTTAGACAAGTTTTCAGTTTACTCTGGGCTCAGTTCAGACAAGTTTTCAGTTTACTCTTGGCTCAGTTTAGACAAGTTTTCAGTTTACTCTGGGCTCAGTTTAGACAAGTTTTCAGTTTACTCTGGGCTCAGTTTAGACAAGTTTCCAGTTTACTCTTGGCTCAGTTTAGACAAGTTTTCAGTTTACTCTGGGCTCAGTTCAGACAAGTTTTCAGTTTACTCTGGGCTCAGTTTAGACAAGTTTTCAGTTTACTCTGGGCTCATTTTAGACAAGTTTTCAGTTTGCTCTGGGCTCAGTTTAGACAAGTTTTCAGTTTACTCTTGGCTCAGTTTAGACAAGTTTTCAGTTTACTCTGGGCTCAGTTTAGACAAGTTTTCAGTTTACTCTGGGCACAGTTTAGACAAGTTTTCAGTTTACTCTGGGCTCAGTTTGGACAAGTTTTCAGTTTACTCTGGGCTCAGTTAAGACAAGTTTTCAGTTTACTCTGGGCTCAGTTTAGACAAGTTTCCAGTTTACTCTTGGCTCAGTTTAGACAAGTTTTCAGTTTACTCTGGGCTCAGTTTAGACAAGTTTCCAGTTTACTCTTGGCTCAGTTTAGACAAGTTTTCAGTTTTCTCTTGGCTCAGTTTAGACAAGTTTTCAGTTTACTCTTGGCTCAGTTTAGACAAGTTTTCAGTTTACTCTGGGCACAGTTTAGACAAGTTTTCAGTTTACTCTGGGCTCAGTTTGGACAAGTTTTCAGTTTACTCTGGGCTCAGTTTAGACAAGTTTCCAGTTTACTCTTGGCTCAGTTTAGACAAGTTTTCAGTTTACTCTGGGCTCAGTTCAGACAAGTTTTCAGTTTACTCTTGGCTCAGTTTAGACAAGTTTTCAGTTTACTCTGGGCTCAGTTTAGACAAGTTTTCAGTTTACTCTGGGCTCAGTTTAGACAAGTTTCCAGTTTACTCTTGGCTCAGTTTAGACAAGTTTTCAGTTTACTCTGGGCTCAGTTTAGACAAGTTTTCAGTTTACTCTTGGCTATGTTTAGACAAGTTTTCAGTTTACTCTGGGCTCAGTTCAGACAAGTTTTCAGTTTACTCTGGGCTCAGTTTAGACAAGTCTTCAGTTTACTCTGGGCTCATTTTAGACAAGTTTTCAGTTTGCTCTGGGCTCAGTTTAGACAAGTTTTCAGTTTACTCTTGGCTCAGTTTAGACAAGTTTTCAGTTTACTCTGGGCTCAGTTTAGACAAGTTTTCAGTTTACTCTGGGCACAGTTTAGACAAGTTTTCAGTTTACTCTGGGCTCAGTTTGGACAAGTTTTCAGTTTACTCTGGGCTCAGTTAAGACAAGTTTTCAGTTTACTCTGGGCTCAGTTTAGACAAGTTTCCAGTTTACTCTTGGCTCAGTTTAGACAAGTTTTCAGTTTACTCTGGGCTCAGTTCAGACAAGTTTTCAGTTTACTCTTGGCTCAGTTTAGACAAGTTTTCAGTTTACTCTGGGCTCAGTTTAGACAAGTTTTCAGTTTACTCTTGGCTCAGTTTAGACAAGTTTTCAGTTTACTCTGGGCTCAGTTTAGACAAGTTTCCAGTTTACTCTTGGCTCAGTTTAGACAAGTTTTCAGTTTACTCTGGGCTCAGTTTAGACAAGTTTTCAGTTTACTCTGGGCTCAGTTTAGACAAGTTTTCAGTTTACTCTGGGCTCAGTTTAGACAAGTTTTCAGTTCAATCTGGGCACAGTTTAGACAAGTTTTGAGTTTACTCTGGACTCAGTTTAGACAAGTTTTCAGTTTACTCTGGGCTCAGTTCAGACAAGTTTTCGGTTTACTCTGGGCTGAGTTTAGACAGTTTTCTGTCTATGCATGGTTTAGTTTATACAAGTTCGTCTTTTATATATATTTCAAGGACATTGTCTACTGATCAGACAAGTTCTACTTCTTCAGTATGCCCTAGCATTTTTGAATGATCAGACAAGTTGGATTCTACTGATTGGACAAAATGAAAACTTTTGCTGCAGAAAGATCCTTCAAGGACATTACCTAGTGATCAAAACAAGTTGATAACATCTGCTTTGCTGTATTCTTTCAGTGATAATGCATTTAGAGAACTGTTTCTGTAGGTTACCAATTTAAGCACCAAGCACAATATTTCAATGATCATTCAGTTTTAGAACTTTTGCTATTAGCTATCTGGTGGCGTTAGGTACAATTCAAGACAATGTGATGCTGAAAACTAGCACTTTTGGACAACTGGCCAACAAGATTTGGCATCTGCTGGAGATAAGAGATAAGTTAACAGCGGTAAACTGACCCCAGGGTCTTTTAAACCTTTAGCCTTTGACAAAAAAGTAACAAAAAAAAAAATTCAAATGATAATTTAGATCAAATTTTTATTTGTTTTGTTACCTGGTGTTCTTCAGAAAAAAGATATTTACATGCTTTTTTACAGTTTGTTTTAAAATAGACACTTAGTAAGTTTCTAACCTCATCAGTATCACAGTGGGAAGGGTCGGATTTTAAACACCAGATAACTCCTTGAATGGTTCTGTATCTTGTCAGATCACAGTCAAGATTACATCTACTGATATAAGGTTACTTGAAGTTTCAAGTTTAAAAGGTAATTTTTTTTAAATGAGTTAATTTGTATTTTATTTTTTAAAAAATATTGTAAGTATATTTGAGTTCAATGGTAAATTATTTGTTAAAAAACATTAATATGTCTAAAACTTGTATGTTTCTTTTGGATGAGATATAAAAAGTTTAAATTGGCTAATTTTTAACACTTTTTTTTTACACCATTCTAATAATAGTTATTCACATTTTTTTCAAAAAAGAACATACAAATCATAGAGGTCTTAATATTTTATCAAGTAGATATTGAAGATGTAAGGGGAATAACTCTTGTACTCTTATGTTGTGTTGATTCCAAAACCCAGTGGACATCTTATCCTATGTTAATTGAAAAAAATGGTAAGTTTTAGTACAAGATAACCTGAACCAATTTCTGAAATCTGATATGGATAATTTATTAAATAATAACAGAAATACATGGGAAAAAAAATTGAAGATTTTTTTTAGGTCACTACTACTAGATTTTTTAATGATAAGTGGCATATATGATTTATAAGTAAAATTTTAACAGATAAGTGGCATTTATGATTTATAACCGAAAATTTTAATGGTTCTGGTTCTAAGTTTATATGTTACAGGTGTTTGTGTAATTGGTAAAATGACATACTGGTATATTTACACTGGGTGGATAATGTTACACCCCCAAAAAGTTGTCATATAACATAAGTTTGGTTTTCCTCATTAGGTTTGATTTTGTTTTATAAATCTAGATGTTTTCAGGGTTGTCGAAAAAAAGGGGTTATTGGGAGAACATGTTTAAAATGATATTCATTCACCACGAAAAAAAGTTTGGATTGTGTGAGGATATGCGTTTGATCATTACAGTGCTAGTACACTAGAATTTATTGTCGCAGATTAACATGACAGACTAATCTAGTTGTCAGACTATTATACTGGTACCCAGCCAACCTGTAGAGAAAGAAAAAAAAGATTTTTCGCAAGTGGAACCATCTGCTATTCAGTGCATTTGGTTTTAATGCAAATGCCTAAATGTCTCACAGAAATGAGGAGAATGAAGTAGAGTTATGGTATTTTATATCCCACTCAAGATTTACATAAATCAAGGTTGTCAAATCTGGGGTGGTGGAGGAAACCAGAGTTCCCAGAGAAAACCACCAATCTCCAGCAAGCAAATGGCAAACTTTCCTACACTATGAACTGCCCCACAGGGTTCTAACCAATGCAGTGAAAGGCACTATGATTCATTAATTTGTTCTCTAGTCCACTCTACCACAGGCCCTCTCCCCCCCCCCCCCCCCTCCCCCTGAAAAAAATTAGGCTAATATAAGATAGAGATAAATCAGTTCCTTTTTGTTTGCCATTAAAATTAATTTATAGCGTTTGTAGTTAATTTATTGAAAATTAAAAGAAGATATTCCTAGCAACAGTGAAGCTATTTATAGAAAAAACATTTCTTCTACTGCCAGGTAGAAATTCCATCAGTACCGAATCATGATTAGACTTTGTGCTCTAGTGTTTTCAAAAGTATATTCTTTGAGATGCAGATCCTATAAATAGCTAAGCGATGATTTGAAAGTTACTATTCTTGTTTGAAACAAGATAGGTAAAACAGTACCTTGTTTATGATAAGATCTGATTATTAAGGAGCTGTATATGATCTAACATATAAAAAAATCCAGGATTTCTGTAGCTGATAAAGTATCACCTCATTTGAACCCTGTACTTATGACTTTGATAAAAGTTTTGATGAAAGAAGTAGAAGTTTAGATGATTACCAGTAGTAAATCCCTCTCTGGCTTATAAACAATAAGATAATTTTGTATGAAAATCTATCTCCCCCCAACAAAAATTAATATACACACACATATATACATATATATATATATATATATATATATATATATATATATATATATATATATATATATATATATATATACACACAATTTTTTGAATTTTCTTAGCATACAAAGGTTAGACACATGGAATCAAATTTCTCATTAAAAAAAAATTCAACAATTTTACAAAGTGTATAAATTAAAAAAAAATATTTATTGATTGTATTTATTTATTTATTCTAAATGTAAAAACTCAAAAATACAACATAAAAATGGTCAGCTTTTTTAAGATAAGAAAAGATAGTAAAGATCTATGAATGGGACTTCCTGTTAAGAGATAGGCCATATTTGGTACATGGTTGCTATGGTGATGACTTTTGGGTCAGGAAGATGAGTACTACATGATAGCAATGGATGCTAGTATCTTCTGCTGATTGCCTCTGTTGGTAGTGGTTGTAAAGTGGCACATATCCCAATAAATAATTTTCGTTCAAGTGTCTTCGTCTAATCTATACAATATTTAATTAGCATCTTTAAAGCTTGATTTTTCTCGGGATTTTGTTGAGTTTTTTTGGGGATTGTGTATACTTCTTCGTTGTAAAGATAAGAGAAGAAAAGTACCGGTGAGTAATATCAGTCAAATATTAATGAATGGAAATGATTAGCACATATATATAGTCAAGGGGGAGGGGCTAGATAGAGATATTTAAGGATGTTATATGAGTATCATATGTGCTCATCTTTCACAGAATAATCATAAAAAAAACCCAACTTTTCATGACTACATAGAATTAAATAATCTTGAAATTATTATTATTATTATTTTTAATTAGCTGTCTTCAATGAATGCGTCATTCTAAATTCTTAATGAATTTAGATTATTTGAAATTTGTTCCAACATTGTTTTAAAAATTTGGCTTTGAACTTAGATAAAATGTTTCATTCTTGATGATTATGGAATTTTGATTACGGTATTGCAATTTGTTCCAACTATGTCTCAAATCCCAACTATCCCAACTATGTCTCAAATCCCAACTATGTCTCAAATCCCAACTATGTCTCAAATCCTTGGCTAAGAACCTTTTAAACACACACACACACACACACACACACACACACACACACACATGCACACAAGCACACACACACACATGCACACACCAGCACACACACACACACACACACACACACATGTACACACAAGCACACACACACACACACACATACACACACACACACAAGCACACACACACACACACACACACACACACACACACACACACACTGCTTCACTTTATGTCTTCTCATACCTGTACATTACATGTACTATGTATATTATAGTACATGTATTTGAGTACAGGTTCAGAGAGTATCTTACCACCTAGGCTCTGAATCTAATCTCACTCAAGTCATATGAGAGAGTTTGTTAGTCCACTTGCCAAAGATGAATGTCTTTTCTCTGTAGTTGCTTTGGTTTTCCCTATTTGAAAAAGAAGCTGATATGAGTAATGATGTATTATTACCCCTAGTCAAAGATTATTTCAGTACTGTGAGGGAGGTCAATTTTGGCATAGTGGAGAAAACTAGGAGTGTCCTGTGAATACCACCAACCTTAGACAAACAAATTGAAAACTTCAGAAATGCTGAGTTGAATTCCAATCTAGTTGGTCAGAGGCATTGTGAATAATGGTGAAAAAGCATTTAAGAAATGATGTATTGTTGTTGTATGGGTTTGGATATTGTAACATCGAACCTCTGTATATCCACACAGGTTTGATCAAAAACATTAGCTCATGAACTGTAGATTTTTCATCGATACATTGCTTTAATGAAAATATTCCTGCTGTGAAAAACTAATAAAAAACGATGCAGTGTTAAACTATATGCAACTAATAACTAATGAACTATACATAATAAAAAGCCTATGTACACTTATTCCCCGAAATCTAGGTCACTGTGACTTAAGATGATAAGATATTCTGTAATGGATCTAAAAACAAAAAAATTGCTGATGCAAAATTTCAGACATAAGTTGGAATAAATTTGGTATCAAATAGCTCTATTATGTCTTAGTACATGATCTTAATAGATAAAAGGCACTGTAGAAATACCATATGCCTAAATAATCTGAGGTATATAGAAAAATATGGACTTGATTAATTGGACTTGATGGACTTTAGTGTCTGAAATCATAGACAAAAATTCTTACATGAACCAAGTATTTTTAAGTTTTCTATAAGATCATACTGGTATATGGAGAGTTTGCAAATCTATATCTAATGAAGTTGTACCTAAGGCTGGTAAGTTGTACCAGAATTTCTAACCATGGCTTAATTAAGATCTAGAACTCAGAAACTTACTCAGATTTTAGATTTCAATAGTAGGGAATTGAAATATGAGTTTGAAGGTGATTAAGAGATATTTATGATATATTGACTTACAAAAGATATAGATATAAATTTACCAAGAAAGATTAAATTCCAAAATTTCATGTAGTCCTGGTCCGTATTCCAGGCTAGGTTTTCTAATATGCCACCGATTGAAGTAATCTGTAATTTATATATTGATAAGATAACAGATCCCAGTGCCAATAAACCACTGTATGTCTGCAGGATTCCAAAATCTGCTCTCTATGTGAAGATGAGCTGGTTCTGTTAAAGAAAGATATTAAAACTTGTGTCTGTTAGCTTAAGTATTTCATCTACTTGGGATGATACCTTACTGATATTAACATTTTTGTCAATGCTAAAAAAAGCTTTTTGGTTGCACTTTTTATTTTTTGTTGCATTATCAATCTTTTTAAAACCTACAATGATATTAAACTCCAGCTGGGTAGATTATCCTAAGAACTCATGATTGTAGTGTCACTGGGTTCAATTCCTAGCTGAACAATGTTGTGTGTTTTTGGGGAAGAGATTTTGATTACACTTGATTCCAGTTCTGGGCATCCAGCTGATAAACGAATTCATACCAGAAGAAGGACAAGGGACTAAACAATCAATAGACTGCACTTACTTCAAGTGAATTTGTACCAATGCAATAGGACTGCATTTATTTTAAGTAAATTTGTAAAAATGCAATAGACTGCATTTACGTCAACTGAAGTTGTAACCTGGTTACCTTTCTTAAAAATTGGAGGGGTGGGGTGGGGGGGGGGGGGGGGGTTATTCAAGATCCTGGATGTGCTAGTTGTATAGAATGGAAGAACAAAATTTTTCTGATTTTTTGAAAATCATATTTCTCTACTTACAGATGTAATTAACAAATTTTTAATACTCTTGAGGTATAATTCGAAAAAAAAGTCTTGGCTGGTCATTGAGTTCTTAATAAGTATGTTATTATTTTTAGAGCTCTAGCCAGTGGGTAACGGAACGTAAACTTTGATCTTAATAACACCTGTTTTTGTCATTCCGATTGCTTTTTTATATTTAAAGAAAATATAATAGCATATAAAACCTGCTGAATGGATGGTTTGTACCTGATGGAGCTTGGAGATAAAACCGAATCAAGACGTCGGTTTTTCTTTGTAAATTATTTTTATCTTACAGGAAATTGAAGTATCTATTTGAGAAGTTTCTGCAATAAATCTCTGTTGCCATTCAAATATTTTTTTTTTTAATGTTTTTTAGATGAAATAGTATTTAGAAGCTTTTTTTAACCTGATTTATGATATTATATGTTTTAAAAGAGGATAGATTGTAAAGACTGTATTTCATACATGATCATTTGCACCTACTCTATAAATATGCATGGTAGGCACCAAAGTTGAGTTTACTAATGATGTTTTATGACCCAGTTAAGATTTTTTCACTTATTTTGAAGTGATTAGTTCTAGGATGGTGGAAGGAACCTGAGAAAACCACTGACCTTCGGCAAGCAAACTGACATACTTTCTCACCTTAGGATTTGGTTATTAATGGAAGTTATAAACCAACAAGGTTCTGAACTCAAGCTTTTGTTACCCATATTCTTGAGAAGCCTTAATGGAAAAATGGAAGCTTGAATATCACCTGCATAAATTTACATGGACATGTGTAAATTGCATGGATTTTTATGGTATTTAAAATCTCAAATGATCTATTTGGGAATAGCAACATTAAAAATGCGAGAGTCATGCTGGTCAAATAGCTGAACTTCTTTTTATTAGTAGCTGCCTTAAATGACCCAGAAATGACCGCTTGGTTTTACCAATCATCAAGTGCATGTATACATATCTTTGCTTGGCTCTCCTTGACAACTGCTAATGATGGAAATGATGAACAGCTAGTGTTGATGTTACATGTTATAAGTGACAGCATCAATGCATACCTATCATTAGTTTTTTTTTATGAAGATCCATTATTGCAGTTGACAGAAAGCATTTTGCAGCACACAACAATACTAACAATAGCCTATGCACACTGGAATTTTAAGAATATAATGTACCAATGATTTTTAATTTCAAGAAAGTCATCTTCCTAAGCAGAGAAACCATGTTTGAAGGGCACATCAAAATTTAACTGGTATTAGTTACATATTTGATATGTTCATGAGACTCATCAACAACAAAACCAGAAAAAAATTTTTGTTCATCTTAAGCTAGGGAGAAGCTAAGCTGTCTGTTGTAATATTTCTGGGAAGTTGTTCATTGAAGATTCCACAGTAACTGATCAAATGAATGTTCCAACCAAGCTATAGAGAGACAAATGGTACAATGATTCTGTATGGTGTGTATTACAAGGGGTTAAGTACTGCTTAAAATAGTTTGATCCAAAGCGGTATACCAACCTTTAAACCAGAGAATATTATTATAGAAATAAATTTTGAAAACAGGTTGATATGAAAAGGCATTTAATTAGACTTTCAAAGATCCTATGAAAACCATCTTTTTTAAAATTACCACCCAAAAGACATCAGTAATCCTGACTTTAAACATTTTTTAAAACTTAGGTCTCAAATCTTGAGCATACATTTCTTGTTTTAGCTGTGACCTTAACTTACTTGGACATAAATATAAGATTTGGTTTCACAAAATTAACAAAGAACATCAAAGACTGCTTGTACAGATAGATCATTTGCATATTATTACTGGCTAAGTATATTTGTAATCAGGTGATTTATACATATATATCAAAACCTGTTATCAGCTCCATATCTAACCCCCTACCCTTCCTGCGTGATTTGTTCGAAGTTTATTAAAACCTATATTCTCATTAATGACAGTACCAGAATTGAGACGGAAATGATTCATATTTTTATCATCCCGATTTTTTTATGATGCCATCTTCAGATATCGTAAGACGATTTTAATACCTGATGATTTGACTGACGCTGTGGAATTATTATTTTTTGCTGAAAAATCTATTAATAAAATAGGCACCAAAAAAAAAATCATTTGTGAGGGTGTGAAGTGTGAAAACTTGTTGTAGAAAATGAAGCTAACTGACGATATCTGTGTGGATTCTAAAAATAAGGATTTTTCTACCAAATATGTAAGTTTTCAATCATTCTTTTGAGAATTTTAATTTTTTTAATTTTTATTATTTTTTTAATTTTTATTATTTTTTTAATTTTTATTATTTATTTATTTATTTATTTATTTATTATGTATTTATTTTTTATTTTATACTTATCAAAACAAATCATGGCTATTGTTTGAAAAACATATTTCTGAAAGAGAAATCGTCGCAGAGCAAGACTTATTATTATTAAGCAGGAAAGAAATTTTGTATATTGGTAATTTATATGTTAAGATTAGTTGATTGAATGTTGTTTTATGTCACAACAATTTTTTTTCAGCTATTTGTGATAAGACCATTTTTATTAATCTCAAGGATTCATCTTAACACATGTTCTTGTGGTATGTGAGTGTGCTAGTGGATTTAATCTACACTGAACTAGTGCACACCTATGGTGACCTTAAGAGTGCTAGTTCACCCTCCTGCAATGTTGCACATTGTAGGCCACTTAGTCCAGTATACTGGTACCAAGCAAACCAGTAAAGGCCTACCACAATGAAAAAAGAAAAAGCTTTCTCACTTGCAGTCAAATGGAATAACACCCACAGTGGTGAGACACCTTGGGTTTGAAAGCTAGCCACTTAGCCACAGGTTCCCGACTGATAGCTAGAACTCTGTTGTTTCTTTTTTGTGTTGGTTACAAAACAAAACAAAACAAACAAACAAAATAACTTGAAAACAATTATTATGATATTGTTGAAATCTCTGTTGTTGTTGTCATTCATTTTTATCTTAACTGTAATGTTGTATAGTTACATAAATTAATTCTTTTAAGTCCTCTAGCATATCAGCTCCATACTCATCAGCATACATTGTTATCATGGTTAGGCACCATCTTTTCACGCTAACCAAGAGTTTTGACCACTAGAACAAACAGTGAGGTACATTTTTTTCACGCTAACCAAGAGTTTTGACCACTAGTACAAACAGTGAGGTACCATCTTTTCACGCTAACCAAGAGTTTTGACCGGTAGTACAAACAGTGATGCACCATCTTTTCATGCTAACCAAGAGTTTTGACCACTAGAACAAACAGTGATGTACCATCTTTTCATGCTAACCAAGAGTTTTGACCACTAGAACAAACAGTGAGGTACATTCTTTTCACGCTAACCAAGAGTTTTGACCACTAGTACAAACAGTGATGCACCATCTTTTCACGCTAACCAAGAGTTTTGACCGGTAGTACAAACAGTGATGCACCATCTTTTCACTCTAACCAAGAGTTTTGACCGGTAGTACAAACAGTGATGTACCATTTTTCATGCTAACCAAGAGTTTTGACCGGTAGTACAAACAGTGATGCACCATCTTTTCACTCTAACCAAGAGTTTTGACCGGTAGTACAAACAGTGATGCACCATCTTTTCACGCTAACCAAGAGTTTTGACCGCTAGTACAATGTACAAACAGTGATGCACCATCTTTTCACACTAACCAACAGTTTTGACTGCTAGTACAAACAGTGATGACCATCTTTTCACGCTAACCAAGAGTTTTGACCGCTAGTACAAACAGCTGCTTTAGATACGGGCTGAAATTAAAAGATGCAGTTATAATCTTGATAAATGACATTAAGATATTAATTTTATTTTTGCGAATGATAATTCTGACATGAGGATATTTTTGACAGAAGCAGGTTATCTTCAGTAAAGAAGTACCGTACTAAATATCCTCTATATCATCATGTAGCCTGTTATCACCACCTCCACCTGATGTATTCATTTTTTGTCTTGTTTTTCATCAGATCTGCACTGTGTTAATATGTGATAGGTCCTGGGGTTAAACACCCATATGTATTTCTGGTTTTCTTGCTTTTTTCTGCATCATTTAGGAATGGATTGGATTAACGGTGTTTAATTCCAGTCAAGATAATTTATATCAAGGCAGTCTGTTTTTGGATGGTGGAGGAAACTATATGCCCTGAGAATACCGTTTACCTTTTGACAGCAAGATGACAAACTTTCTGACACTAGAATCTGCCCAAGCAGAATTCGAACCTAGGTGGTGCATCATTTATGATCCCATGGTTTTCAGACTTTTTTTGAGTTTCCAGTTTTTTATGCCATTTTCTGTGTCATTTAAATATTATGGTTACTGGTACCTAGTTTTCAGGCTATCTGTTGCTATTGCTATTCTAATCTTTTTGCCAATTGTTGACCAAATTGTTTCTGACATCAGTGAACAGACTCAAGTTTCACAATTCCTCAACCAAGATATTCCATACTTGTGTTATTATGAAACACGATGGTCTCCACGTTAAACACCACTTTCAGTCTTTGTTTTGTTTGTCTATATGCTTTTAAGACTTTCTAGTAGTAAGAGCAGATATTTTAGTATTAGCAAGAAAGGTGATGCAAATAAAACTGTTTCTATGTAATAATGATTTCAGTAGTTATTATTCAATCTTTCAAAATTTGTTTGACTCACCAGCATTATAGCTAGCCTGTCGACTAGCCTATTGACTTTGGAACACAACCCTGAGCTGCCTATGAATTGGTGACTCTTAACAGATTTGAATGTTAGACTTCTAAAATGTTTTGTACAAGTTCTTTCTAAGAGCAGTATAAACCTGGTTTAAATATTTTGAACATGTGCTGATTATTTAGGCAGATTTTTAAGCAACATCTCAAATGTTATCCTTGTTGTATATAACACTTGCTTATTACTGTAATGTCTTGTTTATAAGATTTTTTTAAAATGTATAAATTTAAAAAAAAGATAACATTTATATCATGTATATCTACGATAGAAACTTGCATTCTTATGATCTAGTTTCAAGTAATACACTCACATCTCAGACCTAGACTGGCAAAATATAATACTAGTATATCATTTTGATATATAGCATATTTCCTGGACAGAATTGCAATTTAATCATAGATTTAAATTTAAAAATTGATTTTTTATCATAAGTTTATGGTATTTGGTAAGTGATATAATAAGGCACAACAAAATTATATCTTTGGTTTTAGTTACAATCTGAGCCTTTTATAGTATCTAATAAAACATTTTTCAGATTATGTAACATTTAATAGCATAGTAATGATGTCTGGTATTTTTGGTTTGGTTACAAACTCCTTTTGGCTAATACATATTTTTTGGAGCTTGGTGCCCAATCAGAGTCAGTATTTTTTTTCAGTGGTCTTAATATATGTTATATAAGAATCATATTTTTCAAGTTTAGAGCTGATGTTGATTTTAGTATAATTAAACTTTACTTTGAGGCTTACGATTGGTTTATTGTTTGTAATGCTGTTTAACACCATATCAGCAAGTTTTCAGGTATTCAAGACAAGGGCAAGGTCATTAAGCCTAAGGTTTATTCTGTGATTTGTGTTAAATGTATGTGCAATTGTGTATTCCAGTTAGCCTTGTAATAGTTTGCACTAAGGTGACTTTTTTTAAAAGCACTAGCTCACCTGAGTCAGTATGTCACAGACGAGAATACCACTTCCGATCACATTACCCTCATCAGATGGTGAACCAATCTGTCATCATAATGCCAAGCACTAAGCAAGGCAGTAGTATCTCAAAATTTATTTTAATTCTTATAAATGACCCATCCAGAATCCGAGCCCCTGACCCCTGCCTTAAAGATGGATCATGTACCACTGAGCCACTGAAGCAGTCTTGAGGGCTAGAGGTACAGTGTTTGACATAACACCTTATACGGAGAGAGATAACGCCTCTTATTGTTAACTACTAAAGTTATAAAGCTGATGATATGTGGGTATAAGTAAAGTAATCTGTATCTGGGCCATAGTCCTGGATTTTGGACTTGTTTTAAGGTCTTATACCTTTGGTGTATATGCACCTGATTGAAGAATTTGTCAACATTGTACATAATGAAATAAGCATGAGTCATATAAGGGTAAATATTTAACCTTTAACCCTAATCATTAGTAGAATAATTAACTGATTTTAAAGATAATGCCAATTAAATTATTGTATACTGATCTTAAATCAGGTCACAAAAGCCTGGGAAAAAATTTATATAAGAGAGTAAAATGTTTTATATATAAGTTATGTCTATAAAATCAATGTTATTTATGCCTTAATAAAGGTGAAAATTATTATAATGTATTAAAATATTTAGAACACTTAACTAAATATAAAATTTTGTGAAATTGTATGTTATTAGTTGAACTTGATATAAACATCAAACACGGAATTTTAATTTAGTTGTAGCATAAATGCATTGATTTAAAGATCTACATGAAATATCAAAGTACTACGTATATCCAAATGGATTAAATCTCGACTTGTTCTACCGAGGAAAACAGCTATTTCTGTAAGTCTGACAACCCAACAATCGACGGTCTTCATACCTAGCATTACAAAAACATGTTGTATATATCATACATCTCTCCTCGGGAAAACATATGGTTGTCCAGTTTCACCATGTATAATTACAAAAGGTGTTTTGTGTAAGTGTACTGGAGATCGTTATGTCTTGAATCATAGCATGTTGGTCTTATCCACTTCTGAAGGATGAAACAAGTTATTATTGTCTGTAGTTAGGAGCTTGTTTTTTGTAACAGGATTGTATATGTGTTGCATTATTTTTCAGAAATTGTTCAGATAATGATGTTTTTGTGTTAGGATTTGCAATTGAGCATATTTTTAAAAAAAAAACAAAAAAACATGTATTAGTGGAATTTTTTTTCTGAAAATATTTCAAGGATAGTGTTGCAGTTTGGTGTGTTTCTTGTGTTTTTTTGTGAAAAATTTATTGATTTATTCCAGTATATTTATTTGGATTCTAATCTTGATCTTTTTTATAAGCTCGTTTATTTGGCTTTTTTAAGACTTTGTGCTTGTCAGTTATTAGCAAACAGGAATGATACTTAAGTGATTTTTGACAGAATTTAGAACTTTAATGTGAAACAAAAAACTTTGAAAAGTGAGAAAATGCTTTTTGATGTATGATTTTGAATACATTATTATTGTGAGTTAGCCAAGTTTCTGTTAATATGAAGTTACCGTGTTTTTGATAGATAGTAGTTAACGATAATTTAATTATAAGTGAAGTGCTATATCCAACATAATTGTCGACAGCTTCCTTTTGTAAAAAATATCTCCATGTTCAGAAAACAGACTGATTTTTCAGGCAGATTTCACCCTCCTACCATACATTATAAGGTTTGTATATCAATTTGAGGCAAAATTGAAATATCTGTGGTTCTAAGGTTACTATACCAACAGTAAATTTAAGATGTCTATCCTAAACTTTTTATTTATTTATTTTTACAAAAAGCACTTTAAGTTGGAATTCATGCAGTGTACAAAATTAAGTAATCAAAATTGAAAGTCACCCAGTCACTTATGAAATGAAGTATTTCTTCTCACTTACCTGGAAACTATTATGTTTACGGAACTCATTACTTGGTAACCAGAACCAAAGATATTTTTTGATTTGCCCTTAACATGATATGTTAGTTTCTCTGTTACATATATATCTTACATTTATCTTCTTGGAATCATTTTGCTGTTTTTGCAGAAATTAATGCATCTTAAATAATGTTTATTGCATATATCATTCAGTGCAGATTTGGAAAATTTGTGTTTTTTTTCTGGAGGTGATGCCAAAATTCAAAGTGAGTCATTCTTAATTAAAAGATATTTGCTGGGAACTTAGTTCATTAGCACAGTAATCCTATTAACATTATGAACACTGTTACATGGAGGGAGGTAATGTAACCTCACAAAATAAGTTGCAATGCTACTTTATCAATCTTAGTACCGGTATATAATACTAATTTATTTGATGATTATGCAGTACTAGTATGTCTTGAGCCTATAGGCTCACCAGACAAGTGCCTGTATCCTTGATTCAGTAGCATAAAGTAGAGGACTCAGTTCAGACACCATTTCAAGGGCATTAAGTTGACTCCCAAACACTATTCTGAAAATGTATGCAGGGATCCATTTTCAGGAATGATGTGAAATTACCTGAAAAGCATAGCTTGAACTCTCTGTTTGAATTATAAGTAAAGATCTTTTGTTTGTTGAAGGTTAATGGTTTTCTTCAGGTGCTCTGGTTTCCTCTGCCATCCCACTACTGGTCACCTTGATATAAGTTAAAGTAGCTTGACATGGGCATTAAACACCATTACCTCACTCTATTCCATTCTTTTGTTTGTCGGGTCCTTCGGATGAGACTTTAAAAACCGATGTTCCATGTCACAACAAGCACAGCAAATTAAAGAACCCTCCCTGCACATTGCCCTAAGTGCATTGCAAAGGTCAAATTTTCTGCCACTTTACCTATAGCTGGTGACATTTCATTATAAGTGAAATATTTTGACTGGAATTTAAAATCTCATTAAATCAAATCAAATATTTTGTCTTTCACTTGCCAGTGATCACATTGATGGATGTTAGAATATGAATAAGGAATCTTGAATATGCTTGATATTCAGAATCAGTTTTGTTCAGAATAAATGGATTCTTCAATATCTTGTACTCTCTACTATTCTATATGTCTCTGTGATGGGATGTCTTGTGAGTGACCTCTGTCTGACCTCTGTATGTCCTATGTATGTATATTTTTGCCTGGATATATAATGATCCAGTAAATCATATTAATATGAACAATTAGTAAACTAGCTATCTCTGGAGAATGAGATAGTCATCATATATGTAATTATATGCAGTAATGCAGGCAGAAAAAATCTGTAATTATGCATACCATTCAACATATAAATATTCTAAATTCAATATTAACTGCATTCTATAGCTAAGCACTTACTGATGATTCTTAACTTAAATAGTTAACAGTGTTACTCTTAAATAGAGTGGTGTTTATAATTGGTTTGTAACGAGCGTGATGAACAATTATTGCTATCTGCAGATATTGGTTCTGCATCAAAACTTGATTACCTGTACAAACATATCATAATTGTATGACTTGGAACCAAGGTAATTCAGTATCCAGAAGAAAAAAGCACTGATGAGTTCAAAGCATTGTTCAGGACATGAGTTCAGAGAAAAAAGATGTGTCCTAAGCTTATTGACCTATCAGGTCAGTGCTTGTTCTGGCTGTGGTAATACAAAATGACTTAAAGGTCAAGTTTCCCTCTAAAATGCCAGACCGTCACAAGAATAACCCTTTATTATCATCTGAATAAACTAGAGCAAAGTGAATTTATATGTTTTGTTCAAGGACACATCATGGCACCAAAACCCATCTGGAACATTTGCCAATTGGCTGTTAAATCCAGTTTGTGACCTTAACCACATGGCCTCACAGTAAAGGTTAAATGGAAAATGTATATAGGTTCTTAAGACCGTAAATAAACTTGAGTTAATTCTTGGCTTATATATTGTAATTGATTTTCATTCCTAAACCATATTTACCTGTCTGCATCAAAACTTTTAATAAAAACTCCTGATTGTTTTAGAAGACCTCATTGGCTAAGTGATCTAAAGTGCTCTTACACTTAGACAGATCCCAGTGTGTGAAAATTTGTTAGTGTTGTATCTGAGACTAGTTTTGTGTGTGTTTGTGTACTCCTGTTTCTTCCATCATCCAAGAACTGTTGCTGTGATATAAGTTAAAGAATTTGACTGTGATGTAAAACATGATGACTCAACTCTGATTATTTTCATGGTTAAGCTTTTTATTTGAAGAATGAAAATTTTTCTTCAAATAATTTTGAGTTGATAATGCATAGCTAAATCCCAAATTGCATACTACAGTACTATTATCAACAGTAGATAGAAGAACTAAGTACTTAGAAAATCCTGATAGTATATAATGATTGATAAGTAACTGGTCAGTGGAGTTTGGAATTTGGTCAGTGGGTCTTAAGACCTGCTGAGACATTATACAGACTTTATGGAATGTATATATATTAATTAAATTGATAAGTCCAGAATGCCAGCTAGGTCTGACTAAGTGGTCAATCACTGGACCGGAAAATTACATCCTTCTCATTTCATGCCTCCTGTTTCTTGTAATCAAATGATTATAATGATATGTATTGGAATAACTTAAAATGTGGCTATGCTGGATTTTGTTTTTGGTTAAGACTTGGAAAGCTTATAATTTCTGGCAAACTAGGAGTAAACTGGTGATTTCTGGCAAGGAACAAATTCATGATTTCTAGCAAACTGAAATAAATTCATGTTTTCTGGCAAAAAGAAATAAATCCATGATTTCTGGCAAACAAGGAACAAATTTATAATATCTGGCAAACACGGAACTAATTCAGGGTTTCTGACAATTAAGGAACTAATTCATGATTTCTGGCAAACAAGGAACTAATTCATGATTTCTGGCAAACAAGGAACTAATTCATGCTTTCTGGCAATCAAGGAACTAATTCATGATTTCTGGCAAACAAGGAACTAATTCATGCTTTCTGGCAAACAAGGAACTAAATAATGGTTTCTGGCAAACAAGGAACTAATTCATGCTTTCTGGCAATCAAGGAACTAATTCATGATTTCCTCCAAACAAGGAACTAAATAATGGTTTCTGGCAAACAAGGAACTAATTCATGATTTCTGGCAAACAAGGAACTAAATAATGGTTTCTGGCAATCAAGGAAACAATTCATGATTTCTGGCAATCAAGGAACCAATTCATGATTTCTGGCAATCAAGGAACTAATTCTTGATTTCTGGCAAACTAGGAACTAATCCATGGTTTGTAGCAGACAAGGAACCAATTCATGATTTCTGTCAATCAAGGAACTAATTCTTGATTTCTGGCAAACTAGGAACTAATCCATGGTTTGTAGCAGACAAGGAATTAATTTATGATTTCTGGAAAACAAGGAAACAGTTTATGATTTCTGTAGGTAGACTTAGAATAAAGGGATGATTTCTGATCAAACGGAAATTAAGTCATGATTTTTGATAAACTGGAATAAATTCTTAATTTTTAAATCTGTCATTTTAAGTTTTTAGATCACAATGATTAAACCTTCAAATGTATTTAAAGTGAAATTGGTGATCAAGTGTTGCCTTGTTATAAGTGTAAAAAACTCCACCCCCTTTCAATGTTTTAAAGAGTTGAGTAGAGTTGAATTGAGTAATGGTGTTTAGAAATATTTCACTTATATCGAGATGTCGCCAGCTATAGGTGAAGTGCATAAATTTTGCCTGTGCGTTGCGCTGATGGCATCATACAGCAGGGTTATTTATCGTGCCATGCCTGCCATGACACGGGACCTCGTTTATTTTAAGTTCCCATCCGAAAAATACCATGACTTTTATTTCGTAATGCCAAGTGCTTGGCGAAAGAAAGGTCACTACCCACTTTCAAGTCTTGGGTCAGACCCGGCCAGTATTCGAACCCACTACCTTCCACTTACGGAGTGAGCACTCTACCAACTGAGCTACCGCAGTGGCAAATGTTTTAAAGAAATTTGCCAATAAATTTAATAGTTTTAATCTTGACTTATGATTTGATAGTTCTAGTCTGGTTTTAATCCTTTGAAATCATTGATTTAAAAAAAATTAAAGAACCAAGTCATTCAAGAGTTTAATTTATTTATCCCAACATTTTGTGTTAGTGTGGTAATCATAATGATCAAATATATGTGTATTATAAAAAACAATCCTGGAGTAACTGATGCAGTATCATTATTGATTTTTGTCTATAAATATATATGCCATTCGTGTAATTTTACAACTTTGTCGTAAAAACGTAAAAACGTAATAGATATATAGATCTATATCATGTAACTAGTCTTAGGACCATGCAATATTTATGTGGTCAATTTAACCCATATATATATATATATATATATATATATATATATATATATATATATATATATATATATATATATATGAGAAATAAACGCTGCAAACTGCATGTAAACATTTAGGATACAAATAGATCTAGGGTAATAATTAAAAACAGCACACTGTGGCATTGTGTCCAGTTAACCAATTATTGACCATGAGTAGTCTCAAGACTCTATTGATTAACTTGCGTATTGCAGGTCATTATGACTGTTAATCCATATTGATTATGTGGATTAAAGTTCTGTGTGAGTTTAATCTGGATTTCTAATATTTGGAGTATATTAACCTAGAACAGGTGTTTGGTGTAATTAATATTAACAGGATTTTAAAGACAGAGTGATTCTAGGTCAATCTTTGTGCTTCAGAAAGGTAAATATGCTGTTTGATTAATGGGGAGTTAAATGATAGTAACTCTGCCTAATTGCACACATAAAACGTGATGGAAGTTTACAATGTAAGAATTGATTCTGCAGCTTTATCTAGTGTGGGGTTGTTTGTATGATGCTAAATGCTGGCTTTGTCGGGAAAATGTCAGAGATATAAAATGTATGTTGTTATTGCCTTTGTTAGTTTATTGTGTAAGTTACAATATTACGGTATTGTATTGTAATTGAGTAGTAAACATTATTTTTGGCAAAGCTTGAAATTTCTTCCTTTGTTTTGCAACAAATAATTGCATTATACATGTGCATATTTGCATTATATAATATGACTTCGCAGTAACAAGTCATACATATATAATATGACTTAGTCATAATTAAGTCATATTGCTTTACATTTATTTTGCCTCTATTAAGTATCAAGTTCTAAATATGCAGGCAGTTGTAAAAAAAATGTCAACTTTGAAAAATGGCAAAGAGTTTAAAGATGTAGCATAGAGTTTGTAAATAGATATTGCAAGAGCTGAAAGGGGTTTCAAGAAATAGCAAAGCACTCTAAATGACTGAAAAACCTTTGGATTTTTCATCTCTAACCTTGTTACATGCTGCAAAGGATATAGGTTGAAATTTTTACCTTTGTTTTTTAGTACATTTACTCACATTTCCTCTACCATTTCTAGAGGGCCTCGTTGGGCAAGTGGTCTAAAGTGTGTGCTTACAGACAGCTCCTCTCACTGCCTGGGTTCGAATCCCACTCTGGACAGATCCTAGTGTGAGAAAGTTTGTCAGTTCGCTTGCCGAAGGTCGGTGGTTTTCTCCAGGCACTCCGGTTCCCTCCACCATCCCAGAACTGACTGCCTTGAAATAAGTGAAAGATTCTTGACTGGGGCGTAAAACACCATTACTCCACTCCACTCCACTCTACCATTTCTAAATTGATTGCCCTGAGATAATGACACCGTTGAAATCATACCACCCATCAAAAAAATTAGGTCCTTACTAAAGCCATCAATGGAACAAATTTCAGATGGGCATCAGAGCCTATTTTCTTGTTGGTAATTTTACTAGACATTATTATCCTATATATAAATGTTATATAATGGTAGAAAGTCTGATATATTTAGATGTGTAATATATGAAACTTTCATTGATTTTTTTTGTATATACTTTGTTGTTTGGTAGAAAACAACTTGAACACTACATCATTTAAACATCTGTATCAAGGTCAACTTTCTAATATTGGTGTGTACTGTTTTGTGTTATATATTGAAAGACATTTTGAGGAACAAATATAAATCATGTCTTTGGTAGCTTACTGATTGCTGGAAATGTTTTTAAAACCCAGCTGACGGCTGGCATTCTCTGAAATCTTTTGTATATTATTGATTTGGCTGTTTCCCCTTCCCCCTTTGCACTTGCTACTGGTATACAATTTTTTTTTTTAATTTTGGGTGGGGGGGGGGGTAGATTTTGTGTTTATGTGTGCATGATATTAAATACAAATTTAATGATGTGGAATTTTCGGGATGGTCACTTTTATAACATTCTCTTGTTTCTCTTGTATTCTGTATGCTGTCTAGAATACATTAATTAGTTGTAGTTGTATTTTAGCAGTTGCACATCAGTCAACATAATTGAAGATGAAATGTACCAGTAATGACATTGGTAATGGAGGGTTTAGTAAATCATCTTGGCACCTGTGTCTGATTGTTCTTAAGGATAAAAGGCCACTCAATGTATCTGTTTGAATCCTTCTTTGGACAGACCCAAAAATGTCTTTTTGTTCAGTTATAGTTTATTGATTTCTCTCTGTCATTTTTGCCTTTTTTTCTTCATTTCAAAAATCAGTAAGAAAATAAAAATATACATTCTTGTTCTTATGATTGCTTTGTACAAAAACTAATACAAAATTCCTCCTTTTTTAACGTTTATTCCATACATCATGGAGAATAGTAAAAAAAAAACCATAGGTGAATAGATACACACATTGTCTGAAAACATGTGCTTTATTGTCTCATCTGAATAAGCAGCCACATGATTTTGGGTTTGAGTACATGTATATAACACAGATTGGCCAAGATGCAGTGATCAGACAGGACATGAAGTTTCCACTTGCTTGCCCGAAAAAATTCATGATTACTAAACTATTAGCTTAGCAGCTGTAATTTTGAGCTGCTTATTAAGATGGACTGTTCAGGCAGGTCTTTGAAGTTCCCAATCGTTCCCCTGAATGATAGAACTTTTACCTTGGCAGCAATAATTTTGGACCTGCTTATTAAGATGGACTGTTCAGGCAGGTCTTATTAAGTTCCGACTTGTATGTCAGAATGATAGACTTTTTACCTTGTCAACAGTAATTTTAGACATGAAAATTAAGAAGGACTGTTCAGGCAAGTCTTTGAAGTTTCCACTTGTTTGCCTGAATGATGAAACTTTTACCTTGGCAGCAATAATTTTGGACCTGCATATTATGATGGACTTTTCAGGCAAGTCTCAAAAGTTCCTGTTTGTCTGAATGATTCACTGATTACTAATATAAAAGAACAGTTACTTTAATTGGCAGAAGTAATTTTCGACCTGCTTATTGAGATCATTCTGTGATAATGTTGAAAAAAATAAATTTTCAGAAAAAATACAGAATTAGTCATATTTGTTAAGAGGAGATATTTTAAATATAAAGTTAGTTAATTAGTTGATACATTTGCCAGACAACACCTAGATCTTTTATATATTTATGTAGTCTTTTTAGAATCGGCATTGAATAACTCATTTTGATAAAACTTTTCAGCTGTCTAAATTGTTTACTATTAAAAGATAATAATCAGGGACATCTGTTCATATGTATAATAAAGTACATCATCCAGGCTGTAAAATTTATTATATACTGTGTGGTAAGGTGGGATAATAAAGCATATCAACCATGCAGTAAATATAGTACCAGTATTGAAGGGCAACAAAAAAATATTTTCAGTTTATAGCGTTTCTGATAAGGTCAATTTCACCCAGGCTTTACATTGATTATATATTGTGTGGTAAGGTGGGATAATAAAGCATATCAACCATGCAGTAAATATAGTACCAGTATTGAAGGGCAACAAAAAAATATTTTCAGTTTATAGCGTTTCTGATAAGGTCAATTTCACCCAGGCTTTACATTGATTATATATTGTGTGGTAAGGGGGGATAATAAAGCATATCAACCATGCAGTAAATATAGTACCAGTATTGAAAGGCAACAAAAAAATATTTTCAGTTTATAGTGTTTCTGATAAGGTCAATTTCACCCAGGCTTTAAATTGATTATATATTGTGTGGTAAGGGGGTTAATAAAGTATATCAACCATGCAGTAAATATAGTACCAGTATTGAAGGGCAACAATAAAATATTTTCAGTTTATAGTGTTTCTGATAAGGTCAATTTCACCCAGGCTTTAAATTCATTATATACTGTTTTGTAAGGTGGATATTAAAGTATATAAACCATGCAGTAAATATAGTACCAGTATTGAAGGGCAACAAAAAAATATTTTCAGTTTATTGTGTTTCTGGTAAGGTCAGTTTCACTCAGGCTTTAAATTGATTATATATTGTGGGGTAAGCACATTTATGCAGTTATAAAGTTTTTCAACTCAGCTTTATATTGATTATAGCATTGTTTGTAAAGGTCATTAATAAAGTATATGAACCAGGCAATAATTTTATCATTAACTGTTTAGTAAGTACCGAAGCTGAAATATACTAGTATATGTATCTATGGTAATTCTAGTTTGAACAATATCAATGAGGCAGTAAAATTTATTGAATTTGATTGATTGATTTAATGGGGTTTTATGTTTCAGTCAATAACATTTCACTTATATCAAGATGTCACCAGCTATAGTTGAAATGGCAGACATTTTTACCTTTGCAGTGCTCTTACTCTTAGGGCGATGTGCAGGGAAGGTTCTTTAGCGTGCCACACCTGCTATGACATATGGCATTGATTTTTTAAGGTCTCCTCTGAAGGACCCCCAAAAGAAAATTAATTATAGACTTACAGGCAGTAAAATTGTATTATTGTGGTCAGGAGTATATTTGTTTTCCAAATAGCACTTTGATATCGGTTAACAGCAAAAAAATATTTTGAAGATATAGACAACATTCTGAGATTCAGCCGTGGATCTGATATCTTTATTTTGTATTTTATCAGTGGACAGTAAAAACAAGTATAATTATTGTGAATGATCAGCTGTGTTCTACAACTTCAGATCATTACACTCCAAAACCTGCTGTTTACCAGCCCAGTCATTGATTGCTTTTATGACACTGACATTTACCATTACAAATGTGTATGTTTTTAAAAAGAAGTTGTAAAAACCATGAATTTTCAGTGTTGTTGTCATGTAAGGCATATGGAACAAAGATAACTTCTCTTTAAGCAAGGTCCAAAACAAAACTAGAATAAACAGGAACGTTTCCTAATTGACAAATTAGGTCACAACAAAGTTAAAAAAAATTGTGTTGATTTATAAGCTAGCAGGGTTTAGGTTTCGGTTTTCAGTAAGCAGAACTTGTAATCATGTCTATCAACTAGCAGAGCTTGGATTTTGGTCTGTCAGTTTAAACAGAACTTGGATTTTAGTCTGTCAGCTAGCAGAGCTTGGATTTTGGTGAGTCAATTAGCAGATTTTGGTCTGTCAGCTAGCAGAATTTTGATTGTGGTCTGTCAGCTAGCAGAACTTGGATTTTAGTCTGTCAACTAGCAGAACTTGGATTTTGGTGAGTCAATTAGCACAACTTGGATTTTGGTCGGTCAGCTAGCAGAATTCTGATTGTGGTCTGTCAGCTAGCAGAACCTTGGATTTTGATCTGTCAACTAGCAGAACTTGGATTTTGGTGAGGCAACTAGCAGAGCTTGGATTTTGGTCTTTCAGCAAGCAGAATTTGGATTGTGATCTGCATGTCAGCTAGAAGAATTTGGATTTTGGTCTGTCAGCTTGCAGGGTTTGGATTTATTTGTTCTTTCAGCTAATAGAACTTGGATTTCCATCTGTCAGGTTGCAGAACTTGGAGTTTTAGTCTATTAACTAGCAGAACTTGGAATTTGGTCTGTCAGCTAGCACTAGTAGTAGCAGAACTAAGAATTTGGTCTGTTAACAAGCAGATTTTGGATTTTGGTCTTTCAGCTAGCAGGGTTTGAATTTATTTGACGTTTAAGCTAACAGAATTTCAATTTTCCAAGTAACTAAGATTGTATTCTGATTTTTAACATGAAAATCTCATTTAATTTTAATTGGAACTTTTTAAATTTATCTATGGAGAGCTAATTTAGTGTTAATGTGGTGCTGAGCCCAAATTTAAAACTTTTTCCAAATTTTATTTTCAGTGATAAAGATGATGCTTTTAGCCATCTCATACATGAAATGTATAAATTTGATTTTTTTTCTGTAAAAATTGCTCCATTGCTCAGTTTTAAGGGGTCTAATTGTCCAAGAGGTCTATGAAGTGCCTTGTTTGAATCCATCTTGGGCAGATCCTAGTGTGAGAACATTGGTCAGTTTGATTTTCAAAGGATGTTGGCTTTTCTCTGGGTACTCTGATTTCCTACAAGATGATTGAACTGATGCCTTGATATAAGTGAAAGAATTTTCACTGAGGAAGAAACACCATTACTCCACTCTGCTCTCAGTTTTGGCATTTTGAAGTAAAATATAAAAATACTTGGCATGCCAGCAACATGACATGTATAACTGGCATGTGTGTGTTGTAAGTTAGGTGGTATTTTTACTTTTAATTAAACAAGATACAAAAATAAACCACCTGATGATGTTGTAAGTGATGTAGCGAGCATTATAACAAATACTGCAATGTGCAACACAGCTGTATCTAATATACAAACAAGACATCAGGTCTACTTCATACACACAACTCCATCTGTACACAACATGCATGGTAAAAGTGAACAGGCAGTGGGTCTTGTTTCTTTTATAAATGATTATTGTTTGAAAATATGTTCTTGATATCCTTGGCTACGTGATGCCTGATTACAATTTTTTTTTTGTTTGTTTACTTTTTTGTAGAGTTGGAAATAAAGTTTGTACTCTTAATAATAAGCTAAGGAAGGGGCATAAAAGAGTGAATTCTTTAGTTTTTCATGTCATGAAAGACCTTCAAAAATTGAATACCTTTTGCTGCGGTACATAAGAATGAAGTACTGGTAGTAGTTGATTTTTATGATAAAGTTGATGTTTTTTCATTTAGATGATTACTTTCATTACAGTTCTTAGTTTATTATTTTGATTGAAGTTCATTGAACTTACTACCACTCCTCTGTAATACCAAGAAGGAGAAATGTATCAAATAATGATGTTACCACAATTTAAACATATTTTATATGGGGAAACAAGCTTTGTGAATTTTGAAAAATATATATTATACCGTATATAAGATGTAATTTGTCTAAATGCATGATTTTGTATCTTGGAAATCAAAAAAGTTACTTGCAATCTGATGTGAAATTCAGGCTAGTTAGTGAAATTTGAAAAAAAGAAATTCCTAAGCTCAGGTTATTAGCTGATTAAATTTGAAATAACAAATGATTATATCTTTGACCATATTGAAAACTTGAATTAAACTGCCATAATTTGGTATGTTTGTATGTTAAGAAAGGTTTCCATAAATTGAAAAAAAAAAGAATTCTTTAAAAAAATATTTAAATGGAAACTATGGGATGACTTAAAAAATATGTATGATTAGTATGAAGATTAATTATAAGAAATCAAAAGGATACCACTATATACTTACATTGATTATTTCTTGTTTGAATCTAAAGAAAACAGTTTGAAATGTTAAAAATAAACCACTTCTATTAGTTATTTCTTGTTTTTTGTTTTCAAATAAATGGATTGATATTTCCCAGTGTATTTTATCTTATTTAGCATCATAAATGTAACAGACAGTGTTAAAGAACACTGCTTTATTTCCTAAAGAATATATAAAAATATTGATAATTTTTGATGATATTGGAATCAAAAGTACAAAATTTGACAGTTTGTGATTTATTCTGTCATCATAATGATCATATGAGATGTTGACAAGAAAATTAGATTGGTAACAGATATATAGATATATATATGTGTGTGTGTGTGTGTGTGTGTGTGTGTGTATGCAATCAGTTAATCGAAGTCTTACTTCAATTTTATTAAGTCTCAGAAAACAAGAAAATGAAAAAAAAAAAAAAAAAAAAAGAAAAGAAAAAGAAAAAAAAAAAAAAAATTAAAAAAAAAACAAAAAAAACCATTCTTGGATATTTTGACATTGTTGGCATTGTATAAAATAAATTAGACCTTTTCATTGGTTATATATACATGCATATATAAATTTCTGATTTAGTGGTGTCATCCTTACAAAATGTTTATCACACTAAGAAAATACCAAATTAAAAAAAAAAAAAAAAAAATTAAAATTGACATAAGTGGTGCAGTTTTGTAATGATATTTAAATATTCAACAACCTACTTTGAATCATCAGAAATATTTTGAAAAAAAAGGGAAATTTAAAAAAATATTTTAGTAATTTTTTGAAAAAAGTTATTAGTAACTTACTTTAAAATTGTTTATTGTCTGTTGTATCTTAATATAGTGTAAGTGTATTTTGTCGATTTGGCAGCATATGTATACTTATGTAGCAAGAATGATATTTGAATCTTGTTCAATTTTCATAAATTTCGGGAAACAGTGAAAAAGTAAATGTACAAATTATTTTCGGCATCATGTACATGTATATGAAGTTATTAGTAAAAGTGATGCTGAATTGGCACTATAACATGACCAATAATGAATCTTGAATCTCACAAAATTTTCATAAATCTTGTATGCCAGGGAGGAAAAAAATATCAAAAAAAGATTGCTGAGGTTAGAAGTTGTAACCCTTACATTGATTTTAATATTACTGATTTAGTCAGTAGTGGTGTATAACGTGTCTAGTTCAGCTTTAATGATACATAATCTTGTACTTAATTTAGTTTCTTCCTGTGTCTTTGTAGATCAATCCTAATAGCAAGGCTTACAATGAGGGTATACATGTCGGAGATGAAGTCTTAACCATTAACGGTCAGAAAACAGCGGGTTTACTTCATGGAGATGCACAGAGTTTAATCAAATGTTCTACAAAAGAACTGCTATTAGATTTGAAAAGGTAAGAATTTTTTTTTCATGATGTAATATACTTGTGTTAATTTTTGGTCGTTAAAGAAACATTTTTAACAAGTCCTTTGAAATTTTTATGAATTTAACTAAAAACAAGTACTGAAATAAGCAACAATTACCTAAAGTTTCTCCTTTTTTGACTGGGACGTTAAACACCATTACTCACTCACTCACTCCACTCCTTTTTTGAAAATTTTAGAAGGCAACAGAGGTAACTTAATTGATAAATCGCACTGCACTTTATTAATTAAATTAAGATTTTGAATTAGTTACATAACATTGAGAATTATAACACATACATGCAAGAATTATTTGGGGAATTATTTGGCAAAATAAGTGAACTTATTTCTTGTGACAAGACATCACATGGGTTTTCAAACCAGGTCACTTGGTGAAAGGTCAAGGTCACAGTTACTTCAAATAAAAGATGCAGTTACTCTGATTGATCACATTCTTTTAAATTATTAAACTAGGAAAATTATGATTCCAACAAAATTTGGTATATAGTATCCGTATGGTAACATCTCATGCAAGTTCAAATTTTGAATTTTTAGGAAGAGTTGTGTCCCATTTTTGGACTTTGAGCATCTACAAATATGTATATATTCAAATGAAATTTAGAATACATTTATCATATTCCTGTCAGTAAAGACAGTGTATATTATGTTATGGTGCTGTCTGTCTGTATTATGTGATAATATTGTCCATCTGTTTTCTTTGGTACTATTTCATACTAGTTCATGAAGGTGTATATTGCCCTGTCTTGCAGTTCTCTTGTTAATGGGTTCTTTAGATGAGACCTTAAAAACTGATGCCACATGTCATGGCAGAACCCTCCCTTTACATTGTTCTTAGCGCACTGCATAGGTAAAAATATCTGCCATTTCCCCTGTAGCTGGTGACATCTCCATATAGGTGAAATATTCTTGACTGTGACAGAAAACCCTATTCAATCAATCAATCAATCAATCAATTAGTTATGTCATCCAAAAAGGACTTCATTGTAATTTTAGAGGGTTTTGCCATATCTGGCCACTAGTACTATCTCTTCATTTAGTTTAGAACATGTTCATAGGTCACGAATTCAGATGACAACTATTTTTTTCAGACGTAATTGGGTGAACTCTACAGAATAATCACTATAGATACTAATCTGATCATTCATCTTGATTACTTTTATCCTTGCAATAATTAAATGTAAACTTACAGGAACTGGTATGCAAACATCAAGGTTGAATATAAAACCTTATAGAAAATAAAATTTACACACAAATTCCCTGTGTACAGTCTTGATTGTATGGACAATTAACAAAGTTTTATAATTGGTCATGCTTGAAAATCAAATACATGTCAGTTAATTTGATTGGACTAATTTGTTTTCCTCAACAGAAGATTGATCTACCAGGGCCAATAAATGTGAAGAAAAAATCAATAAAAGCACTATTCATAATATGTTCTACTTTGAAATGCCCCATTGATGTTGATAATGATGTTTGTTGTAATGCTGTCAAATATTTACAAATAACTTCTTGCTTTTCTCATTGATTTGTATAACATTTTATTCATTTATTTACAGGCCTGGCCAAGTAATGAATGGTCAGATGAATGGAGACATAGAATCACATCCAGTTGATCTTCAGATGATCTCAGGTATGTATAGTTATCTCCCTTTAATTTTGTAACTCAAGAGTTGTGTCCCCAGTATTATGGTTTTTTTATGTCTTTAAATTTTGTTATTGAATTGTTAAGAGACACTTAGCATTATACTTATGAATAATCTTAATATATGACATACATAAATACTATATTAATGTTTTGTGTAAAACTATTGTTTCTATTGTTATGTCAACTTGTCTTCTGCTATGTCATAAAAATAATGCAACTCTATATTTATTGGAAATAATGCAGTTTTATATCTGATTGAAGTAACAAAATTCTAGATCAAATGGAAAATGCATTTCCTTATTATATGGAAAGCATACATTTCAGTATGCAAAGAAAAAATAATATAATACCATATCTAATGGAAATAGTTCCTGTCAATTTTATAGGGAAATGCAGTACATTATACTTGATTAATATTATCTGATTTTTTCTTCTTAAGGGTTGTGGTATCCATTTTCTGTCTTTCAGTCTTTATCTTTGCAATTTAGCTCAACTTTTTTTTAAACTTTAAATTGAAGTTAATTAAGTTAAAGTGAAAGATTTGTTATCAGAATTTTCCTCATTGAACAATAAAATAGTGATACTTTTAACAAGCACAAAAGGCAAAGCGACAGATTTTGAATGCCCTAGTTTGCAGAAAAATTGAAATTGGTTTTAAAATTGGAAAAAATAGACAAGGGTTATTATATTTTAAATGAATTCTTTTTATGAGTTTCAAAAAAAAAAAAATAATAATAATAATAATAATAAATTTAAAAAAATAGATAAAAATAAAGAATGAACACCTAATGTATATAAAAAAATAACATATTAAAAAAGGTTTATATCATAGATTGTTTTATTTTAGGCAATTTCATATTAGGTGATACTGTGAAGATTCATTGCATAATTTCATGCACAATTAGGAATATATATGCTAGAAAGATTTTTGGCAAGAGAGTAGAAATTCTGGATTCTGGTTAAATTTAAAGAAATTTAGATTTTCTTTAACAAACAATTTAGTTGAAAGCGAGTGCCACATTTTCTAAGGATTTGCAAATTATCTAAATTTGTTTTATTTATTAGGAAGAAAATTAAAGAATTGGGCCAAAATACTTTTTTTTAACCTGTTTGTTTTTAGCTCACCTGAGCCGAAGGCTCAAGTGAGCTTTTCTGATCAAAATTTGTCTGTCGTCGTCGTCGGCGGCGGCGTTGTCGTCGTCGTCATCGTCCGCGGCGTAAACTTTTACATTTTCAACTTCTTTTCTAAAACTATGAGGTAGATTTCAATGAAACTTGGTCAGATGCATATATGGGCCAGTGCAATTCAGATTTGTTCGTGACGTTGTCATGGCTCCCAAAACTAGGTCAAGGTGACCCATGGTTCCAAAACACTTAAAAAATCTTCTTCTCCGAAAGCGATGATGGGAGAAAAAATCTGATGTGATACTTGGCTCCTCTAGGGTCTTAAGCTTATAAATTGTTCATTTCGTGAAATTTGGTAAAAAATTAGGTTACGCGTTTTTGCGTTTAATTTTGAAAATTTCGTAAAATGGCTTCAAATTATTATAACTTGACTATATGAATAGATATTGACATGGGGTTTTCAGTTTTGACTTTTTCTTGAAATAACCTTCAAAATGGGGTCAAGGTCAAAGTTCAAGGTCATGACCTAGTTTGTAATTTGTGCAGTTTTAGGCTTTTTTCTTCCAAATTATAAGAGATATATAATATTAAAACATTGTTAAAATGTTTAGCAGGACAAAATGTAAAAAGGTACAAAGTTTCGTAACTGTATGATAATGCATGTAGGTGTTGTTGCCTCTGAAATGTTATTTTTTGCTAAAAAAGACTAAAATTGTGCATTAGCTTGAAAACTATAAACTTTTTGTATAGGCATGTATTATAAAATATTGTAGGTATTGACATGACAAACATTTTGATATATGGCTCAAGGTCATACATTCAAAGGTCAAGGTCATAGGTGCATAAAAAGACTGAAATTGTTAATTATCTTGGAAACTATTAACTTTTTGTATTGGCATGTATATTAGATTATTGTAGGAATTGATATGGTGATCATTCTGATATAAGATTCAAGGTTTTACATTTGAATGTCAAGGTCATAGATGCATAAAAAGACCCAAATTGTTAATTATCTTGAAAACTATTAACTTTTTGCAAAGGTATATATACTAGAATTTTGTAGGTATTGATATGACAATCATTTTGATATGTGGCTCAAGGTCATACATTCAAAGGTCAAGGTCATAGGTGCATAAAAAGACTGAAATTGTTCATTATCTTGGAAACTATTAACTTTTTGTATGGCATGTGTATTAGAATATTGTAGGAATTGATATGGTGATTATTTTGATATAAGATTCAAGGTCTTACGTTTAAAGGTCAAGGTCATAGATGCATAAAAAGACTCAAATTGTTAATTATCTTGAAAACTATTAACTTTTTTGTAGGAATGTATATTAGAATATTTTATGTATTTTTGCAAATGATTTTGGATATATCCTCAGGTTGGCCATGTCCTCAGGTGAGCGTTAAGGCCCATGGGCCTCTTGTTTTGAAACTATGAGAAACTATGCCATAAGCTTGGTGCCCATGTGGCCTAAAATATAGGATTATTGATCAATGTGCCTTTCAATGCCTATATCCAAATCCAGCAAATTTTTGTATGAGGAAGTTATTCATTTGTCTTCCTAAAGCTTGGTGTTTTCCTGTGTATTCCAGTTTTCTCAGTTGATAGAGTGCTCGCTCCGTAAATGGAAGGTCGAGGGTTCGAACCCCGGCCGGGTCTTACCCAAGACTTGAAAGTGGGTAGTGACTGTTCTTTCGCCAAGCACTCAGCATTACGAAATGAAACTCACGGTTCTTTCAGATGGGAACTTAAAATAAATGAGGTCCCGTGTCGTGGCGTGACACGATAAAGAACCCTGCTGTATAATGCCATCAGCGCAACGCACAGGCAAAATTTCTGCACTTTTACCTATAGCTGGCTACGTCTCGATATAAGTGAAATATTCTTATAAGTGAAATATTCTTGACTGGGACGTTAAACACCATTACTCAACTCATGTCTCTATGATCCCAGAACTGACCACCTTGATATAACTGGATGTAAAACAACATTTTAAACAACCAAGGTCTTATATACCACTACGGTAGCTCATCAATTGGTAGAGTGCGTGCTTGTTTGTGGGAGGATTGGGATTTGAACCCCGGCTAAATCTGACCAAGACTTTGAAATAGTTAGTGAATGTTTTTTCACTAATCACTCAGCAGTACGAAATAAATTTCATGCCATTAAATCACTCAAATCCATTTTACATACATGTCAGTGAATCCTGTTTATAAACACCCATGAGATGTAAGGAATATAGACTTTTATATAGAAATTCTTGGTTGATATACAAAGCAAAAAGCTTATTAAAACACTGATTTTAATGGACTGGCAGTCTTTGTATAGAGATGGTCCTAATAGCAGGTTTAGCTGTATTTTTGTTATACCATTCATATACAGTGAAACCAGTGAAAACCAGATGGTCTCCATTCCTTTAAAAAATCTGGTTTTTACAGGATCCTGATTATCAAGGTTTGGCACCAGAGCTAATATGATAGGCAGATGTTGGGGGGGTTTGGGGAGGGGGATTGATAGAAACAGTAATTTTCTCATTTTACAGTGTGTACCAAACTCAGTAAATATGATTTGTTTTGACTGATAAATGAAAATTAAAATTTAAAAAAAAATGTAGATTTCTCATCTTCATCCTCTCCGAATATTTACTTATTAAATTTACATTATAATTACACTCTCCAGTCTGTTAAGCAGAAAAAATCTAATCGTATGTGACATAAAGAAGAAAATAGAATTTTTTTCAACCATAAGTACTGACCTCTTCTAAACATCAGTAATTGAATTGGAAGACACTCGATTATGTAAATTTCATTAACCCATTTCTATAACATGACAGGATTATTCAGAGCAACTCCTTATCCCAGTAAGGACCAACAATATCTAATTGAATTTGAAGGCACTTGGTTATATATAAATTTCAAAAACACAAGTACCTTTTTGCTACATCTTGACAAGAATATTAAGGGCAACCTCACATATTGTTGTAGATCAAGGATATGTGATTAAATTTGAAGGCAATTTCAAAAACTCATGTCCTTTTTTCCTACAACTTGACAAGAATATTCAGGGCAACCACACATATTGTTGTAGATCAAGGATATCAGATTAGATTTGAAGGCACTTGGTATACATAGTTTTAATATACTTTTTTCTGCACCTTGATGGGAATATTCAGGGCAACTCCTCATACCATCATGTCATAAAATAGCCCCATTTAATTGCATTTGAAGGCACTTTGTTATATATTTTTAACTTATATTTTTTTTAAAATTTGACAGGAATATTCAGGGCAACCACCCATATTGTTACAGGACAACATTACCCTAATTGCATTTGAAGGCACTTGATTATATAAATTTAATTAACCTTACTTTTATTACAACTTGACAGGAATATTCAGGGCAACCCCTCATATCATTGTGGAACAACAGTGTAAGAAATGAAGAAATAAAAAAAATGATATATTTTGAAGTGGCTTATTGCTAATGCTCTTTTTACTCTTTCATCACTCAACATAAAAAACTCATTTTGATTGTGATTTGTGTGGTATAACACATAATAGATAATTCAGAGTGTTGTATTGACATAATTTTTTTTTTTTTTTTAGATTTTTGTTGCCCCATATTTTCAAATTTTTGTTGCCCCTCAGCTTGTAAAAAAATCTGACAAAGTGTCATTGAAAGTCAATCAGTGATGCAATATTCAGAGGGAATTTTTTCTAGAGCTTTGACCATTTGATAAAAATTCAGTCAATAATTTTCAAAAATTGTTTCTCTTTCATATTTTGGACTTGGTAAACTAATTGTATGAAAACTGATTCCCATAAAAGACAGTTATATATATGCTGTAAGGAATGCAATATATCTTTTGAATAAAATCAGCTATTACCATTTAGATGGTGTCAGTGGCTAAGTGGTTCAAGCTGTTGGCTTAGGAGACCATAGCACTCAATTGTCACTGCTTAGGTTCAAGTCACTCTCTTGGCTGATCTTTAGTGTGAGAAAGTTTGACATTTCACTTGCTAAAGGTTGTTGGATTTCTCTGAGCACTCAGGTTTCATCCACAATCTTGGAACTGATCCCCTTTCAATATAAGTGAAATAATCTTGACTAGGTTGAAAAAAAAATCCCATTACTGCACTCCACTCTGTTACCATAAACTTCATCTGTTTTTGATGCAGCTACATATACTTCACTAGGTCATATATATAGGCATTAGTATTCACTGCAAGCCAGCTAGTGATATTTTGAACATAGTAACAGCTTCAAGCTTTTTCATCCCCCTTAAAATCATCAGTTCAATTTCCATTTATTATTTGATTTACTAATATTTAACGATACAAACAAAAATTTATTTATTATTCAATGAATAAATAATATGAAAAACCAGTTAACAAGCTAGATATTGAAATTATGAAGAGTGTTCACAAAGTTTTCTAGGCTAAAGGTCCCATTTTCTTGACCAACCAAACTTGCTATGTTAAGTGAATGTTACATTGCCAAGTATACACCTTGACATTACTTTTCCAAGCATTCATCTTTCAGAGTTGAAAGTTATGTTTTTAAATGGAATTTTTAAAAATGGTATTATGTATAAATATACATAAAAAAGAGATGGTAATCACAGTTTTAGTTGGTCATAATTTTTTGTAACAGAACTAGATTTTATGGTTGAGGATATTGTCCTATACTGTGGATGTTTTGCTGATGTTTTAGAACTTATACAGCTTTTTATATTTGATATAATACTCATTGATACAGAAGATGATTAATTTTAATAAATGAGAAAAATTTGATGTGACATAACGTTTTTGAATTTTATATAATTTTTGTAATGTTTTCATTTGTCACCAAATAGCTAGCAAGTGTCAAATGAATATGTTTAAGTCATGGTAACGCTGATGTTCTAAAATCCTAAAGTCATTACTTTTATATATGTATGAATTTTTATCTTTTAAATTTTTATCCTACTTACCATATTTTTTATAAAGTTTAAATAAGTTTGGATGTGTTTTTTGTCTGTGGCTTTCAATTGTTGCTATGTTGCTTTTGTGATTTTTGACATTTTGGTGATGGATATTTCCTAGATGCTGTGTGCCTTTTGCATGAAATGTTTAATGCTTTTGCTATATGTTTTGTAATTTTCGTTCTTTATTTGTAACAGAAAAATTTTAAAATATTTAAAATTTTTGATTAATTTATTAATTAGCTTCATTAATTAACATTTTAATTGCAGCTTCCCATACTTTCTGTATATATCAATCATATCGTAGTCTTCTTTTTATGAATGTTTGCTGAAGGTCATTGCATTCTTTAAAGAACGCCAGTTCCCTCCAACGTCGAGGAACTGACCATCTCATAATAAGGGAAACAGTCTTAACTGGGCGTAAAAAACTATTATATTTACTCCACTCCTCTCTTATAAAGGCCACTTACAAATCACATTGTCTCCTATCATCTTCCTTTAAATCGAACTTCCGTAGATCCTAGTGTGAGAAAGTTTGTTAGTCCACTAGCTAAAAGATCAGTGGTATTTTCCAGGCAGGGCGTCAGAAGAAGTTACAATTTACTCAAAAACTCATTTAGTCAAAAAGGTCATGTTAAATACACATGTACAGGTTAATTATTATTTAATATGGGCACTTTTTTAAACAATATTCACAAGGTACTTATAATGGTAAAAATAAAGATGGGCTAAATATTTCAGAAATACTGGAAAGTTTATTTAGCAAAATAGTTTTTAGGTTTGAAATTGTAAAAAATTTGTGATGCAAATTGAAAGTGACTACCGTAACAATTCAACACAGTGCCTCTTAATGCCAAAAGTGACATTAAAAATGTGCTATGGTTTCTTTCAAGAGCTGGTTGCATCAATGTTAATGAAAGAATCTTGACTAGGATGTAAAATACCAAAACACCACTCCACTCCTTAACTTCACGCCAAACAATGTCAACCACTCAACCAACTTGAGGTGAAGACTACTGTATATAATCTATTATTAATATACCAAATGCTTCTTTGTGTACTTTATATTAATATATATTAACCTCTATTATAACATTTTAATGGTTACAGGTGGTGGAGATAGTACTATATCATCCATCAGTCCTACAACAGATCGTAACTTCCTGCTAGATGATGATGATGATCATGTTCATGACAATGTTTTATCTACAGAATTCTCAACATCTGTCTGGTCACCCCATGGTTTGTTTTGCTTTGTTCTCTTTATTATATCAGAGCATGTAATTGATCTAATTTTTTTAATTTAGTTCATAAAGCATGGACATTTTTATATTAATGAATAGCCTTAAATTTGAATCCCTGATGAAAGGGAAGTAACTCTTGCAGACATGCATAATTCCAGTTTGAGGGAGAGAGAGAGAGATTTTTTATCCGAAAATTCCTGATGAAAGGGAAGTTTTCTTCCTAACTTGCACAGATTTTACTGTTTTGAGGGTTGAGATAGATAGAGAGAGAGAGAAGAGGAGAGAGAGAGAGAGAGAGAGAGAGGGGGGAGAAAAAGAGATTTTATTTCATTTGAAAAAAAACACCAACAAAACAAGTTCATTATGTATGTGATTATGTACCATTAAAAGGATGATTTTTTGGAATCATTGGTCCATAAGATAGGATTGTCTGTCTGATTGATAGTAAACTCTGAAAATCCAGGAAGCACCCAGTTAAATCCAAAACAGATATTTATCGCTGCCTAACTTCTTAGTTGAAATATTTAATACAAAGATTAAAATGATGCAAGAAAACACCAAGCATAACAATATACAGTACAATACTAATAAATCTCTTCCTTCTCGTTAAAGACGATAACATTCCCTCACATCTCAAACAATTCGGTCAACTGTTAATCTTCAGTTTGTGGTACTAATCTTGAGGTTATAACCTGTTTATATTATTTTTAACAATCTGTACAAGCTAAAACTATTGAATACACAACCTTATACATTTAATGCTACAAGTATTTTAACAAAATTAACACATGATAATTTCGATTGTTGTAATATTATATATATGTTGTGTTGTTTTTTTTATTTTATTAAGAAATATGAATGACAACCTTTTCCAAAAGCCCTTTATATATATATATATATATATATATATATATATATATATATATATATATATATATATATATATATATATATATATACTGCTAGAATTATAGAGCTATTACATTTATATATATTGTTTTATCTTTTATTTGCATTTGTTGTGGTTTTTTATATTTTGAGTGATTGCATTGCTACTTCATACATTTATTTTTTGTAAATTTTTTAATCCCACATTTGATAGTTATAAATATATGTTTCATTATTATATACATAAACTTTAACACTTAAGTTGTGTTTTATTTGTAGGGGAGCAAACTACGAAACAATATAAGCCAGTGTCTTTCAATAAAACCGTCACCACAACGGCAACCAGTAGCAGTGCCGTTACCTACACCACCACCACCACGTCCAGTCCCACCTTGAATTCATCACAGACAATCACTGTCAATTCCCATAAAGGTAGGTACTATCATAGGGAAATAAGTAATTCAAAATTTAATTAGATGCCTTTCCCCAGATTTTTTATGCAAGAAAATATAAGATTCAAAAGATTGTTTTGCATTGTCACAAAAATGTTTGTGAGTGTTAAATAATTTTGCTTACAAAGCAAAATATTGAACACAATTTTACATTAAAAATGACAATATGCAAAATTTTATCTTTGCAAGATTAGTGAAGCAAATGTCAATTTTCATGGAACAGAGTGAAAATTCTTAAGTATTGAGTGCAAATAGCAAGATGACGCTGATTGAGTTAAGGCTACTTATCATGAACTTGAAAGTCAAATTCTACGAGTGGAAAGACCAGATGTATTGAACACATCAGGCTAAATATTTTGAGTTCAGATAGTGGGTAATTTCAAGTGTAAAGTACTGTATGGGATATTTTGAGTGCAAAGGACATTGTGGTTTGTGTGGTGTTGCGTGGTGTGGTGTGGTGTGGTGTGTTAAAAATGTATTCCTTAGTTGCAAGAGATTTTTATGTTATGATAACAAAGTGTCATAAATATCTTGTTAATGTAATAGTACCACTTTAAACCAATCATTTTTCATTGAATAAAATATTTGATTTAAATTAAAGTTTAGATTTTATTATCATTGAATAATTTGTATTCTAAGTGAAGAGAATATATGAATTTAATGCTAGTTTCAGGATCTAGATCCGTTCCTTCAAGTCCACGTTTTCAGTCCAGATTAGTAATCCCCCTTTCACCACAACCTGTGCAGAAAAAATACAGGGGTAAATTAGTTACTGCTTCTTGATTGGTTCAGATTTTGATGCATAAATTGTTACTCTGCAACCTGATTGGTTAAAATGAGTTATTCCTTTTTTTAATTGAATGTTTTCAGCCTTTGTGATATAATATCTCTTATGGTAGCCTCTTTGGGATTGTTATATTTCACATCAGAAACAGTAATTGTCCAGTAACGAACAAATGGGTCTACATATGTAGCTACTAATGTTTGTGTAAAACTATTTTTTCATTTAGAAACACAACCCTTAGTGGTTGTATTTTCTGACTCGTGAATTATTGGTTTTGGGTATGGTTTCATAAAGCTGGGTGAAAATTCTTTGAGCAAGAATATTCATTTTCCCCCCATCCTGACTGGCTGCACATGAATGAATGACAATAATAATGCTGGGGTTCACTTTGCAATAAACTGATGTCTCATCTAAGGAATATCACTAAAACTAGGTTTAGTATCGTACATCAATTCTATAGGTTGCCATGGAGATAAGATAAACTTCTAATTTTTTCTACTGTTTTTGAAAAAAAAATAAGGGTTCTGCATAGTTCTTTCATCATATAATTTAAAAGGAAAATGGCAAATTATGTTGTATTTTTTAATTCTGTATAAAAAAGGAATTAATTAATTTTCACAAAAGTTAACAGCCATCACAAAGTGTATTAGTTTCTGTGTTACTGACAGTTTGGATTCAGAGCAGTAAAATTTGAGTCATCCAATCAAAATCAAGATTTGATTCGGATGACACTTGAATGTTTCTGATGTGAAATACATAATGATCAATTGAGGAAACCAGTTTAAGATGGTATGAAGCATGACAAAATTTGGTACCCTGATATTTTTTGCCAATTTCAGGAATGTTGGTATGCGTTTCTCGATCATTATTTTTTAAATTATCAAAGCTAGATCAGTATTTTGGGAGTTTGTTTTTGGCTTTGGATAAAAAAGATAAATATTATCTGTGATAATGGATATGCTTAATTAGCTACATAAAAAATCATGTTTTTGTAGATAAGAAGCTAATTACATTGATTTGAATGATTTATACCACACCAAATGTAGATAATTAGATAATTATTCTGATTTTGTAATTTATTTTATTACTGAGTTACAACACTGTTGATATATAAGAAAATAACAAAAAAAAAAAAAATAATAATAATAATAGATAAATAAATAAATAAAAATTAAAAAATCCTAGCTTTTAGCATTAAGTTACAAAAACATTGACCATAAATTTTGTATTCTGTTGGTGTGTTTGTGAAATATGTACACAGCTTGCTTGCTAAGCATTGTGAATATGATTGAGATGAAGAAAAATAAGGGTATTTTATAAATTACATTTGTTACTATATATTTTTTAATATTATATATGGTATCGAACTCGATGTTGATTTTTTGTCATATTAGATATTACATAGTTGAACCTGTCAAAAGTGAACACCTTTACCACCAGACCATAGATTTCAGTCGGTTTAGAGAGAGATATTTTTTTATATACAGGTTAATTTAACAAAACAATAATAATAATATCTTATTGTTTAATGAAACAAGCCAGTTTGAGAGATTTTGGTTTTTACAGGTTTTACTGTAGGCTATTTATATTGAGTGCCCACCAATATGCCTATTTGAATTGACAAAAGGACAATCAAAAACAATTTTTAAAATAATAATAATAATAATAGAAATTTTAAAATTGTGAAGAAAAAAATCCCATGTTTGGAGAGGATGTAGAATAGTTATTCTTTGTAATTACACCCTTATTTTTGTATCCCTGAAACTTTTGAGTTTTATTTTGTGCATGAAGAAGACTATTTCGCACAAATTTTGTTTTAATTTTTTGTTGATGGAGAAAGTAGAAACACAATTGTTAAGACTGTCCATTCTTAAGTATTATGAGTTTGTTGGTTAATTGATTGTTGTTTTTGTCATATCAGCAATTTTACAGATAGTATTAATTAAGGTTTAATGTACACAAAAGTTAAATGGGTGGGTGGGGTTTGTGCAATTCTGAACTGAAAAACTAGAAAATGAAATGAATTACAATTTTCTTTTTTTTCTGTCATAGTATTTAACTTTATAAACTTGGGGAAAAAAAAACAAAAAAACAATAGTTTCTACTTTTTTGTGGTTTTGTAATGCCTGGCTTTACTTTTCTTTTTTAATTTTTTTTTCTCTAAAATGTGTGTTAAGCATGTTATAGCAAAAAGATTTTGCTGTCTTATATTTTGTGTAGCTTTTGTGTGTACGTTTACTAGCATCACCATTCATTATATTAGACATTTGTCAGAATTTTTTGTTTCATTTCTTGAATTATGACGCTTTATTAAAATTATATTTTTTTAACTTTTTTTTTTTTTTTTTGTGAAATTGTATGGAGACCTTTACTGGCATTAAACCCCAAAGGTGTGAAAAAAAATAACTACATGTATTTACAAAGTTTTCCAGAAGTTACTCTTTTGATAATTGGGGCCTCGGTGGCCGAGTGGTCTAATGGGCATTGCTTACTGATCACAGTGCCTACTGCCTGGGTTCGAATCCCATTCGGGACAGATCCTAGTGTGAGAAAGTTTGTCAGTTCGTTAGCCGAAGGTCGGTGGTTTTCTCCGGGCACTCCGGTTTCCTCCACCATCCCAAAACTGACCACCTCAAAATAAGTGAAAGATTCTTGACCAGGGCGTAAAACACAATTACTCCACTCCACTCTTTTGATAATTATTAAGGTCATTACAACAGTTGAAGTAAATAAAATCTTATTTTGATCAACCTTATTTCCATGGCTATGATAAACATTTTACACTAAAAAAAATGAGAAAGAAATGTCAGTTAAAATAAGGCCATCTCTTGGAATTGACAGTGTAAGTAAAACCTGTGTATAATGTATGCAAAGCTCTTAACATTGTTAAAAATCCCCTAAGCATGCATAAAGTACAATTTCCTTGCTTTGATTTGAAATTATTTTGTGCGGTAATTTTTGGAGTTTGTTGGAACAATGCAGAGTTTGACATGGCGAAAAAGATTGGTGTGTTTTTGTTTGTTTGGTTTAGTTTTACAATATGATTTTAAGTTATATTCTTAGCTGTGTTGAAATATCTTATATTTCATTAAAAGATTAATTTGTAAAAATTGTATATTTAAAATGTTATAAGAAATTTAAAATATTGAAAAGTTTTATCTAAATATTTTGCAGTCTTTATTGGTTTTCAATATTGCTTAATGGAATCTATTTTGCAACCATTTCTCTTTTTTTTACAAGTAAAAGTTTGTGATATTGATATTATTTCCAAGTGAAAAATATGTTTTTGATCACCATTTTATAAAATAAGTTTTATTTTTATTGTAAATTATTGTTGCTATTCTGTTGTAGATAGGTTTTTTTTAGCTATTGTTGTTGTGATTCAAACAATTTAGGTGCAAATTTTATATATTGCAGTAAGCTTTTAGTTGTACATATCAGTAACAAAAACCAGAAAATGATTTGTTTCCTCTGGTATTGGTAGTCATTATTTTATGAAATAATTGTCTCCCGTGTTAAGGACAGTTTTTCTTAAATGTACTAATTGTCTCCCCTGATGAAAGTCATCTTTTAAGAGAGACTTGTTGTATGATGGTGGAAATGATTCTGATAAAACAGAATCAAGAGGCATCTTATCCCCTTATTTCTTGTTGTAATTGTCTTCCCTGATAATAAAGGGCATCCTTTTAGAAAGTATTGCTGTTTGATTGTGAGTGTTGTACTGATAAAACAGAATCAAGAAGCTTTTAATCTCCTGTGTTTTTTTTGTTAAAGTTGTCTCCCCTGGTAGGGACACATCCCTTTTCCTACTTGTTGTAGCTGTCTATCCTAGTAATAATCATATCTAAAAGGAAGTCTTCGGGTGTATGTTAGAGTTGCAGGTTTATTGTGATAGTTTTGCGAAATTCTTGAAGTTGTACAAACAAAGCAGAATAAGGGACACCACATCTTAAATTCCCTGTACTGCTTGTTGTAATTGATAATGACATTCTCTCCCCCTTTTAATATTGTCTCCCTTATAATGACAGTATCATGTAATTGTCTCCCCTTTACATGACAGTTTCCTGTAATTGTTTTTCCCGATGAGAAGAATATTGTTTAAAAGGCTTGCTTTTTTCAGTGCTGTAGATTTTACTGTAAAACTTTAAGTAAACATGAAATTGAATAAACCCAACAGAGATGCTGACAAAATCGAGACATCTAATCTCTGGTATATCTTATTGAAATTGTCTCCCCTGGAAGTGGTTACAAATAACAATAGGCAAACCTATTTCATTGAGTTACTAACACTGGAATTCTAGTTGCTTTTATAAAAATGTAATTTCTTAAGTATTTTCTAATCATTTTTTCACAGATGTTTTATGTTATTTTATGCAAGAGATAATTAACATGATTACCCCTCTGCCATTGGAAAATTTTGCAACACCATGGCTGTACCGATTCACTTTACTTAATTAAAAACCAACTTAAAAACATTGTCCGATGCTGGATACATTTAATTAATTAGATTTTCATGCTTAATCATTTGAGCTAATCAGGTGTTGTCTCTATGATAGGTTTTCCATCGGCTCTACGTCCTGTTGTAAGTTAGCAGTAATTTTATTTTTATCATGTCTGTGTTTTGTTGTCACAGTTGGGTATTGTCGATATAATCATTGGAATCTCTCTGGATTATGGATTTTAGTAGCTTCATAGGTGTGAGAAAACCTTAATTTTATTATCTTCATAAAATTTCAGAAATAGACGTTTTTGGTGAGGATGATTTGTATCTGTTTTACGTAGCTGTTTAGCATCACTTTTGCTGTTGATGGGGTGATAATGTTGAGGTATTTTCTTTTGTATTGTCGGTGAAAAGAAAAGGGTGTGTGAATATTGGAAATGTTTTATTTGGAATTCTGTAGTTTCGCTAATTATTGTCTCAATCAATGAGTTGTTTTGACTGTGTTTTCACCTGTGTAAAGAGAGTTGGTCCACAACAAAATGGTAAGGTAAATTATATTTTGATGTTAGTAATAATGATTAGTTTCCTTTTATGGGTCGGTCATTTTATTTTGCCAGAGTACTGATTTATATGTTTAAGTACTTAGTCAAAATAATAGTAGACAATTTCAGGTACTTTTATTGGTCAAAAGGCACAAGTAGACAATTTCAAATCTTTTGTTGGTCGAAAGGCACAAGTTGACAATTTCAGGTACTTTTGTTTGTCAAGTGGCACAAGATCTTTGCTACAACTGCCCCTAACAGTAAAAAATTGTTTTCTGGTTTTTGTAACTGAAGATGTAAAAGGAAACTCAACTATAAACATGTAATATAAATTGTGACTGAAGTATGTTGTAGTGATTTTTGGCCGAAACATAACAGAACTTTATAAAACCCACTTTGCAAATGAATTAAAAAAATTATATATTTTTTTGATATAAAAATTGTGAGTTGTTTTCTTTGTTAAACGGGGTAATGTAATTTTAGTTGGGTTTTCTTTGAAAATGGTAGATTTATATTTTTTTTGTTTATTTTTTTTACTTGCTTTAGAGCTACATTTACTTTTATTATTTATTGCTGTAAATAAATATTTATTGTACTGTATTCTCACATTAAATTAGATTTAGCATGGGAACGATCCTCTCCAAGCTTGTGGTCCTCTTCCTACTATACAAGCGATTCAGCCAAGTCCACGCCTCAAACCTCGCCGGCCATCGGACGTCGACAGTTACCTAAACCCAAGACTCTGCCTAAGCCTAAGATCAGACCAAGCACAAGTTCTGCTAGTTCAGATGTTTCTAGCATAACTAGGGAAAGCTCATGCCCAAGGGGTATTAGAGGGTTGTCCCCGAGCTTTGAAAATAAATCTAAAGGCTTAGACTTATTCTTGCGTCAGATGGAAAAATTGTCAAAGCTTGGCTCACAAGATCAAGGTAGATTGCTCCCTTAAGTTATCAGCATGGGGCTGATGGTGGTTTTACCATTTTGGTTTTAAATTGTTTCTGTTTTTAGCATGGTAGATTGATAGTTCACTTCTTTATTTTCTTGGCATGCTATTGGTTTTTCCTCCTCTCCCTGCAATCAGTTAAGCAATTATTTGGATATTTTTGACATAAATGTTTATAAATAGTAAACATAAAAAAAAAACATTGAAAAAACTTTAAAACCATTTATTTATTTATTTATTTATTTATTTATTATTTTGAACAAGTATATTTTCATCTTGACAAGCATCTAAATGAATAAAAAATTATGTGGAAAAAAGTTTTTAAAATAATATTTTTTAGCTTATTTATTTATTTATTTATTTATTTTTAAAGATAAATACATTTTCCTCTTGACAAGAATCTGGATGAATATAAAGTTATGGAACTTTAAAAAAGAAAACAATCTGTTTTTAGAAATTTTATATGTGATGTAGTAGTAGTTTCAGTGCTAAAATGCAACTGTATAAGCTGTCAATTGATGTTAAAATTTTTTATTAAATAAGTTGATTAAAAAAATTAATTTGATTTGAAATTACTGAATTATTCAAAAGGATTCATTTAAATGATTGCTTTCTTCCTCAAACCTTTTTTTTTTTTTTTTGGATTTTTTTTTTTTTAATTCCCAACTTATTGATTTACCTCCTACCCAAATATCTCTTTTATGTATGAAATAAAGCTGTGTTATATTGATTTCACTTTAGTTTCATTAACTTCATAGTGTTGTGTACAATTTGTTTATTTTCTTTTTTGTAACCATTCATGTTCTGCTGTTTTAATTATTTTTTTTCCTTTTTGGATTTTTTGTTGATTTTTTCTGTTTTTATTATTTTTACGGATCTGGCATTAATTTTTTTTTTCCAGTTTTTTTGCATGATTTCTCTGTTTTTCTCTCATCTTTGTTCTTATTTTTCTCTGTTTGTATTTTCTATGTTAGACAAGGACAGAGGTAGTTTTGGTGATTTGGAACATGACCATAGAGTCATTGTCCACTGGATCGAGATCTCCAATCATGCACCCAGAACAAAAACCACACTGGTCAACCACCACATGGTTCAACTGACCATTCTGTGCCACTTACAATTCACACGGTCAATCATGAGCCTTACTCAAAAGATGGCCGTCATTACCATGGCGATGAGCCTGAATCACGTGATTCGGGAATTACAAGTAGAGGGTCGTCATGGCAAAGTGGAAGTTTCAAGGAACATGGAATTAATTTTAGTCCTGGATCATTTATGACTTTGCCGGCTAAAAAACCGCCTTCGTCTGTCGGAGATAAATCCAGCATTGATGGTGATTACGATGATGCAGACTTCAGCGGTTTTTCTACTCTACCGACAATAAAACCTCTTAAAACACAAAGAGGTTATGAAAGTGAAATGGAGTATTCAAGTAAAAGGAATCAGTTTGCTCCTAGACCAAAACTTAACATGAAATCCACACAACCATTGCCTACAGGGTATGTCAGTGATGCCGATTTTCATGTGGAGAGAAATTTAAGAAAATTTAATGATAGAGAGGCATGTGAGAGAGATTATATGAGTGACCTTGACTATGTTAAGGACATTATTTCGGATGGGGAGACATCCTTTGAATCTTCACCTGGAAAATTCCCCTTTACTTCACATAGGGAAGACAGACGGGAGTTTGACAGGTCATCTGTAGATAGTAGTATGAATAGAAGTAACTTATCATGGACGCCATCAAAATCGCCCCAGTTCAAGCCAAAAGATCAAAGCACCAGCTTTGATTCTAAATTCAAGCTTGGTGGTGCTGGTTACAGAAAGATAAATTGGTCACCTAAAGGTGTAGTTACTTCTCAGAAAAATCCTAGTGACAGTGGTAGCCATGTTTTAACCCAGAGATCACTCAGCGACAGTGGTCCCCGTGGTTACACTGATCAGGAGATATCTGCAGATATGAAAAGGTCTAAATTTGTTTGGACACCAAAGGAATCTCCTCCAAGTTCATTAAGGACACCTTCAACGACCTCCAGTCCTTTACCACAGTTAGATGACTTCATAATACCAAGTTCTTTGTCACAATCAGAAGCACCCAGCCCTCAGCCAAGAGACTATTATTGTTACACATCCTCATCAGCAGGAGGTACTAAGCCACCCTAGTCTTCAAAAGGAATTTCCACAGAAACAGGAAACTTCACATCCACAACAGAGGGAAATGGGTCATCCACAACAGAGGGAAATTGGACATCCACAACAAAAGGAAGATTTTCATTCATATCCTCTAAGGGAAATACCGATTATAAGTTCAAGTCCAAAACAAAGAGAAATACCAATTATTAAGTCAAGTCAAAAACAAAGAGAAATACCAGTTATCAGTTCAAGTCCAAAACAAAGGGACATAATAAGTTCAAGTCCCAAACAAAGGGAGATAATAAGTTCAAGTCCAAAGCAAAGGGAGTTAATTCATTCAACTCCAGAAGTAAAAAAGTTTTATCCAAGTTCACACAAGGAGATCTTCAGCCCATCACCTAAACAGCAAAAGAAGACACCCATGTCAAGACAAGTTGTTGAGACACAAGTTGATGAACCAGTGTATGAACCTATGATTCAGAAAACCAGACGACAAGGTATTTGAATGACCATCATGAATGATGCATGCCGAGCTCACGGTTTTACAAGCATGGTGTTTGAGTACCCTTCAGTCAGTTCTGAACAATCCATTCCAGTTTTAAATTGAGTAGATGAGTTATTAACAAGATCCCGAGTTTTTAGAGTTGACTCATAAGACTAACTTTATTCCTACATTGCACATGTTAATTTAGATGTTAAAATGTTATACAAATCTAACTAATATTGTTATTCTTGTTGCATTATGGTTAATGTTAAGATATATATTGTTAAAGATATTTTTATAGTTGTCTAGTTCGAGATTACAGTCTCAATAACACTCTTAACCTGATCGATTTCCTTGACTTGAGGAATTGTAATTGGTTGGAATGCAATGCATATTTGCAGAGCCATTTGATTTTTTTCAAAATTTTTCAGAAGCATTTGGAGTTTTCTGCAGCCAAAAAAAGTTTTGAACATGTTTACGATAAAAACTATTATTTCTGCCAAATTTAATCAGTTAAGTGGGATTTGGTTTTCTCAAGTTAAAGCAAATCTTTCAGGTTAAGAATGGAAGTTAAATATAGGTAGTATAATTATAAAATGAAATGACTAAAAATATGTAAATTTTATTTAGTAAAATGAAGTGTGATAATTAATTATTGTGATTTTTTAATTGGTCAGATTTCAGTGTTATAATATGTCTTCCATAACACCCCTGTATTACAACAGTGTACTGGGCAATAAATCCAAACACCAAAGACAAAATTATTACTGGTATATATATATATATATATATATATATATATATATATATATATATAATTAATATATAAGAAGGATATATGCATATTCCCTTTCAAACAAAGTTTCTTTTTTTTAAAAAAGACTTATTAGTAATACATGTATATAAAAATTTACACACAACAGATTTCTATAAAGCATCTGGCCTCTAAACTCCAGCCTAGTAATTATTAAAAAATGATTTAATGAGTGATGTAAAGTTAAACATCATGCCCTGTGTGATGATTGGTACAATTCTAAAAAGTTTCATTGGCCAATGCTGTAAGAGTATCAAATATAGCATAGGTATAGACTACATTTTCTTCACATAAAAAAGCTGGTCACATCTCAATATCTGATCTTGACTAAAATAAATGCTCTACTGTAGTAAATTTATAAGTGTCTATAATTTTATTAGCATTTTTTCTCCTGTTACAATCTACAACATTTTGATAGCTTTGATCATTTAAAATCATTCTTATCTACACATCTGTTAATTAATAAACTGAAGTTTTGAACATGTTTATTTCTTTAAACATGTTCCTACCTAAATAAACAGAATAGAGATCTTTAACTGTTTATATTGCACCCCTATATATATATATATATATTTTTTTTTTATAGCATATAGGTATATAGAAACCTAACCACCCTGTAACCCAGTACAATAAGTAATATATATATATATATATATATATATATATATATAATGGCTGTGTTGTTTTACTGGAGCATATCATTGTTTAGAAAATCTGCCCAATTAATTTAAAACAATAAAAATGTTAAATGAAGAAACCTGTATATATATGTTTGTGTGTCAATATTATACTACTATGTCTCGATAGTGTAGCTTCATTAGGGTGCTATTTTTGGATACGGTAACAAACGGCCCCACCTCATGGGGGTAAGATGCTTGTATGTCAGTGGTCTGCTAAAGAGGCCCATACTAAACATTTAAGTTGTAGTAAGTTAGAATCATTTATACAATTAAGTAAGTAGTTATCATTGTTTAATTTATCTAGATTGGTCTAATTTATTTGATAGAAATTACCTCCCTTGAAATTTTTAAAATGCAAATCTGCTTTTAGGGTTTGATATAAAATGCATTACCAATATTTACAATTTGAACTTCAGCAAAGTGTTAAGTTGTAAGTTTGATTATATATATATATATATATATATATATATATATATAATACATGGTATCTCCTAAAGAGTGCTGATCATGTTTTGTAAAGATAGTAAGCTTGTTGCACAAAAGAAACTAATGTGTTTATCCTCAAAACGTCTGCAATACAAACTACAGTAGGTTTTTTTAGGATTGTTATATAGTCATGTATCTCTCCTGCATCACATTGACGATAAATATAATATAGATTAAAAGAAAAGAGAAAAAAAAAAAAGAAAAGAAAATAAATTAAAAGTGATTCATCAGAACAATTAGAATTAGCTACTAACCATTATCTTTAGACTTAGAATCTACTTCCCTGCATGTTGAAATGTTGTAAATAATAAATATATATTGTTGCAATTAAAATATTTCATTCATTATAAAATACTCATGGTAATACAAGTGTACATTGACAAATTTATATATAATTTAGAAATACTGTTTGTCTTGAATATATATTATTGTCAGCAGAGTGAAGCCCATCAAATTTTTCTTACAGTCAGTAATATGAGATGTAATATTTTATGGGTTATAATGCCAGAATGTTATTATACTTACTTAACCATAAAAGTAAGCAAAAAATAATTAAAAAACAATAAAAACAAAAACAGAACAATAAATAAAATAAAAAATAGTAGTGATTCTTCTAGGTTACTTCAGTTTAATATCTTTTATTTTGAGTAGCTTTTCTTGCTGGTAAAATTTAGGGGTTGAATGTAGGAATTCCAGTTTCTTGATATATACCATGGAATCTTAAAAACTTTATTATTCCACTTTTTTCTTATTTGGATATACTGGTAAAGTTGATAATTTAAATAGTGTGAAATGATCATGAGTGGTCTGATTTATATATTTTTAAAATATTTGTTTGATAGTTTGCAAGGTAAGACATTGAAACACCACCAGAAAGAACTAAATGTCCTTGACTTTGAATGAAGTTCAGAAAATAACAAAATTATTTTATTGGTTAAGCTGGATTATATTGACCTTAAAACAATCCCATTGGTTGACTTGGATTACCTTGACCTTAAAACAGTTTATTGGTTGATTTGGATTACCTTGACCTTGAAACAGGCTAATTTTAGAAAATATTAACTATCTCATTGGTTGAACTGGATAACCTTGACCTTGAAACAAGCTTATTTCAGAAAATCAGAAAATATTTTACTATCTCATTGGTTGAACTGGATTACCTTGACCTTGAAACAAGCTTATTTCAGAAAATCAGAAAATATTTAACTATCTCATTGGTTGAACTGGATTACTTTGACCTTGAAACAAGCTTATTTCAAAAAATCAGAAAATACACATGTATTTAACTATCTCATTGGTTGAACTGGATTACCTTGACCTTGAAACAAGCTTATTTCAGAAAATCAGAAAATATTTAACTATCTCATTGGTTGATTTGGATTACCTTGACCTTGAAACAGGCCAATTTCAGAAAATATCAACTTATCTTTTTAATTGATCTGAAATTCCTTGATCTTGAAACAAGTTAATTTCAATACTGTATTACAAAAACCATTTATTTGGTACATGAACTCTCTATCATTTAATTAAATGATAATTACATCACCTGAAATGAACGAGATCCTTTTGATAAATGATTTTAATATCTAAATTAAAACTGATTTACTGGCAGAGTCCTTAATTAGAAAACAGACAACAGTCTCTAAATGCTGGGTAATATTTTCCGTATGACTTACAAAATTTGTGATGTAATACTTCTCCCAAGATAACTTTGCATCCATAAATATTCTTTAAAAAAAAAGAGAGAGAAAAAAAAAATGAATGCAAATGATCTGTTTAGCATCTTTCAGTATGATATTTTAGTGTTCTTATTTTTATCTTGTAATTTCTTTGTATATATTAAGCACGGCAATTGTTATACCATGACCGTTATATATATAAATACAACAGTTGGTTGTATAGAAAACAGATTCCACATTAATTTATTTATTCTTTAGAGAAGCCCCGAGCCTGATAAAAGTAAGTGGGGAAAAAATTAGGTGTCCTATAAAACAAAACATTTGAGATTTCACAGATATCTTTTTTGGAGGGATTTTTTACTTGTGTTGTGTGATAAAATAGTTATTTGTGGATTAAGCTTGATAAAGGATGATTTCGAATAAAGACCATGCCGATATCAAGGAAGGAAAAAACTGGTCAAAATGGTAAAGAAAACCAATTATTTTTTTCTAAAATTGTAAAATTAAATTTTTTTTATAACTTTTTTTAAATCATATACATTTGTATTTTTTAAACTTTTTTTTTTTGAAATTTGTTTAACAGTTTAGTTTTTCTTGTATGGTAGGAAAATCAAATTTTTTAAAGATGTTTTTAAAAAAAAAAAAAGAAAGAAAGAAAGCAATTGGATAATTTTGAGCTGTTTTTGTATATGTGCAATTTAAGTCCAGGGGAGGGTTGTTCTTGCAATTCATTGTTTAAACAAAACTTTTTTGTTTAAAACTTTTTAGTCGATCAAACTATAGGTATTTGAATGAGTTTTTTTTTTTTTTTTTACTTATTGTTTAAAGCCACATCAGCATTATTGCAGCAATTCAATTTTTAATCATTCCTCTTTTTAAAAATTGTTGTTGACTATTTGATGAAGATTTTTACTTGAAGTAAATTTAGAATTTAGATTTCCACATGAAGTTGAATGATTCACTGGTAATACCTGGCAACAACAGCTTTTAATTACAAAATTATATATGTTCAGTAACAGATGTGAATTTATACAATTTGTACCGATTGGGGATCCTAAAAGGGGAAATAATCCTGTAATTAAAACATTTGTATAATCAAGATTAAGTTGCACATTTCAATCATGCTGATCTTGACCGTGTGTTAATTACCTGTTGATCTTTCTTATGTAATGTCTCTGCAGATAATATTTTCTATAATTTCTGATACAATTTGAAACATTTAGTGAATATTGATTTTTTGTATCAAATGTGTTATATATGAAAAATATATAAGTAAACATTAGAAACTAGGGCCTTTTCTGACTATCCTTGCATGTGGAAATATGGCAGACCTGTTTTATCGTAAAGTTTCTTATTTCGATTTTGACCGTGAGTACCAGTTATCCTTGAGTCATGCACCATTCATTGTATGTTATACATGTTAGTTGTGTTGACATCAATTCAAATCCTGTAACTTTTGCCCTAGATGATTTGAATTGATGTCGACACAACTAACATGTACAACATACAATGAATGGTGCGTAACTGTAACTTTTGCCCTAGATAATATATATATACTTTTTTTTCTTTTTCAATAAAAGTCCAGGACCCTAAAACTTTAAAGTAAATTCTGAACAAAGTTCTACGTTAAGATTAAGCTTTATTTCATACTGTAAGTAAAACATTCCATTTTTGTAATGGTAGAAATTATTTTGATATATAATTGCATATAATTACATTCAATATATCATGGAATTAGTATATATATATATATATATATTTATATATATATATATATATATATATATATATATATGTAATAGATACATATTTATAGATAATGCAATTTATGTAATAATGTCTTTATCAAATCTTGTTTTATTGTAAAGTTCTGGAGAATAAAGTATAAGTTACAAAAAAAAACTTTTGCCCTAGATAGACTATAATTTTACCCTAAATAGTCTATAATTTTGCCCTACATAGACTATAATTTTACCCTGAATAGTCAATAATTTTGCCCTACATAGACTATAATTTTACCCTGAATAGTCTATAATTTTGCCCTACATAGACTATAATTTTACCCTAAATAGTCTTTAATTTTGCCCTACATAGACTATATGCCCTACATAGACTATAATTTTACCCTGAATAGTCAATAATTTTGCCCTACATAGACTTTAATTTTACCCTAAATAGTCTATTATTTTGCCCTACATAGACTATAATTTTACCCTGAATAGTCTATAATTTTGCCCTACATAGACTATAATTTTACCCTAAATAGTCTATAATTTTGCCCTACATAGACTATAATTTTACCCTGAATAGTCTATAATTTTGCCCTACATAGACTATAATTTTACCCTGAATAATCTATAATTTTGCCCTACATAGACTATAATTTTACCCTAAATAGTCTATAATTTTGCCCTACATAGACTATAATTTTACCCTGAATAGTCTATAATTTTGCCCTACATAGACTATAATTTTACCCTGAATAGTCTATAATTTTGCCCTACATAGACTATAATTTTACCCTGAATAATCTATAATTTTGCCCTACATAGACTTTAATTTTACCCTTAATATAAATAGTCTATAATTTTGCCCTTCATAGACTATAATTTTAACCTAAATAGTCTATAATTTTGCCCTACATAGACTATAATTTTACCCTGAATAGTCTATAATTTTGCCCTACATAGACTATAATTTTACCCTGAATAGTCTATAATTTTGCCCTACATAGACTTTAATTTTACCCTGAATAGTCTATAATTTTGCCCTACATAGACTATAATTTTACCCTGAATAGTCTATAATTTTGCCCTACATAGACTATAATTTTACCCTGAATAGTCTATAATTTTGCCCTACATAGACTATAATTTTACCCTGAATAGTCTATAATTTTGCCCTACATAGACTATAATTTTACCCTGAATAGTCTATAATTTTGCCCTACATAGACTATAATTTTACCCTGAATAGTCTATAATTTTGCCCTACATAGACTATAATTTTACCCTGAATAGTCTATAATTTTGCCCTACATAGACTTTAATTTTACCCTTAATAGTCTATAATTTTGCCCTACATAGACTATAATTTTACCTTAAATAGTCTATAATTTTGCCCTACATAGACTATAATTTTACCCTGAATAGTCTATAATTTTGCCCTACATAGACTATAATTTTACCCTGAATAGTCTATAATTTTGCCCTACATAGACTATAATTTTACCCTGAATAGTCTATAATTTTGCCCTACATAGACTATAATTTTACCTTAAATAGTCTATAATTTTGCCCTACATAGACTATAATTTTACCCTGAATAGTCTATAATTTTGCCCTACATAGACTATAATTTTACCCTGAATAGTCTATAATTTTGCCCTACATAGACTATAATTTTACCCTGAATAATCTATTATTTTGCCCTACATAGACTATAATTTTACCTTAAATAGTCTATAATTTTGCCCTACATAGACTATAATTTTACCCTGAATAATCTATAATTTTGCCCTACATAGACTTTAATTTTACCCTTAATATAAATAGTCTATAATTTTGCCCTTCATAGACTATAATTTTAACCTAAATAGTCTATAATTTTGCCCTACATAGACTATAATTTTACCCTGAATAGTCTATAATTTTGCCCTACATAGACTATAATTTTACCCTGAATAGTCTATAATTTTGCCCTACATAGACTTTAATTTTACCCTGAATAGTCTATAATTTTGCCCTACATAGACTATAATTTTACCCTGAATAGTCTATAATTTTGCCCTACATAGACTATAATTTTACCCTGAATAGTCTATAATTTTGCCCTACATAGACTATAATTTTACCCTGAATAGTCTATAATTTTGCCCTACATAGACTATAATTTTACCCTGAATAGTCTATAATTTTGCCCTACATAGACTATAATTTTACCCTGAATAGTCTATAATTTTGCCCTACATAGACTATAATTTTACCCTGAATAGTCTATAATTTTGCCCTACATAGACTTTAATTTTACCCTTAATAGTCTATAATTTTGCCCTACATAGACTATAATTTTACCTTAAATAGTCTATAATTTTGCCCTACATAGACTATAATTTTACCCTGAATAGTCTATAATTTTGCCCTACATAGACTATAATTTTACCCTGAATAGTCTATAATTTTGCCCTACATAGACTATAATTTTACCCTGAATAGTCTATAATTTTGCCCTACATAGACTATAATTTTACCTTAAATAGTCTATAATTTTGCCCTACATAGACTATAATTTTACCCTGAATAGTCTATAATTTTGCCCTACATAGACTATAATTTTACCCTGAATAGTCTATAATTTTGCCCTACATAGACTATAATTTTACCCTGAATAATCTATTATTTTGCCCTACATAGACTATAATTTTACCTTAAATAGTCTATAATTTTGCCCTACATAGACTATAATTTTTCCCTAAATAGTCTATAAATTGTCCCTAGTAGATTATTAGTTTACCTTAAATAGTCTATAATTTTGCCCTACATAGACTATAATTTTACCCTAAATAGTCTATAATTTTGCCCTACATAGACTATAATTTTACCCTAAATAATCTATAATTTTGCCCAAGTAGACTATTATTTTACCCTAAATAGTCTTTAATTTTAACACAGTAAACAATTGAAAGCTTCGTTCAAAGAACTTGGTTGAAAGATAAAATTTAATATCATAATTTCTGATATACAAGATATTGACTATATTTCTATGATGTAGGTTTCGTAACACCTGGCATTATAACTTGTATGAAGTAATAGTTCACGTACGTACATTACACATGCACACAACTTTAGATAAGATTCCATTCCATTAATAATATACTGTAAAATAGGAAATGTTCTACCGGGATTTAATTTAGCTTTTTCTGTAAGTAAGTAAAATATATATACAAAATTTAATGCCGATGAAAAGTTAAACTTACCAAGGCCCCCCACCAATAAGATTTATTTTCATATAAATATGTTCCATTTTTTTTTTTTTTTTTTTTATCCAAACAATGGAAATTTAATATTATAAATATATAAGATTCTACAGTGTGCTTTTATCACTATTGTAACCAAGTTGCTCACCCAGCTATCTTTGTCTACAGTATTGTTATTTACTACTGGGCTTTGAGTTTTGAAGAAGTTTGGTTCTTTTTTTACCTTGAATTCAAAATATAAAAAGTAAATATTAAATGGATGGAATAAGCTTATTAATTTTTGTGGGATTGGTTCTAAATTTGTCCAAGTAGTTCGTCGTCACCAAGTAGTGAGGAAACTGAAGTTTTTATCTTTCTATAAACATGTTTGTCGAGAAAAAAAAATGATATGGCACTAGGGTAATACATGTATTTCCAATCAAAATTTAAAGCAATACAGCAATTTTTTTCTTATAGGAATATCTGTAAAATAAAAAACAAGTGTGCATAAATTGCAATAATGTTTCAAAGACATCCAGAATATATATTTACGTTCTATACCCTATGTGGATATAAATAGATAGGTTATTGGTGTCAATGATTTTTCTTCCAGACACATTAATTCTGTAACTATGGTTTTTAACTATTGATTGTGACAGAAGTAATAATATTTATATATTTGATTTTGTTTATTGCAGTTGATGAAAAAAGAGATGAACTGTACATAAAATCTCGGAATTTAAATGCAAGTCTCGGTAAGTGTATAATACATTTGTGTACACATCCTCTACATCAGTGGATTAATTTTGATCAAACTTGGAACAAATTAAATTTAGGTGCAAAATAACCAACTAGCTTATATTGTAAGCCTTAATCTCATGAAAGGCTGTTACCAGCTAGTTGATATTGTAAGCATTAATCTCATGAAAGGCCGTTTTGGTTCAAAATAACCTGCTAGTCGATATTGTAAGCATTAATCTCATGAAAGGCTGTTCTAGTACAAAATAACCAGCTAGTCGATATTGTGAGCATTAATCTCATGAAAGGCCATTACCAGCTAGTTGATGTTGTAAGCATTAATCTCATGAAAGGATGTTCTAGTTCAAAATAACCAGCTAGTCGATATTGTGAGCATTAATCATGCGAGAGGCTGTTCTGGTTTAAATATTGTAAATACATATGTACTAGAATGTCAATCTGAAACGGTTTTTGTTCTTGATGGTTTCATTGGATTTTTGGTTTCTTTTCTGTTATATTTATTAACCACTCTGTTATTTATTTATTTTTTTTTAAATAATTCTCTCTTATTAGCTCACCTGAGCCGAAGGCTCAAGTGAGCTTTTCTAATCAAAATTTGTCTGTCGTCGTCGTTGCCGTCGTCGTCGGTGTCCGCAGCGTAAACTTTTATATTTTCGACTTCTTTTCTGAAACTACAAGGTAGATTTCAATGAAACTTGGTCAGATGCATATATGGGCCAGTGCAATTCAGATTTGTTCGTGACATTGTCCTGGCTCCCAAATCTAGGTCAAGGTGACCTATGGTTTCAAAAAACTTAAAAAAATCTTCTTCTCCGAAAGCGATGATGGGAGAAAAAATCTGATGTGATATTTGGCTTCTCTAGGGTCTTAAGCTTATAAATTGTTCATTTCATGAAATTTGGTAAAAAATTAGGTTACACGTTTTTGCGTTTAATTTTAAAAATTCCGTAAATGGATTCAAATTGTTATAACTTGACTATATGAATAGATATTGACATGGGGTTTTCAGTTTTGACTTTTTCTTGAAATAATCTTCAAATAGGGGTCAAGGTCAAAGTTCAAGGTCTTGACCTAGTTTGTAATTTGTGCAGTTTTAGGCTGTTTTCTTCAAAATTTTAAGAGATATATAATATTAAAACATTGTTAAAATGTTCAGCATGACAAAATGTAAAAAGGTACAAAGTTTCATAACTGTATGATAATGCATGTAGGAGTTGTTGCCCCTGAAATGTTATTTTTTGCTAATAAAAACTAAATTGTGCATTAGCTTGAAAACTATAAACTTTTTGTATAGACATGTATGCAAGAATATTGTAGGTATTGACATGAAGAGCATTTTGATATATGGCTCAAGGTCATACTGTTCAAAGGTCAAGGTCATACGTGCATAAAAAGACTGAAATTGTTAATTATCTTGGAAACTATTAACTTTTTGTATTGGCATGTATATTTGAATATTGTTGGAATTGATATGGCAATCATTCTGATATGAGATATAAGGTCTTACATTTAAAGGTCAAGGTCATAAATGCATAAAAAGACTGAAATTGTTAATTATCTTGAAAACTATTAACTTTTTGCATAGGTAAATATATTAGAATATTGTAGGTATTGATATGACAATCATTTAAATATGTGACTCAAGGTCATACATTCAAAGGTCAAGGTCATGGGTGCATAAAAAGACTGAAATTGTTTATTATCTTGGAAACTATAAACTTTTTGTATTGGCATGTATATTAGAATATTGTAGGAATTAATATGACAATTATTCTGATATAATATTCAAGGTCTTATGTTTAAAGTTCAAGGTCATAGATGCATAAAATGACTCAAATTGTTAATTATCTTGAAAACTATTAACTTTTTTTATAGGCATGTATATTAGAATATTTTATGTATTTTTGCAAATGATTTTGGATATATCCTCAGGTTGGCCATATCCTCAGGTGAGTGTTTAAGGCCCATGGGCCTCTTGTGTTTAAAGATGGATTCTGAAGGCAGCAATTTGTCTATGATTCATCATAATCAGCTAACATAGTGAGATTTGTGTTCAGATATGCAGGCTGTGGAATATAAATGATATTCTTCTTGCTTATAACCACTCCTGAAAATACATTGTTTTTGCAGCATGGCCATATGAAGGTCATAGATTTCAGACTTATATTATAAACTCTTGCTGTTGTTTGTTTAAGTCTTCAACATTTTTCAGAAATTTAAGGTGCCATGTGGGAAGTCCCTTATAGGTGATTGACACCTTTATCTAAGTTCTTCTACACTATTTTTTTTTTTTTTGTAGTACCTTTACCATAAAAAATGTAAAAATATTCTAGGAATGATTTTTAAACAGTCTAATAGGATAATTCATTTATAAACATTACCTGAAATTTCTTTCAAATTTCTGAATAAAGTTAACCAATTTATCTTCATATTCATAGAAAATTAAATTAAAATTTATAAAAATATTAAAAAAAAAAAAAAATAAAAAAAAAAAAAAAAAAATATATAAAATTTATTTCTATTTTTAGATGAACCCCCAGATTTACCAACATCAGCTCCCCCAGTAGCATCTAGTAGCACAAGTCCTAAACCAGGTATGTTAATTAAATAACACAGGTATAACTCCAGGAACACTCATTTTTGTTAGTTATAAGTTGCTCTGGTGACTTTGACTTTTTGTTAGCCATATTGCAGGCCTTTCTTGTACCAGGGACTCAGGTGGCCAAATGGTCTTGCTGAAGGTCAGTGGTTTTCTCTGGGCACTTCAGTTTCCTCCACATCCCAGAACTTACCTTCTTGAAATGAGTGAAAAATATTGACTTGGGCATTAATTGCCATTACTCCACTCCACTGACTCTCTTTTACTAAGTATTAGATAATAAAACTATGGTTAAAGTCTTGAATCTTTGCAAAAAAAAAAGTTAAAAAGAGAAGTGGATAACTACATGAAAATACATGTATAAACTAAAATTTGAAGTGCATTATATTTTCAATTTATCAGTATTGTTAATTTTTATAATCTCTTCTTACATTTCAGTTTAAGAAATTTGAATACTGTTTAGAATATCAGTTAACTGAAGTATACCAGAATCATTGAAAAATCAAGGAATGAGATTTACCTATCCCAACAAATCTTGTCTGAAATCCACATTTTATGAAACTTTTAAATTTTTACTAAAATGTTTCTCGCTCTAAGATTTGCCTTACTAAGAATCTAGGTTTGACAGTAAGAGACACAGATATGTAAGCTGGCAGATTTGTCCCCTCAGCCACCAAGGACTCCCAATGAATTAGAAGAGAACACAGATTAAAAAGAGTAATCGAGTTTATTATGATTTCTTACAAAATTTTGTTTTCTTTATTTCTGTTAATATAAACTTGTTATTTTGCAGCTGTTTGGTCACCTAGCCCTCAACGATCACCCATCACAGTATCATCAAAGGTCACTCATAAAGAACAAGATGAATTAGGCCCTAGCTCATCGCCATCAAGGGAGATAAATCTAGTCAAATCAGAATATAAACCAATCAAAATAATAACACAAGAAAGACCTCAAACAGAAGCTCAACAGGTATGAAATTTATCTGTACTCTTTGACCACAAAACAGTAGATCTAGATTTGTAAAGGGCATGGGGGTTGACAAAGGCTTATTTATTTGGATTTTTTCCACCTGTTTCTTTTACAGAATAACCCAAAACATATGAATTACAATAATATGTTACCATAATTTAATATCCCAGACCCCAAGTTTCACAATTGTTTCTTAGGTAAGATTTTCCTTTATACCTAAATTTAGGACATTCTGGCATTCTTTTTTCAGAACTATGTACGAAAACTTTGAGACAAGAATAAATACAAATTTGCTGAAATTATTAAGATTTTAAATTTGTTAATAAAGAAATGATTGTGAAACTGGGTTTAGAATTTTGTGATAGAAACTCTTGTCTTAGCTATCAGCAACTGAAGTTCCACACAAGCATTAATTGGTATCATGTGACACATGGCTGAATGATTTCCAGGCCGTCAATCAAATTGCATCATGATTTGTTGAATGAATAACTATTGATGTGGGAAGTAAATTTGATATAAATTTAATGAACTGGCATTGCATAGCAGATATTTTTCTTTCTGTGTCATGAACTATGATTTATAGATATATTTAAGGGAGGTTATAAAATCGGTCTATATTTTGATGCTGATAGCTATTGATCTTTATAGTTAGATGTGTTATTTTATAAAATCTATTAGGTTAATATTAATAATTTGTCACCAATCATTCTAACTGAGGCCTTGATAAAAATTTTCATTTGCAAGCTTCATTTTTCACTACTGACACATTGTGAAAATTTTCATTCTTTAACTGTGAAAATTTTCATTCTTTAACTTCAGCTTTGACATGAAATAGTAAACAGGATTTTTAACTTCAGAAAACCATTCAACATTTTAGCTTTCATTGATTTATTTAGTATTATTAATGCATTAATTTCTTTTGCACAGAAAACAGTAATATCTCCCAAAAAAGAGGACACCAGGACGCCTCATTCCACTGCCTCTGGGACAATTAGCAGTCGAGACACTGGCCCTGAATCCATCTCCACCACAGTGGATTATTCTCTGTTTAACGGTGACAAAGACAAGGATGATCTTCCGCGACTTCCACCAACCCAGAGTCCGTTTGTAACTTTGTTACAGAAAGGTAGAGGTAGGTACTGATAGATTTAACGCTGTTCAACTGAGGCTCATTTTAACCTGGATTTCATTTGACTTAAGAAATTTGAATTTGTAAAAATGTGTACAGATGATTAAAGTCTGATTACTGTTGAATTCTGGGAAGTATCCTCAGTTAAATTAACTATGGAGATTTTCAGTTTTCATTTTTTCAGTTAAATTAGACACAGTTGTTTTTGAACAAATCAAAATAAAAACATAATCAAAACTTAAAATCAGAGTAAAAAAAAATTGATTAGTAGATTCTCTACATATAAACTGTTGTATGTAAAAGGGATATTGATTTCACTAAAAATAAATAAAACAAAGAAGTCTGTATATTAATTTTATATATTTTTAAAAAACAATTGATGGTGCTTTATTCAGCAGTAACCAGGTTTAAATGTATATTTTTCAATAAACAATACACATTAAAGCAAAACATTTTTTAAGTGGAATGATGTGATTTTTTCAGTTTATTTGGAGTTTCTTTTATGATTGTTTGCATGGTATGAAAATGACAATGTGGGTTCTCCTAGGAATGTTGTTGGGTTTTTATTTTCTAAACCATGCAAGATATTTTTTTTATCTGTCATTGGGTTGTTATTTTATTTTGGGATGATAAAATTTAGCATGTGGTTTTTACAGTTCTTTTAAGCAAATATTTTCAGATTTATTTTCATTTTTTGTTTTTCTAGAAATAAGGGATTTAATTAATATTTTTTCTGCCATTTATTTTTTTAAATTCCTCATCTTGTTAATTTCCTATTCTGTAAAGTATAACCATTTGAATTTGTTTTTATTTTTTCAAATTTTTGGAGAAGTTTGCTTAAGCATTATAAAAGTAAAATTATATCTTTAAAGGGGCATAACTCTTCCAGCTTTCAAAATATCTATGCTTTCTTTTTCCTAAAACAAGACGAAGATAGAATGATAAATAAAATCAATTCCATCTTGCAATGTACATTTCAATGGTTTGTCAAATGGTCAGCTGTCAACATAATGGCTTTGTTTACAAAATATCTGAACTTGTAAACATTTTAATACATAAATGTTAATATAATCCCCTAAATAATCTATCACTGATCTGTTTCATAAATAAACAGATCAAATACAAATACTTGACCACTAACTACATTTAAAATTATGTCATATTTTTGTAAACTTCAATGATTGACAGAGTAATCCATTTCATTACTTCCCAAATTCTTTTCTTTACCATAGTTATGATAGTAGAAATATTCGGGCACCTGCTATAGATATCTGGATATTATTCTTACCTGCTACTGACATAATGGCCGGCTTATAGTTTTTCATTTCCTTTATTGCATATGATAAGATTAGGTTGTGTTGGAAAATTCCTGGGTTTATTTTGGGAAATGAAATTTTATTATTGAAATAAAGATAAAAATTCTTTAATTAAAGATTTGAATGATAATTTTGAAAATTAAATTACACATAATAGTTCTCAAAGGAATTCATTTCTTTCAAGATTTATTTTTTAAAGAATTGTCTTAAAAATTAGCAGTTCATACTGCATATTAATTTTGAAACGTGTATTAATTGACCATTGGTTTTCTGTATTTCAGAAAAGGTTTTTGTAATTTTTATTTTCATTTTTTAATATTTTTTTTTCTCCAAACTTTTTTGTCAATGGTACTTCTTTTCTCACTAAACTCATATACACATGCAGTTATTAAAACAACATACCTATAACTTATATATCTAAATGTGTATATGGAAAGACAATATATTACTTATGAATATGTCTTGTTAAAATGAATGGTACATTGTACTTATGCAAGTAAATGGAATCGAGTAAATCTAGATTTCTAAGGTGTTATCTCCACAGATTCCATGACCATTACAATCTTTAAGTCAACTTCTTTGAATGGGAGACATCTGTGACTGAATGGTTTGAAACACTGGCTAACAGATTACAGTGTCTCTCAGCACCTAGGATCGAATCCCGGGTAGATCCTTGTGTGAAAAAGTTTGTCCAAGCAAGCAAAAAGTTGATGAATTTATGACAGTTCTGTGGTTTCCTCCACCATCCCAATACTGGCTGCTTCAATGTAATTAAAATACTTGTTGACTGAGGCATAAATTATCCTCATTTTACTCTTGTAGTTCAGATTGTTAAACTCTGATCTTTTATTAGGTTTAATACCTAAAGGGTTTTATGTAATGGCTAAATTTGTACTCGAATGTCCTTTGATAAGCCACTTAGTGATATGAAAACTTCTTTGTTGGTTGTTGTCCTTTTAAAATTCATATTTATTTAGCTTTCTTAAGTAATTTATAAATGATATACTCCATTAATATTTGAACCTGCCCGATAGTGGAATTTGATAATTATAAAAGTGTGTGTGTGTGTGTGTGTGTGTGTGTGTGTGTGTGTGTGTGTGTGTGTGTGTGTTCTGAAATGATTTTTATGTAAAGAATAACATACAAATCAATCCTACTCATTATCTTTATAAAATCAATAATAAATTCATTTAATTATTTCATGAAGTAGTAGGTAGCTTATATTTTTCAAAAAAAAAAAAAAAAAAAGAGTTTCAACTTTAAACAAATATTTTTATAAATATAAAAGTCTATTTAGATCTTATCAAATAAACTCCGGAGATAATGTTAATGAGAATTTGTGTGAAACATTTAACGGGCCTATTTACACTAAATAAAAGGAGTTTCTTCCTAATAATGATGATACTATCACCTTTACTGCCACAGAAATAAGCCTGAGGTACAGCAGATATTTATATTATTACCTGAGGTTACCTATGAACTTTGACCTTTGATCTCTTTTTTTCTACCTGTGTGTTGACACATAGAACCAACCAGGTTGAACGTAGAGAATTAATCAATGTCCTGTCATTCCGGCAGAAATGTGAATGCACCATAGTTGGATTAAGAAGTTTTTATCAACACTATTTATTTTCAGTGTATTTGTGTTTCTTTAAAATTTTTCCCTGGATATTAGATTTTAAGTGCTTCCTACCTGCATATCAGGAATTTGTTATCTACCTTTGTAGTATTCAATTAAGAGACTTTAAGTTTTCTGTTTATGTGTTTGTGTGTTTTTATTTTTAAAACTTTTTACTTAATTTTGGTGATTTTTTTCTTGTGCATGATGTCGTCACCTTATTTCAGACATTGGGTATCCTGAGGATTTATTTCATAATGACCAGCCTATTGTAGTTACAAAGGGTAAGATCATGATGATACCTTTGCATAAATAGTTTTTTACTTTGCCTAATGATGCAGATATATATGTGTATATATATACCAGTTTAGGTGTGCAGTGCTTTAACAACTGGCATTTTCTTCAGTTTAGTTTTTTTTTCACCTCATGTTTTTATATTTGTTTTAACTGCATGCGAATGCTATTACTGTTTCTTTTTTTTTTTCACCCAATTAAAAAGATTTTTTACCGCTTTTTATTTTCACCCTAGAACTGATATTTTGTGCAAATACTCTCAATTTGAAAGAAAAAAAAAATCAGTCTTCAAGATTTGTAAATATGTTTGGTTTTTCATTAATTGTTTTTTATTGTTATTGTCTTATAAATCATGCTTTTAGTTTGCTAATGCATGAATGAATAGTCACATTTTCTTTGCTCAAAATACATAACCATTCACAGTACACAGTATTAGTAATTTTTGATAAATTGTCTCTAGTATTTTAATCAGATAAATTTTTAAAACATGTACAATGTTTCAGGTATTGACTGTTTGCCAAGTTTAAAAACATAATCTGGTTTTATGTGTGTTCATCCTATTGTAATTTAGCAAATTTAAAAATGACCAGATAACAATTGAATATGATATGATATGATATATATATATATATATATATATATATATATATATATATATATATATATATATATATATATATATATACTAGTATATAGTATAGACCTGTTATTATCAAAATTATAGGGACATCTTTATTTGATCAATAAAAATATAACAGTTTATATACGAAGTGTTAATATTGTATGTAAATAGATAGAAAAAAATGTTTGTTTGAAAATTTAAATAAAAATGGTGAAGGTAGATAGAACATATCTATTGTAAATAAATATAAAAAAATGTTTGTTTTGAAAATTTTAATCAGAATGGTGAAGGTAGATAGAACATATCCATTTTATTTTTAGTTTTTTATATTAAAGGAAGGTACATGGTTCTCTGGCATGAGTAGATAATGAATATCAATGATTAAAATGGGGTTGGCTGATCAATGTGATTTATTCTGAACTTATTTAAATTGGACCATTGATAATGTTTTTCAAAAAAGAAAAAAAATATAATAATGAATAAATGAAATGAAAAATAATATCTTTAAAAAAATTCAGAAACTAAATAAAAATTAATCGGTGTCTTTATATAGGAATGTTTTGGTTCATGTTTAGGAAATATCATATCATCAGCATAGACTAAGCAAATATTTGTCTTACTTTGGAAGCAGTTTAAAATCAGACTGTTTCATGGTGCTCTTTGTAAATATTCCATTTCATCTATTTTATGAAACCAAACCTTGAAAATTTCACAATGGATCACATTGGTCAGTCTGATTTTTATTGATGGAAGATGAGAAAATATTTTACACATTAGAGTAAAGGTGTAGGCTAGTTTATGAGAAGATGAATTTAAAAAAAAAACAGCATTGTATGGTTAATGAACAATAAACACATGCATGTAGAAGATCACCATGGTTACATGTCTGTTTTGAAAAAGATTTTATCTAGTAAAAAGAGAATAAGAAACTGCCATTGTCTGGATAAAGAAAACTGTTATTAAATTTTTCCTTAGACTCATTAAAAATGTTACTGACATATTTTTAAATCTGAAATATAAAAATATTGATGTTGAAAATCATGTAGGGAGTATAATTTATTAAAATAGTGTTTTATAACTTAAAAAGATTCACTGATTAGAAAAAAGAAGAATGACTATTTTACCTGTGTAGCAAAAATGTTTGCTTTAATTGTTTAATGTATGCATCTTGCTTGATAGACAGATTTCTGTCTATAGATCTGGCATACAATTTTGTTGACAAATTTGTCAAAAAAAAAATTCTTTTTTTGTAATTATGTAAATTTTGATTGTCTTTGAAGTAACCATGTTTTTTGAATACTTAAAAGCCAATTGAAACAATATAAATGACAAGTTTGGTCGATAGTGAGCTATTTCATCGTGCAACCTTTTTAAGTGTAATGCCTTTTGACATTAGAAATGATTTATCTCCTCTGTAGAAGAGTAATTTGCATGTTTAATTGTATTGTTAAGGCATTATGATTGTTATTTAAGATGATTTAAATTGTACCAAGTAGTTTAAAAGGTACAGGTAGGTCAATTTTTATTCAGACTAATTTATTTTCTTAATGATAAGGGTCTAAATGCTCACCCTTGTTTCACACCACTAAACCACCTACAGGTACTTGTTTTGAATTCATATGTAAATTATCAGTATTATGTTTTCATGTGGGACCTGTGCCACTATGGTATTGTCTTGGGAGTATAGTGGCTGAGCCATAGGCTAGTGTGTTGTTTTTTTTTCCTCAAAAAATCTCTGAACTGATTGCCAAAAAGCTAGTAAAAAAAATCTTGACTTAAGGAGGTTAAACACCATTACTCCACTCCACTCCACTCCACTTCACTCCACTCCACTCCACTCCACTCCATTCCATTTCATTCCAATCCATTCCACTCCACTCCACTCCACTCCATTTTGGGGTATCAAAGTATGTTTTACTGACTTTCATATTTGACACTACCTGAATACACAAGTTATTTTGGTTGTAAAGCGAAAAAGTGTGCACAGGTTTTTGTCACCTATAAAAGCATGCAAAATGTGCATACATTATTTTCACCTGGATAAGTAAATATGATTCATGCACTGTCTAAGGATGCACATCTTGTATAAAGTGGTAATCTTGTAAGTGTAGAAATTTAAATACAGCTAGATTTAAATCCAGCAGATTATAGATAAAATGTGCATACAATGTCCCGTTAGTAAATCCACACATACTATAATTCTGAAAATATGAGTTTTATTTCATTTGATTTAAAAAAAGGTCTCAGTGACTGAGTGGTCTAAACAATGTGGTTACAGACCACAGTGCCTCTCAGCTGCCTAGGTTTGAATCCTACTCGGGCAGATTCTTGTATGAAAAAGTTAGTAAGTTCACTTGTCAAGGTCAGTGGGTTTTTTTTCCCTCTGGGCACTCTTGTTTTCTCCCCCATCCCTGAACCAACTGCCTTTATATAAATGAAAGAATCTTGAGTGGGGTTTAAAACGCCATTACTCCACTCCACTCATTTTATTTAGATATTTTCTATAAACAACTCTAAACATTGAGATACTCGGAAAATCATACAACATAATTTGTTGCATACATTTATGCATAAATATATAAGACACTTTTTCCCTATCAATCATTTATTATAATCATTTGATACAACCACAGCAGCAGGTGTTGAGTATTTATAACTAAATCAAACTTTTATACATTACCTTATAATTCAGTTATTTTATTATGTAATACATGACCTGATTTTGATTACATCACAACTCGACAGGTAAGAATTCTTACCTGATGATTATAACGAGACAGTCTCCATCTATCAAAAATGTATTAATATGCAAAATAAATTTGAATCTATTCCATGCATAATCTGCATGATTAGACAACCTCCTGTATTAAAACCACCTGCCACCAATTCAGTTCTCAGCCTATGGGGGTTTATTAGTTTGAATATACAATGTTGCATACTTAAGACAGAAAATTAAAATTTTTGAGATCACCCTTTGGCAAAATATGGTGTGGGAAGAACTTTATATAATGATACACATCATTGAATTGTATGGTCACAGTCTAGTGATTAATCAGGTAAACATCAGATTTGATGCAAATATTTTGAGTATTTATAATTTTTAATGACATTCCTTTAAAAGTACTGTTGTGCTTTACATTATGACTTATAATTTTTTGATGGCCATATTACTAGTGTTATACTAAAAGTATAATTATTTTCATTCATTATTTACCTGTAAAGGTGAGTCATTATACCGATATACCTTTCAATTTTAGGATTTTGACAATTTTAATTTTATTTTGATATTATCAAAAATTAACCTGATGTTTGATGAATGTTGAAGGATTTTTTAAAAAAATTATTTATTTATTTATTTATTTATTTATTTTTATTATTATTATTTTTTTCTTATTGGTTGTTGAAAAATTATCTTATAATATGTTTTTTCACAGTGTTTCATTTGCTCTGTTACTTTATGGGTACATGTAACTTTGTTTTTCATTTTAAAATCTTTATTTAGCAAACTGAAAAAAAAATCTGTTGATTTTCTTTTCACAGAGGGCCAAATTCCTAAAGGTGCAATATATATAAGTGAAAAATCAACAGTTGACGGCGACGTAAAGCATACGGATACATATTATGCCATGCCGACCCAACAGGAAACTACGGAAACACAAGTTGTGGAAAAGAAGCCGATTATCTATGAAGGCATTGGTCCTACCGATGACAAAGGAATGCCACTGGCATTTAGAATGGTATGTAATAGATGATGTTTACTTCGTTAACCTGACAGGTGTGTTTTTTTGTGAGGAGACAGAATTCACTTACTGAGTTAGTAAACTCTATATGTAAGGATATGATTCATTGTGAAGTTATGACTTACGAAGGCAAATTTGAACATTTGATAATAATTCACCTTGAAGAATAGCACATCCTTTACTTTGATCCTTGTATAAGGAAATATTAATATTATTAAGCATTAAACTAGAAGAGAAAACAATGAGGTTTACTAAAATACAACATTTACATGTATAAAAATAAGTAAATTTTAGCATTAGCTTGGCAAACTTAAGCGTGAAGGGCTGATCGATACATATTTTGTTTACCAGATGAAAAAACAAGCCATTTTTTAAAGTTCTGATATTGCACAGTATTGCATAGTATTTCAGATGTTTGCTTTTTATGTACCCTTTTAGCATAGCCTGTGTATATATTATGCAATATGTGCTCATTGCTTTGCTGTAATCTTGTCAAAAACAGACTTTTTAAACCATACAAACTTTCTCATACATCTTCAAAAGTACCAAATACAGTAAAACTTCGATCGCTTGAACGTCATTACCTCACATACCCCGGCTAGCTCAAAGTCATCTGTCTGTCCCAACCAATTTTCTATAATATCTTATGTAAATAAACCTCATTGGCTCGAACTTAGTTAACTCAATTCCCCGTTTGCTCAAACAATAGATATTTTTCAAACTTAAAGAAGTTAGTGAAAATTCAACTTCTTTCCCTTGAAAACATTTTTTTCAGACAGATGTGACCCACGTCATTATAAACATAACATAAGCTGAAGCCATATTACAGATTTCTTGAAAAATAATAGAGTGGAACGAAACAATTACCTGAAATATTGAGTGCTACTCGAAATTATTAATTAACCTAATGAGACAGTGCTCGATATACACGTTTCTCTTAATCTGATTACGACACGCGGAGGTGTTTAGTTGGTAAAACACCAAGGTCCCCACACTTGATGATTGCACATAAGATTCTTTGAAATACCATGATGAATAATGAATTTTGTATTTTTAATTGTCACATTTCCACCGTTTCATTATCTTTGAATTTTTAGTATTCCAAGATGAAAACTACAATTTTAATTCAGATATTTTATTATTTGACCTTTAAATACATTTACAGGTAGGGCCTATTGCAAATCAAAAGATTCTTTGTCAGCCGATAATCATAAGAACCTGAATGTTCAATTGATCGAACCCCCCCAATGGCTCGAATATTTGGTCAAAGTCCCTTGGACTTTGAGCCATCGAAGTTCTACTGTAATATGTTCTACAACTTATTTTTTATTTAAAAAATATTAATGATTTTATCCTATAAAGATTTTACTGAAATTGCATATGAAGACATATTCAATTTTATTGATTCATGGCCAAATGTTATTGACATTCACTATTTTGCAAAATAATTGAGCCCTGTTTAATTTCATACCTGAAATATTTATGAATTAGGAACTGTTTTGTATAGAGTTAAAAAAAAACTAACTAATTACTAAAGAGTAAATGACCGCTCTAGATATTTGGCGAAATTCCATTTTAGAATTAAGTTAAAAGGTTGATATATGTATATTTCACAGGTATGGCATTGGTATAAATATTGATTTAATTTCTTTTTGTCCTTTAAAATCTTAATTTGAAATATATATTAATGTCATTTATTAAACATATTTATTTTCTTTTAAATATTTGATTAAGTACATATGTCATCACATACACTTTGAAATAGGAGTAAAAATTAAGTTTAATAAGTTGAAGTCTGTCCCAGGTGTAAAAAGGCTCATTGGATTGGATTGGATTGATGGTGTTTTACACCCCAGTCATGATTCTTTCACATATATTAAGATGGTTAGTTTTGGGATGCTGGAGACCATCAGAATGTCGAGAGAAAACCACCGACATTTAGCCAGCCAACTGACAAATTTCCTTACACTAGGATCTGCCTTAGTTTGATTTGAACCTAGGTAGAGAGGCACTTTGATCCATAAGCACATGCTTAAGTCCACTCAGCCACCAAGCCCTTATTTGGTTAATGCCTATACTAGTTTCAATCCCAACGAAGTAACTGAGGTTGATTTAGTTCCTTTGAATTGGAAAAACAGTAAATTCCAACATTTTAGCTGGTACATGTATTAATGTATTAAGTTGTTTGATAGACTGTTAACACATCACACTATCTGTTTGGGGCTTTTATGCCATGACCCTAGAACCCTGAGTTTATTACCTTGACCATTTAGTCATACTACAAATACTTAACTCCCAAAACAATTTTGTGTACTGTAATTAAAGTTATAAGCTTACTGGTAACTTTTTTGTAAGACGCTAGACATTTCAGACATTAAATACCAGTAGGTTACACCTGAGTGAGTGTTGTAGTTTGACCAAAAGCTCCCTTATTTCTTATCCAAGTTCACTGAAACTTTCCTGACATATAACTTACTCTGTCTGATGTTATGTTGGGGTCTGGGCAGCCAAGTGGTCTAAAGGTCACATTTACAAATCACAGCACCTCTCTCCATCAAAAATTGAATCCCACTCGGGCAGATCCTGGAGTATAAAAGGTCTGTCATTTGGCCTGTCAAAAAAGATTATTGGTTTTCTGTAGTAACTCAGTTCCTCTACCATTCCAGAACTGACCATATTAAAACACCTGAAAACATCTTGACCCAGATGAAATCATCATTAATTAACTCAACCCCACTTTACCATTATTTGAAGAAAAAAAACTCATTATTTTGTTGTAAAAACGTTTTAATGTTTTTTTCTATTGTTTAAATGTATATTTTATTTTTTCAGAATGTTGAGGAAAAGAATCAACATGATTGGTATAGACAAATGTATAAAAGTCTACACAAAACTGAGAAAAAAGAAGGTAAGTATCCCCCATACCTTGACCGAGATCTGATCTACTTGACATGGGACAACAATTGTGGCATCTTTCATTAGTATATAGGGTCTCTTTAAATGATAATTATATACATGTACATATCTGTTTACTGAATACAGTTTAGATGCTAGGTCAAACATTATACATGTATTTTAAACTCTCATACAAATCTCATAATTATATATGTATATGTAGAAAGCTAGGTCAAACATTATACATTTTATTTTTCAGTGCTCATTTTCTACTGGTATTCAGACTCTTGTCATATTCAGATCATTTTCCATGCTGGTTCAGCCTCTCTGTCTGTTTTCCATTGTTTTCAGTTTATGTGCTCGGATAAGTCTTTTTTTTTTTTCCAGATATTTTTTTCGTTTGTTTACAAACATGTTGTCTGTCCTAAACCATCAAGCTATATATAAGATAAAGAACATCTAACGTTACCAACTTGTCCTTCTATATTTTTTTTGCCCTCCCGTTCATCGGTCAGTAAAAGGTTTTTGGCCGCGTTCTTTTTGTGCTTTATGGTCATATCATTATGTATTTTTACATATTTGATATATTTCCTTGTCATTTTTTTCGCTTTTGACGGACAGAATAACAGCCCTGTGATGGCTTACAAATTTATGTAATAAATTGATAGTACAACTTACTAAAACTAAAGACATAAGATTTTCTTGTAAGTTTTAGAGAAGGGGTGGGAGGGAATAGATATTAGGGGGTACATACTCTTCTTGGTTCTGTGCACATTTTCTAGTCGCCAATAGCTGCAGTAATGCTGATGCAGCTTTAAACAAAAACTCACTCACTCTTGGTTCTGTGCACATTTTCTAGTCCCCAATAGTTGCAATAATGCTGATTCAGCTTTAAAAAAAACTCACTCACTCTTGGTTTTGTGCACATTTTCTAGTCGCCAATAGCTGCAATAGTGCTGATGCAGCTTTAAACAAAACTCACTCACTCTTGGTTCTGTTCAGAGCTTTTGGTGATGTGAGCAAATATTTCTTTGCTTAATTTGCAAAGTGAAAAAAAAAAAAAAAAAAAAAAAAAATCAGTCAGAACTCTAGAAAGCTTTTGCTGTGGATTTTGGCTTCCTGTCATTGTAGTGGCTAAGTGCCAGCTCACTACCGAAGTTTCAGTTCAACTTTAGACAGATCATAGTGTTAAAAACTTTACCAGTTTAATGGATTTCCAGCCAATCTGTCACCTTGATTTTAGTGAAAAAAAAAATCTAACTGCATGGGCATTAAAATCCATTTCGTTACTCCATTTTATACAGTGTTGAAATTTTTGATGAACATATCTAGGAGATTGCATTTCTGAATTGAGGGTCTATGGAGAGTATGTTGTTTTCTGACAAGTGTCATTGTCGTTAGAAATCTAAAAATTACAGATGTTTTTCCTTAACCTAAATCATTCTAGAAAACTATACCCTGCTTTTAGGCTAGTTGGTGGTCAAGATTGGCTTTGATGTACTTAAAATTGTATTTTTAACAAGTAAATCCCTATAAATATTTTTATAAAAGTGTAACCAGAAAAAAAAAACTGTTTTAAAAATCAAGTTTTAATCTTTTAAATAAAGTAAAAAAAATTGATAGTATTTTAATTTAATTTGTCACTTGTTACAGATTTTATTTCTTACAATAAATATATAGCCATTAATAATTAAATCAATATCATTTTTACCCACATGGGAGAAATTCTTAAGATCTAAACATGTTCAGACCAACAGGCATTTAGTATGTATTAACTGTGTATTGACATTCAATTAGTGTTTACACACTGTTTGGATATTTTGCAATACATATAAAAAATATAAAATTTGAAAAAAAAATTGAAATGTATTTAAAGACATTAATGCACTATAAAAATCAATTGAATATATATATATATATATATATATATATATATATATATATATATATATATATATATATATATATATATATATATATATATAGTTATCTGAATTAAAAATGTTTAAGAAAAATATGTTGCAAGTATAAATAAAAATCTTTGACAAACTGTTTGTCTATGACTTGGTGACAAGCATAACTAAAGGATATTATTTTAAGCATTGTCTATTTGACAGTAGCTAGAGTTCTGTCCTGGGGGGGGGGGGGTTTATTAAGACTTTTTAATGTAGATTTTATGGACCATGCACTTTTATTTCTAGTTAATATCACTCGCACACCTATTATTGTTCTTCCCCGACTATTCATCAGACTTGGATCACTGTTATTATGTGTTTAATATTTAATTGTTTTTGTTTGCTCTCGCTTTTTTCGTTTTTTCATTGGTTTATTTGTGTTATTTATAGGTGTTAATTTTTTTGTTAATGTTCAGTTTAGTGAAGATAATGTGCTTATGTTTTTGTTTATATCTAGTATTTTGATACTGGTATAACATATGCCTTGTAGTGAAAATTACAGGTCTGTGACTTATCACTAGCAATTTAAAATACCTTAAAGGGGGAACAAGTGATTTGACTTGATAGATATCAAATACAGATAATAATGGTATTCCATGATAAGTAATATAAAAACTTTGATGATCCCTACCACCTAGTAGAAAACAAGAAATTTCTAGACATAGGGGTGGGGGGGGGGGGTGTAGCTACTGTAGTGCTTTTTTTTTAATGGAGGAAGCAATCAAGTCTTATGATAGTCTTAAGCTGACTTAACAGAGAAATTGAACTCTTGTTGAGTCAGCAGTTTTTTAGGAATGAAAAAAAATTGTTTAATAATGCATTTCATATTACAGTATATTTTTTCTACAAATTTTTTATAAAAACCCCTTTATTATTATGTACAGTTTTAGTTTTTAAATGCATCGGCATAAAAATCACAACTCATTCTGAAATTAATGGAGAGAAATAAGCAGATTATAAAGTGTTTGCTATGCAGTTTTGATAAAATGATGTTATGGCATTTCACAAGATAATTTGATGTCTACCACTGTATCATGTATATCATGAAACATAAATATTTTAGATTATTTTGAATGAATAAAGATTCATTTTAAAGGTTTTTTCCTGTAATTCTGATAGCTTATACGAAAATTAATCAAGGGGTTCCATTTATGTAACCAGAAGCCTATTTTAAAAATTTTTTACAATAAAAAAAAATATTGTGAATCAATCTGGCATGGAGAAAAAAATAGATATATAGTTGTTGATATAAGCCACGGCTCATTAATTATTTATATCAATATACCAGTCTTTTATTAATGGTTGGATAAGAATAAAAGATATGTTAACTTTAAAACAAAGGGCGGTATAAAGTACAGTTCTGGATAGGTTTGTTACAGGAATTTTTATTAGGGCTGTCACAGTTATGAAATTTTGAAACCAGTTAACCGAAATGTATTAACCGAACCATTTACTGGTTACCTGACTGCAGATTTCAGTGCAAAGGCAAAATGCAAACAGTCAGGTGTTGTAATAGCTCCATTACCTTCCTGTAAGTTTTTGCACATGCTTGCCAGAAATACTACTTCCTGTTATACCGTAATAATTAGAAAAAATTGATTGAGCAGAGTGCTAACTGATCTGCCAAATGTGGTAAATAGGTCAGTTTACTTTATTATTCAACGAAATAAACATGTAACAGAGAAAGAAAAGTGTAGATATACAGAGAGTATGTATTTAGATATATGCATGGGGTTATCGGTTACTACCAGTATATTTCGTAACCGGTTTTGCCCTGTAACCTAACTGTGACCGGTTATCTGGTTACCTGTGACAGCCCTAAATTTTATACAGAACTAGCAATGTCCAAACCACAGTGTATACAGACAAGTAGCAGCACAGCTAACCTATACCATAACTTTAATATATGCAAGGCGTTTTTGTCAATCGATACCAAGTGCAAGTTAAATCTTGGTTTTGTTTGAAGTTTAATACATTTGTATCAGGGGTCCGGAAACGGTCATATTTGCCGGAAATGTCCGACAAAAAATATTTTTGTCCGATGTGAAAAATCACTAGTCGGACATTTTTAGTTAATAATAGGATTCAGTTAATTGGACATATCAATTAATATGTTTGTCAGTCATTATTTTACTCGAGTATTGTTTGCTATTACCTGTTAACCGTTTTCAATAAATACTACAGATATAATAATTAGGCTTTTGTTTATTAAGCAGTTAGAATCCATGGTCTCAATCCGTTCTTTTTGTTTTATTGTCCGAATCCTCATTAATTTTGTTGTTAAGTTGTTTATTAAGTAATCGCATTGCTTGACAGACGGAAGCCATAAACAGCTGATTACCAGGGTTGATCCTTGAAGGTCATGGTCATCGGACTATTATCAAAGAGGTCCCACGCGGGATGTCAAATGAGACTACAACGCGCATTGTATGGTCTTTGCAAACTGTTTAGTTATAAATAAATAATTTTAAAAAGTCTAAATACAATCAAAGAGGTCTCGAAATGAGGTTAAGTAAAGTTCGTGTAACTTTGGATAAACGAAAATGCATGATTGTCAATAAACAAAGATGGCCATCAAACCTTGTGTTGTCATGTCGACAGTACAAAAATCAACACTATGTGGACACAAGAGCCTGACCACATGTACCTAAATAACCTCTATGTAGTAGTTAAATCCTTTTAAAAATCTATTCGATATTAAAAATTAAAATCTTTTTAAAAAACATCATCATTTTTGCTTTACATAGCATCAGTGGTACGGTTGCTTTAAAAAAATGTCCGACACCCCAGTCAAAGTTTTCCTGAGCCTTGATTTGTATATACATGTACTCTCATGTAAAGTCTGTCTTATACAAAGAAATATTTCTAAGTTGTTTGGGAGTATTGGTTTTCTATGTTGTAAGTTTTCCAAAATTAGCATTTATTGCATAGATTGATAAATAAATTGTCTTTTCTTGTAAAGCTGAAAAATTACTGATATTACATAAAACAGCATTCAACCAACCAATAAAGACATCTTTCTTGTAATAGTCCCTTGACTATACCGAAGTTGATTTTAATTTTTTCTCTCTCTGCATTAGTAAAATAAGGGTTATAAATAACCAGTAACACAACAAGCTCATGTGACTGGATGTGTAATTAATTCTGTTTGTGAAAATATGGAAAATCGTTTGTTTTCAAAAGTATAAATTTCACAATAAGTAAAGTTTTTTTTTTCCCTTTGAAATAACATTCAGATGAATAACAGCTTTTATTTTACAGGTGTTACTAAGTTTTGAATTTCTCTGTTTTTTGTGAAAAACATAGATTTTCTCACTGTGTATGAAAAATTATATAGTTAGTGTTAGACTAGCTAGGCCTCCTGTTTCAAAGGTGTAATTGTTCATAAGCTATATTGTGGCACTTAAATATCAGTATTATAATTATGTGGTGAGTGTATTGGTGTTCACATCATTAAACTTTAGTATCATTTTCATCTCCTCATTGATTGAAATGTGTTACTACACTGTAGGTACATGTGTATTTACCATGTAATATATACATGGTTGGTTTCATGTAAGGTATTGGTGCAAGGTTGTAACTGTGAGTTGTCTCCCTTGATCTTGAGTATACGGTTGTAACTATGAGTTATCTCCCTTTATCTTGAGAACTTGAGTCGCAAATATTTTATGCCAGTAAAGATTATTTTACTTGGGTTGTGAAGAGTAAGATGAATAGATGAATAGTAAGATCAGAAGATCTTACAGAGTATTTCACAATACCATTGAAGATACAAATTAATTTTAAAAAGCCAAGTATAACAGAACAATATTACCATTATAATTCTGACAAAATGTTATTCCTTCTGTGCAAACTTTGGTAGTCAACAAAAATATGGACACATGATGCCAATGTCAGCAACATCAGCTAAGTTAGAAAACAAAAGCATCAAATTTGTAATGCTTTAGTAGCAAAAAATTATGAAAAGTCTTTGAATACTCGAGAAGAGTACTTAAGCTAGTATTCCATTTTGCTTATGCCATTTCTGAGCACTTTTAAGTTACACTTTTATGAACTATTTGATGCTGTTCTGTCTATCATGTATGCTTTATTATTTTTCTTCTTTTTTCTTTCTATCATGAATGTATGCTTTATTTATTTGGCTCTCTTTGCTATACCTGATTTTTGTTTTGCAGATTTGTATGGTATTTCTGAACTTGCTGAAAAAATCTCCCAAGAAGCAGGTGGTTATATTACACAATACACATTCTGTTGTCATGCCAACCAGTGCTTGTTATTATTTAACTTTGCATCCTGCATTTATTCTCCTTGTCATATGTATCTTATATATCCACACAGTTGCATTTGACAGACATACTAAATATATATATATATGCACATTTGAAAATTTTTCTTCCAGATTTCTTCAAGAATCAGTACATTTACCTGATATGCTATTTAATCCAAAAAATGCACAGTGTAGGAAAATCTATGTGCTGTGTAAAAATTCTGCAGTTATTTCCCCTTTTGGTTTTCAATTTCTGTGAAATCAATAACTTTTGTGGTGTTTATTTTACTTTATTCAAAGAAAAAAAAGGACCAAGAGATCTTATGTGCACACTCACAGATCACAGTCTCTTCACTGCCTTAGTTTAAATCCTTTTTTGGCAGATTCTAGTGTGGGAAGTCAATTTTCTTAGCAAGTGATTTTCTCATGGAATTGTGGTTTCCCCCACCATCCAAAAACTGACCCCCTTTATATAAGTGGGACTTTTAATACCATTTATCCATCCAAGTTCACCTTAAAGAAAAAAATTCTATTTTATGAGGTGGTAAATTTCAGTAATTTGTGGTTTGTGGTTTCTAACTAAGGTAAATTTGTAAAATATACCATTTTGTTGACATGTAGGGGTTGGGTTCAGGTATCAACAAAATTGATATAAACCTCGACACCATAAAAATTAATGATTTTACAGTAGATTAATACCTGGTAATTTTGTTTAGATGTTGATGTATTTTTATGCAGTTTCCTAAATGAAATTAATCAGTTGCTTTTAAGCCTCCAAACTGTTGAAAATAGGTTGTTTTTGTTTTTTTAAATTGATAATATGGCTTTATATGGATTATTTTATCGGAGCATTTCATCTAACCATGCTAATATGTATGCCTAAAATTTTTGTTCACAATTGTAAAAAAAAATCCAAATGATATTTTTATAGACATATTGATTGGCATTTTTGAAGCATGTCAAACTTATCAAACTTTTTGCACATGCTTCACTTATCAAGTCTTTTTATACAACGAAAATGGATCTACGAATCTATTGAAAGAGCTAAGCCTTATACAGAGAATGGAAAGAGGGAGGGGGTGAGAGCTGGCAATATTTTTGAAATATACATATATAAGAATTTTGTGTGTACAAGTAACTTCTTTAAAAACACAAAGATTTGTAGAGATTTGTGTGCTTGTCTTAATAAAATATTAGATCCATATAATAAAGTTTTTGTTTAAAATAAAGCATGACATATGTTGATTCGTCGGAGATTAGATCATGTAGCCTGATATTACATTTATATCTTTTATAAGAATTTTTAATGCATGTCAGATTAAAACTTACAAAATAGCATCTTTTATAGTAAGTATAACTATTATATAAAACACAGTTCACCTGTATTATATTAAAACTTTCATTTAAATTTCTAGTTTATAAACCACCAGGTAATTTTTTTTTTTTTTTCATGTGTCATGCAGTGTGCGCTGCTTATAGAGGTAAGGTGTCGGACTAATACAAAAACACTGTAGTCGGTTATTTATTTATAATGAGATTCATATCACTTGATTTGTAACACAAAAATATTTAATCTGTTTTCTGAAATTTCAGAAATCTTGTAAAAAACGTAATATATCTTTCAAACTTTACAAGCTTTAAAAAAAAAAAACAAGGAAATTTAGAAAATATCATGTCTGTTTTTCTTTTATAAACTTTCTTTATTTGACAAAAACCAAGGTTTACAAGATTGTGCAAGAAGGTTATCTGAAACTTGGTGTTGGCCCTTATTATACAATCAAATAGCTGAAAACTTACTGATATTACTGATATGACAAAAAACAACATTCAACCTTTAAATCCGTTTTTTTTTTTTTTTTCACCTTTTTCTATTCTGCACTGCTGATTAGAAAATGATTAGACATTTTTGGTACTTTCAGTAATTCCGATTGTGACATCTTAAAGTATTTTCAGTAATTACAATTGTTTTTTTTTTTTTTTTTTTCTGCTAATTATAAATTCAGTTCAGAAGATGCATTCTTGATCATGCAGACATTCGTATTTTCAAAATTATTTATAAAAAAAATTGTGTGTGCACCTCATGTGGTTCCAAATTAAAGCAATAATACTGTTTGAAATTGACGAACATTGAATGATTACAGGTAACGATTAGGTCTTTGTTTGCATGTCTCATTTCTTTTAAACTAAGTCCATGTTTGTATTTATCTTGTCTGACATTCTTCAAAGAGAGAGAGAGAGAGAGAGAGAGAGATATTCTTAAAAAAGAGAGAGAGAGAGAGAGAGTGTGTGTGTGTGTGTGTGTGTGTGTGTGTGTCATATATAAATTTTGAATACAGACAAAGAGTCTTAAAGTTCTGCTTTTATTTTAGTCATTGTATAGTTATATGTATTTAATTGGAACTTACATTGTATCCATTATAACATGATAATATCTAACAGAGCTTTGTATTTAAGATATAATGGAAAGAAACATAATAAAAACAACAAACAAAACATAAAAATACAAACGTGGAACAAAAAACCAAAACAAAAACAAAGGACCAAGATTCACCCTAACATTTTCCTTATTTTGACATCTAAACAATTTTGTTAGTTTTCATAATATTTTGGAAAACATATGGAGTTCCATTTTATATTTAAGGATATTTTGAATTCAAAGTACTTTAAGAATTCAAGAAAACAAAACAAAACAAAAAAAACCAAAAAAACAAAAACAAAACAAAACAAATAAACAAACGACATTAGTCTGAAGTACCTTAGAAAGCAATTAACTTTTAAAAGAAAATTGAGTTTAGTTGGCCAGACCTGCTGATTGTGTAAGTTGGATAAACCAGTATCTATCTCTGTTTTTATGATAACAGTAGTAGTTTATTTTTTATTTTTATTATAATAATCAATACTGGTACTTAGATCACCATACCAAAACAAACAGAGTTAACAGAAATTACAACATTAACATGCATAAAAAAAAATATATATACAGTGTGTGGCAAGTCTGTTTAAATTTAGAGTCTCTATTTACATTGAACAGTAATAACCAGCCTCTGTTTAAACATTACACCTTGTAAAGTCATAATGAATAAAGATTTTTATATAAAAATAATGTTTAATTTTTATTTACATCTTTGAAAGTTATATTTCACCTTTTTATTTATATTAATACATGTTTTATGAATCATCAAGTATTTATTTTGTACTTATGTACCAAAGATTAAATATAATTGTAACAAATATATATACATGTGTATATAAATATATATATATATATATATATATATATATATATATATATATATATATATATATAATGATATATACATGTACCATTTTCAGTCAAATAAAAAACGAGAAATTTTTCCTAAACTAAAGTATTTGACTTTATTTACATTTCGTAATGTTGGCCTGAATAGTTTTGGAAAAAAGGCTTTGTTAAAGTTATTCCATTTGAAATAAAATTTTAAAAGTTATTGCATGCCAATGTATCATTGATTGTTATAATTAAAAATATACAGCTTGTCATTGCTGAAGGTTACCGTGGATATTAATAAACAAAAGCATATTATTTGGAGTATTTTTATCCTTACAAGGAAAACAAATGACTTTACCTAAAATCATTTTATTTATTAATTCATATTTTTACATGGCATGAGTATGTGCCACATTTTAATGGCATTGAAATTGTATTTATAGTGTGTGTGTGTGTGTGTGTGTGTGTGTGTGTGTGTGTGTGTGTGTGTGTGTATTGCATAAGTGTAGTCCATACATATTTTTGTAGGCATTTCTTTCTTTCTTGAAGGAAAGACCAAGATAATGCAAATCAAAACACAAAATGGCCAACACCACTAAAGTAAAAGATGCATGTTTATTGAAGAATCCATGCTTTATTTATTTTTATTTTATTTTATTTTATTTTGCATTGCATCTGATTTGTTAATATTTATCGTGTGAGAGTACCTGTCATGCCTTCTGTGAACTTTGAACTATCATCAAATGATGTCAATCATATTTGTTTTATAACTACAGTAATTAAATTACAATTACTAAATTAAGTTGTTTAATTTTTCCTAGATTTTGCCAACATCATTTTTTCATCTGTATGTTTTAAGGAATATACACATAATAGTATTACCATGTAGATGTTTACTATAAAGAATGTCCTCAGTTATGTTGAGGAATTTTTTTCCTGATGGACATTAAAGTCTTTGTTACTGACATATAGAAATAAAACCCTCATTTAATAATGTATCAACACCTCTATCTGTCCTATAATGTCAGATTTATATTTCAGTGGGGAATGTTTAATTGATGGAAGAGTAGATAATTTATGTTTCAGAGGGGAGTGATTTAATTAATGGAACAGTAGAATTTTTTTTGTTTATTACAAACTTTTAATGTATGGCAGGCATGGATTTGTTTTGCCTTGATGTTGCTGAAATATTTCTCAAATGTGTAAAATTTTTGATTGTTTTTCAGAGTTGAATACTTACAAGCCAACATATTCCTTTCCAAAAGAATCCCCAGAAGAGATCAAGAAAGAGGGTAAGAAAAAAATAAATTTTGTCATAAATTATATATAGAGTTATCTCCCTTTAGAGAAAAGAAAATGGCTGCAGGGGTTGAAGAAAAGACATTCATCTTCCTCTAGTTTATGATGCAGGTGTTAAGATATATAAACACTTCTCCATTCAGAAAACAAAACTGTCCAATTGTTCTTAAGTGAATAGAAAACAAATAGGGTTGGAAAGTTGGTCGGTCAGTTGGATGAGGTTATATATCTACTACATTTGACAGACAACAAAATACAAAATAATTATTTGCATTTGCAGTCGACTTCATCTTGGATATTCAATAGAAAATTTTAGCAGTTCACAATAAAACTATTGTTGCATTTATAATCTAAATTAGTATTTCAAATCTTTTAATTTTAGCTGTACTGTTTAAAAAAATTATAAAAAACTGATAGAAAGAGCCAAATTTTCTTTATTTCAAAATAGTTATAATAACTTAATTACTGTAACACGTATTTTAATCGAATAAGATTTAAGATTCTTTATTCCTGCTGTATCACTGAGATGGTTACTTTAGAAATGAACATTTGAACAATTTTTATACAATAGCAGAGGTTTTATTGCATCAGAAGCTAGCCTGACATTTTTATTCATCATCACATTTTTACCCATACATGTTCTGAAATCATTACATTAGAAACTAAAGAATTTTTTATCCACTATGTATTAGCTGAGATTGCCAGACATTTCAAATTGCTCATCTGATAAGTTCACCCATTGATCATCCAAAACTCCCTGATGTTTGTGTGGATGTATTGTTGTCATCGGTTACACAAATTCCATCACAAATTCCTTGAATAACATCCACACAAGCTGTATGGGGTATTGACTGCAGCATGAACAATTTTCACATTGCATCTTGAAGTATGTGCGATTACCAGTATTTCCCAATCATGCTAAATTTGTATTTAGTATACTTTTGCACATCTATAATATTGTAACCATGCATTTGATGCCATTTTAGTTTGAGCATTTTTCATTGTGACCCACTTTTAATACAATTTTAGTTTGAGCATTTTACATTGTGACCCACTTTTAATACAATTTTAGTTTGAGCATTTTACATTGTGACCCACTTTTGATACAATTTTAGTTTGAGCATTTTTCACCACAACCCTAGCATGATTTTTCAGTGTAGTAAAAACAAAACTTTTCTTTTAGAAGCCAAGACCACCGCCAGTGAAGTGGAAAGTAAGTGTTGTATGATATGTGTAGACATTTCTTCACTGAGCACTTCTGAGCATTTGACATCATTGTGTATTTATCAGAATTAATCAGAACTGCTTCTGCTGAATTCTTGATTGCATGTTGCATTGCAACATTTCCAGTTAAATACATCTGTTAAGTATTATGACAGCACAGAGATGACATGAAAAATATTTTTGCACATACTCATGAAATATGTACAACATGCTCATGCTTAATATACCACATGCTCACATGAAAGTTATTGCATGCTCAAAAAAGTTTTGCATGGGCATGTGGTACCATTTGTCCTGACCAGGCAATAAAAGAAATATTTATCTTGTTATCTCCGTGCCCCGAAAGTTAAGGGATATATCTTTATATAAAGGTTTGTGTTTATCATGAAATTTCCATAGAAGAAAATGTGTTGTGCATTTCTGCAGAAAACTAGTTTTGATACAAAATGATGTCAAATGTTCTTTATTAAACTAAAACAGCTTTTATTAGCTTTTAATGTAAGGTCATCTCCAGAGTCAAAAGAAAATATTTTTAATTATTATTATTATTATTATTATTTTTTTTTTTTTCACTTTAGTACTTTACTTAGTATTATGAAATCCAATACACCTTTAGTATATAACATGGTTTGTTTTATCTCTTGTTCTAACCCATTTACTACTAACATTAGCTTTGATTTGTAGAACTATTTACATGATGTTGATGCTTTCTGTGTCCAAAACATTTCTTCCTGTTTCATTTTTTCTCCTTAACTTTAGCTGAAAGGTAATATGAATGGATTTGTAATTATGTATACCAGTACCTTGTGATAACTACAGATGTTTAAGCAGAATTATTTATTTCTGGATCAAAAAATCCCAATGAAAGTGTCTGGATTAATACCATTTTTTATCTTAAACATAATCTCATAGATTAAAAAAGAAAAAAAAAAAAAGAACAAAATAAAAAAAAAACATTTCAAGAGGTCTCTATCACATGGTTCACATACATTTAGAAGTTCATCTTTTACCTATGTTTCATTACAAACCCCTATTAATTCCTATCACCAAAAGTCTCTAAATAACTAAATTCTGTATTATGTATTAACATTTTATTTTATGTTTTTGTCATAAAAATCAAATCAGGTTGCTTTTTAGAATGAGAAATTGGTGGCTTCCAGAAAAACTTCACTTTAAATTTTTTATGTATTTATTGTATTATTTTTTTTTTTACTGTATTTTTATTTATTTATTTATTTATTTATTTATTTATTTATTTATTTATTTATTTATTTTATTTTATTTTATTGATAAAAGAATTTAATGATCATCATTCATCCAGATTCTGTTTTTTTCCATTTTTTCTTTGCATAATCTTCTAACAATGTGTTCAGTATTAGATGGTTGCAATCTAAAATAAAAAAAAAATAATAATAAAAATAAATAATAATAAAAAAAACTTACTTCTCTAATCTTTTTTTTTTTTTTTCATATGAGACAAAAAGAGAAATGAAAAAAGCTAATGTAATACATGTACAGCAGTCCTAGGTCATACAATGGGCAAATTTTGTCGATGTACAACATGGACCTTGATTGTTGCATGCAAGCTCTTTAATGCCTGCTAAATATAATCACAGTGGTTCACAGTGGTTCATCTCATCACCTAGATTTGAATCACACAGAATAGAACAAACTCTAGAGAGATTAGAGAGATCAGTGACCAATGATATAATAAAGATTATAAGTATCTATTTTAGAGCAACAAAAATAATAAATAAATGATATTGAACAAAAAAAAAAAAAAAAATGGAAAGAAGAAGAAAAGGACATTATTAGACGTGATTTTTTTTTGTAACTGATTGTCCGGTATGGATTTTTTAAAAATAAATAAAAATGAAATTTAATTTTTTGCAAAATTTATCAAATCTTAAACCATCTAAAAAAGCACATTATACAATATTATTTGCTTTTCACAAAACTTTATTTCATTGCTTTTTTTTTAAGTAAAAGTGTTTCAGAACACTGTTAGAGATTCATTTTCAATAAAAGCATTATTTATTTATTTTTTTATTATCATTATTATTATTTTTTATTATTTAAATTTATTATTTTTATATTATTTTTTCAATTTTAAAAATGAATTGATGCTTAAGTTAGTAAACTAAAATTTCTTGCAGCTTGTAGCACACTGTGTACAATGTACTAGTAGTTCATCATTTAAACTTTGATATGCATGATTTTTTCCCTCTCAATTTTATTCATTTCTGCATGTTTCTTTATTTAATTAGTTTTAGATGTTTGATCCTTTAAGGTTTGTAATTAGTAAATGATGTTAATTTGCTTGTATGAATATATACCTAATTTTGTCCATGAATCCATAATTTTATTTCAAACATTAGGGCATGTAAGTTTTATCATGTGATAATCATGTGACCAAGAAGGAAGTGCCATTTTTTGTTCCTCCACATGATCAGCAAGAAACTGTAATTTTCTTATGCTCATGTATTAATATTAGAATGAAGAGTTGAAATCCCCCCTTCCCAAAAGAAAAAATTAAAAAATAAAAATAAGATTTAAAAATATAAATAAATCAAAAATAAGTTTAAAAAAAAAATTAATAACTGTTTACAGAAGCATTAGGGCTGATCCAAGTGCATGAAAGTTTGTTGGTTCACTTACAAAAAAGAAAAAAGAAAAAAAAAAACCAGTTTTTCCCTCAGTACTCCAGTTTCCTCTGTCATTCCAGCCTAATTCCCTTGATATATGAAAAATCTTGACGGGAGTGTAATTACTGTTACGCGATTCTACTCCACTCCAATGGTGCATGATGAATGTCTTCATATCTCGGTACTTAACTACAAGACTTACATGCTCTATAATCCATCATGAAAATAACTGCTTGAAATTTTATATAAATTCCTCTTAGAGCTTAGAAGATTTATTACATATGATACTTATGCATATTCAGAATATAGATTTCACAGAATTAAAAAATGGATCATCAAAATATACTTACAAGAATTAAATTCAAAAGTTTTATTTTTATGAATTACAGAAACCAATCCATATAAGCCAAGCTACGAGTTACCATCAAAGGCAAGAGAAACACAACCACCAAAGAAGAAAGACATTGTTACTAAAACAGTAAAAGCTAGAGGTAAACATTTGCAGTCTATATTATATAAAGCATGGTTAGTAGGGTCGATATATGTTGCTTTAGGGCTTTGATAGCCAAGTAGTCCTAGCCTGTATTTGTATTGTAAAGGAAATGGTAACTTATGATCCATATTTGTTTCTGTGGAGCCACAATGCTTAAATGGTCTCAAATTTCCGACTTACAGATAAAAGAAGCTGCATCACTTACTGCCTGTGTTTGAATCCTACTCGGGGCAGATTCTTGTATAAGAAAGTTCATCAGTTTGCTTGTTCATTCAAGTTGGTTTCTGTGGGTAATCTTCTTTTCTTGAAGTGACTATCTATTGTTTAACATTCGATAATCTTAACCTGTGAATGAAATACCATTTAAAGGAACCAATCTAAATGTTTTGTTTTATTGCAACAAAGCAATAGGGAAACTATTTTCAAAGCCATTAAGACCAGGTAAATTTAACCCTTTGTATGATATGAACTTGTATATGAAGGTACTGTTATTGCTTCCTAAGTTTTATTATTCAGCTGTATTGTCAACAAAATGATAAATCTATTTTGTGTACATTACAGACGTGGACGCTGGCTACCGATCGGAACCAGAAAGTGCTCACAGGATGAAGGAGCGAGCCAAGAATGTGGCAGAAGCAAAAGCCAGATGGGAGAAAAAATCCTTGTAAGCACGTAGCATGTTTATCTAAATTCAGCATCATTGATGTATTTATTATCGTAAATATGTTAATTCTGAGATTATTTTATCAGTTATTTTTTTGTATTATCTATATGTATTTATGCATGATATTATAATTTAATTTCAGTCTTGTATGGATCCAGTGATTTTGCTGTGGTTTTTAAAAACTACCTTCTACCTTTCAGATTGGGAAAATTTGGACCCTTTTTTATGTCACATTATTACTCTCAGAATTTTGAAATTCATTGCAAAGATCTTATATTGTGACAATATCTAAAATTTTTTGTCTGTCAAAACAGTTTTGGACAACTGGATTTAACTTAAACTATTTGATTGTGTGTCACTGTTGCCTTTTGGGGAATTTTAGTTGTCAAATTGGGAAATTTTAGTCTTTTTCTCAAGGGGAAACTACCTTTATTCAGTAGTAATTTTAGGCAAACAAAACCACTGGGATCAAGATATATTTTTGTCAAGCCTGGCATTGCCATAAGGCGAGACTTAGGTGTTACTTTTCTGATGTCGTTGTATGCGCGCGGCGGCGTGTCAAAATGTGAATCTTGATGTTAAAATAATGTATTTTCTACTCGTTCAAAAACTAACTGGACGAAACATTTGAATACGTGGAATTCTTGTATTTCAATTTTATTCAAGAATGCTTTTACAATCTTCTGTCAAAATCTTAGGGTAGTTTCAGTTATCATGAGAAAAAATTTTCAGATTTAAAAAGAAATAAAGTGGTGTTTAATGACCCAGTGTAGATTCTTTTACTTACATCCAAACAGTCAATTAAGGTTGGAAGAGGAAACCGCAGTGTTTGGAAAAAACCAGTTGACCTTAGCATCAGTATTTGATGTTTTTTTTATTACTGTTTATTCATAAATTTAAAAAGGAAACATTTTTGTCTGTTTAAAATTTTTGTCATATTGAAAAAATATTGGGTAAATGAAGCACATGACTTTGTCATTAAAATCCAATTCTACAAAAAAAAAAGCATTCATGTTGTTTGATTCAAAAGATTTGAGATGAAGTTATTTTCAAAGTTCTTTAACATGAAGTAATTTGAGTTTGAAAAATGAAGAAGAAATTTTCAAAATTGCCTAAAAATACATTGTATAACCTCCCACACTAAAGGCAAATGCTTTCTCAACTGAGTCATACAAACACAGTGTTTGCCAAAAAATGTCATCCATATTTATTTGGGATAGACTTTAAAATGGTCAAAATTGTCAGTCCATCACTAATTAGAACCACACTTGTTACACAAACTGGTTACATGCTGCACAGCTTCACATTTTTTACATTCATTCATCAAACTATATTATGAATGATTATTATCAATTTTTGTTGTTATTGTTGTGTTTGTTTCAGCATGGCATGCAATTTGTTCATCGTCACAAAATTAAAAAAAAAAAAAAACTTAATTGATACATGTAATTCATTCATTAGAAGTAAAATTTAACAAGATTTAAAAAAAAAAATTTAAGTATTGAACTAAATTTTCCTTTTACTGAAATTCACACATTTTGTTTCAATAGAAGGCGCATTTCATCTTTAACTGGTTTGTAATAACTATTGTGAAGCCCCTGGAATTAATATAATGGGTATACAGTATGTGACAATTTCCAATTATTTGAGCCAACTATAATTATTAACAGCTGGTATTTCTTTTATTAAAATTAAATGTCTGTAACAATTCAAAATTAATTTGATCTCAATGTAGAAGATAATTACATAATTGTTTTACAGGTGTCTTTAATTAATTGTCCAGTGAAATTAGAAGGTCATAATTTTAAAATATTTAAATTCCTCTCTGACTGAACATGAAATATGAATATAATGCTTTATAAAGACTTTCAATTGTAATGCATTTAAGCATGTATAGTGTCAGCAATGTTGTATGTATGTTGCATCTTATATTAAAGGCAAGGGAGATTACTCCTATTCTCTTGCCTGCATATTCTATTGCATATTTGACAGACTCCAGTTCTACTTTCATTTTTAAACTGAGGTTTTGGATTACTCATAAATTGAAGTTGTTAGATTGTACTTCAAGATCAAAGATGTCATATGGAGTACAGTAAAACCTTGTTATATGGATTTCCCCAGTGTACAGTGTGATCATGTTTGTGCAAAACATTTCTAAAAAATTTCATATTGCTAATTTGCAAAATCTGGTGTTTTTACAGAAAATGTCAACTGATGTGACAACATATCCAATCAAAATAATTCTCTGCACAAACATCATTGGGTATCAAATGGTACCCTTAAGAACCTCACAATTTTTTGGATATCAAATTAATAACATATTGATAATTATGATGCAGAATCTGTGTAAAATTTGGGACAAATAATTTTACAAAATTAACATGGGAAAGTATGTAGAATTTTTTATTGTAAACTCAATACTTTTTACTGAAAGTTGGGATTTCTTACTGATTTTAGAAATCTGGAGTAATTTTTGAAATGACAATTAAATACAGGAAATGCAAGGGCAAAAATTGGAAATCATAGTTGAATGATTGTGGAACTGGTGTAAGAGTTTAGATATGTGAAAATCATTTTTTTATCATAAAAAAATACCTAAAGGCATGTAAATATTTGCATCAAACATTTTGTTGTCATTGTTGTCTTGTATATCCTCTATGTTGCAACATTATATGTGTTGTCGTTCTTATGTTTTTACTAGTTGTCTCTTTTTAAGACCCTGTGTTCATATGAATTTTTAAACTGTTCTGTTGTCTTGGTAACTACTTTTAATATTTCTTCAAATAATATTTTCATATTTTGATGATATTTTTGTTAGTAAATATTTTAGCATGAAAAATATATTTATTTATGTATATATTCATGTAAAATTCTTTCAAAATATTTAAATGAAAAACTGAAACTAAATATTTTCTTATTTTTGAATGATAGTTATTTCTGAATGATTAATTTAAAAATTTTAATTGTTTAAAAAGTTATACATTTCACATTTGTAATTACAAATTACATTAATAATAAGATCTTAATTAGTAAGTTATGAATTTTTTAAAATGTAGTTATAGAAGTATTTTTTCAAAATTGATTTTATTTTTTTTTTTAAATCATTGTCAAAATGAAAAAAAAAAGAGTAAATAATTAATTTTTTTTTCACAAGTGTTTGTCATTTAGATGTCTGCTTCATTGTGTTGTTTTTCATCGCTAAGTAACAAAAAATTTTTTGCTGTTAAATACATTGTTTACACTATCATCTGGGTTGTGCTTTGTTTCCGTAGATTGTGCTAACTTTTATTCCACTATTTCAGAGATTTAGAATTGCCAGAGGATTTGCAAGAATTCATCAATTACTTGGAGTATGTCAAAATTCACATCATACATATTTATAAATATTTATTTATTTATTTATCTGTGTTTATTTACCCTGGAAAACACTAGCATTTTTATTTTGTATCCAAGAAATCATCTTTCTTTTTTAAAATGCCCTTGCAAGTTCTTTTCCAACCACCAAGATATCCTGAAAATCTTTTCCACTCTTTTTAAAGATTTCATTTTCAGCCATGTTTTACCCATAGTTATGAATTCACAACACAAATCATTCTACTTTTATCTATGGAAAAAAATCACAGCAATGCACTAGAAATTACAAGCAAGTCATTCAAACCTTTCATTTACATTTCTCTTAGCATCCCTTAGCTGGATTTTGATTCATATAATTTTAGAACTTCAGATTTATTTATTTCCAACTATTTGGCTTATGTTTAAACTATCAAACTTTTCGGCCCCTTGTGTCACTGATGTGGAATAATTTTCCGAAATGTGCACAAATGGCACATCAAAATTTAACAGATATTTGTGTTATATATCTTACCAAGTAAATAACATAAGCTTTTAGTGTAAGGAAATATTGTTTTCATTTTCTAAAAAAAAAAAAAAAATTGCCCACAATGCTTTTAAAAAGAAAACCATTTGATAGGGTTGAAGAATAGCCCATAATCTTTTCTTAAAAAAGGTTTTTTCAGAAACGAAATATGCCACAGTCAAGATTCAACAGACAAACTGACAAACTATCTCACTTTAGGATCTGTCCAGTTTGAAGTTAGGTACTGAGAGGCGCTGTGACTACTCGGCCACTGAGGCCCCAAATATTTTGAATGATTTTTTCCTAATTAGATTTGGTATTGGATTATGTATTATGCCCAGGTTAAACAGGTTGCACTGTATAAGTAAAAAAAATCATGGTATTTAAATTTCTTTTTTTTTTTTTGAAATATCATTTAAGAATATTTTCATAGAAAATAATGAAGTTTATTTTGTTGTGATGTTATTTTTATACACTAGAAAATTATCCATATTTGGTATATATTGTGAGTGTTTTCTTTAATAACCAGAAAAGTAACATCTTTACCATCAACATTGTTAATTAAATTTTTAGCTTATCTGACAGAAGATGCCAATCTACAAAATACAAACTATGATATTTATTTTTAAATTAAAGCAATTCAATTTTAATTTGTCAGATGAGCCTATCAGGCCCATTTGACCTCTCATCATGTTTTTATGCAACAAGGCAGCCAGCATTTAGACTTAAACATGTGAGACATATCATAAGGTCAACCATTAAATCACCATCCGATTTTTTTGCTAACAGTGGTCATAATCTTTAAAATATGCAAAATTTAGCACTTTTTTACATTAGATACCATTTAGATTTCCAATCCTTCTGTGTTTTGTTTAATTTTCCTAATGCCTAATGTAATCTCATATTTTAAGGAAAACACTGATAATTTTTTTTTTTTTTTTTTTTTTTTTTTAAATGCAAGGTGTTGTTTATTATAAATATTTATGAAATGTGATTTATGTTGTGTTGTAAATGTGACCAAGTGGGGTGAGATGTGTTACACATTCAAAATACAGTTGTGTACAAATACCTGTATTTGTTCATGTCAGTAAAAGTCATGTTGAATGTTTATATGATCTGTATTAATTTTAAAGAATAAGAAAACAGAAAAATTCAATTTCTATTTTTTTGTCAATTTTTACCAACAGCAACATTGCAAAAATAAACAAAATTTTTCATGTGGAGATGCCAAGTTTTCGTTATGCAATGAAGTGTAATCTTTATGTTTTAAAAGCAAAACTTTTGACTTGATGATCTGGACACTTTACATGGCTATGCAGATCATGATATTTCAAAATCAAGCCTTTTGTTTCTTTTTTAAACATCATCTTTTGTTGTGTAACACATTTCGCTCATTGGAAATTAGCTTTAAATGTGCTTAAGTAATTTCAACCAGGACATTTTTATTTACTAACAAAAAAATAAACAAAAAATAAACAAAAACTTTTTTTTTCACATTTAAATTGTTGTTGTGGATCAATATCTGAAACCATACGTCTTCTTTTTTTTTTCTCCAATATTAATACATAATTTTATTAAGTCAATGATTGTTAAATTCTGTTTCAGCATGCAGACAGATATTTGATTAACGACATCTGGCGTATTTTATTGACTAAAATTTATATTTTAAAAAATATCATTGAAACAGTTTATTTTATGTGTTATTTCAGTGACTTTATTCAAATACATCAATTGACTTTTTATTTTTTTCTGTTACCATAGTGAGTGGTCACCACCAAGTGTTCGTTCAAAGATAGAGGTTTATCGTAACCAGCCACGAAGTATAATTGATTACGAACCTGGATTTTCTTCCATAGCTTTTCAAGAGACTAAAACGGTAGGTTGATAATTTAAGATTAGAAATTTTATATTTGTTATAAATTAATTTTTTTTTTATATAGAGTCCAGTGTAAATGACTGAATGTTTATGTAATAGAAAATCTTTAAGTTTATTTCTTTTAACATGCACACATACACACACACACACACATATTAAAAAATAGGATTTTCAGTCATTTTGTACTGGCTTTATATCTTTTAATACAGAGATGCCACTCATTATAGAAAGGAAAAACAGGACAAGAAAGTTCAAAATCCTACAAATGCTGAAAAATTAATTTGATGAAATATCAAATTTACAACTTAATTACATGTATTATTTATATATTTATTTATTTATTTATTTTATAATGATTGTTAAATTATAAATTAAAACCTTATTAAAATGCTCCTCACTAGATTCACTACCCAGCCTGGAGCTAAATTATCATTAGCCTTTTTAATTGCCGTAAATGATGGCATTAAATCAAGGTTTGACTGTATTTGAACTAATCAGTGGCACATCTGTACATATTTATAAATGATTATGGAATGATAATTTTGAATTTTTTGTTAAAAAATGTATTTGATATTGCATGGTTTTATGTATAGAATGTGATAATTTTGGGATTTTTTGAAAGAATTTTTTTAATTATCCCAGAGAGTATAAACAGATTTTAAACATAGTGTATAAACAGATTTTAAACATAGTTTGATAATCAGGAATTTTATAAAAATTTATAAAACTTTTTTTTTTTTTTATTTCTATATTAGAAACTTGTTTAGACCATGCAAACTTTGAATTTAAACATTCATTCAAGTTGACACAATTGTCTGTTTTTGTTTGAATATTTCTGATAATTAACCAATTAAAAGCTTTAAAAAAAACAGCACATGACATTCTTTTCTACTGGCAGCAATCATGGAATTTCTTTAGTTGAAAAGTTAATCAGATATGCCCTACATATATTCATTTGTAATGGTTTGAAATTTAGGCCAACCAGTCTTGTAATTTTTCAATGTAACCTGATAAGTTTTTCTATGGGACCTAATTATTTTTCAGTGGGACCTGACAAGTTTTCAGTGGAACCTGATAAGTTTTCATTGGGACCTGATAAGTTTTTCAATAGACCTGATAAGTTTTTAGTGGGACCTGATAAATTTTCAGTGGGATCCGATAAGTTTTCAGTGGGACCTGATAAGTTTTTCAATAGACCTGGTAAGTTTTTAGTGGGACCTGATAAGTTTTCAGTAGGATCCGATAAGTTTTCAGTGGGATCCAATAAGTTTTCAGTGGGACCTGATAAGTTTTTTAATAGACCTGATAAGTTTTCAGTAGGATCTGATAAGTTTTCAGTGGGATCCAATAAGTTTTCATTGGGACCTGATAAGTTTTTCAATAGACCTGATAAGTTTTCAGTAGGATCCGATAAGTTTTCAGTGGGACCTGATAAGTTTTCAAGGGGATCCAATAAGTTTTCAGTAGGACCTGATAAGTTTTTCAATAGACCTGATAAGTTTTTAGTGGGACCTGATAAATTTTCAGTGGGATCCGATAAGTTTTCAGTGGGACCTGATAAGTTTTTCAATAGACCTGGTAAGTTTTTAGTGGGACCTGATAAGTTTTCAGTAGGATCCGATAAGTTTTCAGTGGGATCCAATAAGTTTTCAGTGGGACCTGATAAGTTTTTTAATAGACCTGATAAGTTTTCAGTAGGATCTGATAAGTTTTCAGTGGGATCCAATAAGTTTTCATTGGGACCTGATAAGTTTTTCAATAGACCTGATAAGTTTTCAGTAGGATCCGATAAGTTTTCAGTGGGACCTGATAAGTTTTCAAGGGGATCCAATAAGTTTTCAGTAGGACCTGATAAGTTTTTCAATGGGACCTTATTATTTTTCAGTGGGACCTGATACGTTTTCAATGAGACCTGATAAGTTTTTCAATGGGACCTGATAAGTTTTCAGTGGGAACTTATTATTTTTTATTGGGACCTGATACTTTTTCAGTAGGACCCAATAAGTTTTCAGTAGGACCGATAAGTTTTTCAATGGACCCAATGAGTTTTCAGTGGGAACTTATTATTTTTTATTGGGACCTGATACATTTTCATTGAGTCCCGATAAGTTTTTCAATTGGACCTGATAAGTTTTCAGTGGGACCTTATTATCTTTCAGTGGGACCTGATAAGTTTTCATTAGGACCCAATAAGTTTTCAGTAGGACCTGATAAGTTTTTCAATGGACCCAATGAGTTTTCAGTGGTATCTGTTAACTATTCAGTCAGACCTGTATTGTTCTATAAATTTGCAGAAAATACTGAATTTTAACTTATTCAGCTGACTAGAATTTCAGGCTTATTTTATACTAAATTGTAAATAACAAATTTGTGCAAAAGCAAGCAACTTTTAGAAGAACATACTTGTAACATTTAGCTGTAAGATCAAATAAAAGTTGATGTTTGAATCATAATATAAAAATCAACTAAATTAACTAAAAGCTTTATTTAGGGATATCATAAGTATATTAAAGACAATCTTTAGCTTCCCTAATGATCAAGCTTATTAGATACAGTCCTTCCATTCAGGATGTAGTTCTGTTGATAATAATACCTTGTTCTACCTGGGCGTAATCAATATTTACCTGGTTCTGTATTGATTTTGTATAACACATATCTCCCAGGAGGATCCCCACAGGAGAATCAAAATTCAGGAAACTAATTTTTTTTCTTGGTTTGTTGAAAATAATTTTCATGTATATAAAAAAATTAAAATGTAAAGAAAAATAATAATTTTAGTGATATGCAATCATAATTTTTAATACAAAAGAAATGATACATTTTAACGTTTTTCCTCAATACACTGGCCATATTGAGTGAAAATCCTCCCCCATTATCTGATATATGATACACACTGCATGTGACTTTCTGTAGATTGTGCACTTCATTATAGTAATATAAAAATATCCATAAAAGGCATGGGAATGCGTTTTTGAACTCTGCATTGCATGTGCCTGCCCGAAAATAAAAAAAGGGACTGTAAATTATACAAAGAGGACCCACTAAAGGTAAATGATTGGACGATGGAAACGTGAAATAGGATTGAAATATGACACTATGATATTATTGACTTAGAGTATATGTAAAAATCACAGGTATAGTGGAGATATACATTATAAATGTTTTTAAATGATAGATGTTTAGTTATAAGTGTTTATTTTTAACCTGTGTGTTTGTTTGTACCCTATGTGATTGTTTAGGCTGCTGGTAGGCTGAGGTCATACTCAGCTGTCTCCCCTAATGAACGGAAAAAGAAAAGTCACAGCAAGAAGGTAGTATAACAAGAAAAATTACTGGGCGTCATCACTACTTGTTAGTCATGTTTACTTGGTTCGCCCTTGCTTGAAGTGCTTTGGCTTGTATGCAACACACTTTCTCCTTCATATTTTTAATATTTCACACATTTTGTAGTATTAAGTTTTTTTTTTTATTCATGTGTTTGGGAATTTTAACCACAGTAAAAAGTTACCACCTTACTTTGTGATTGGGTTATTATGTTCTCACTTTCGTAGAAATTTGTGTTTATATTAAACATTGTGACAATAATGGGTATGGAATTCAATATTCATAATTAATATTTGGGTTAGTAACATATTAATTTTTTCTGAAATTAATGTATTAATTTTTTCTTTAAATACTGTAACTTGAATTCACTTTTTTCCCTATTTTCTAATCTTTTGATTTCTTTTGTTTCCACAAAATATTTTTTTTTTTGATAAATATGCACTCTTGTGTATTATTGTTTTGTGTGATGCACACTTTTTTTTATAAATCTTATTCATTAAATTTTTGTAAATATTTTTTTCACTTCCTGTTTCTTTATGTAGTATAAAAATTTTTATCGCCTACCCTAGTTTCATTTTAAACTTGTTTGTATAATAAATGTCCAAATTTATGAAACAGGAAATTATCTGTCTTATTTTCTTGTAAATAGTAGTAGTTGTAAATACAAATATATAAAGTATAAAATACAATACTGGTTCATAATGTTCAATTTCTTTTAATTTCTAATTAGCATAGTTTAGTTGCTAATACTTTTTTACTTGTATCTTCAAAAATGAATTTCAATTCTGAAGAAACACCAACATAATATGAAAGGCCTGTTTGAGACACAGATAAAGAGAGAGAGAGAGAGAGAGTGAGTGAGTCAGTGAGTGAGAGAGAGAGAGAGAGAGTAAAACAAAACAAGAGCATAACTATGCTTTATACGCTGGTTTGTCCAGAGATTAGCGGTGAAAGGTGACCGATACCTGGCTGCGCTAAACAAATGCTAGATCATTTAAAGGAGTCATATAACTGCGTCTCTTGTTGGTGACAGGCGCTCTGAGTGACCACAAAAAGAAGACGTTTGTTGCATATGAATTTATTTATATCGGAAGTTTTAACTTATAACATTATGAATAATCTTGTTGATTTTCCTATGTTCGGGGTGTCTTGTTATTTTTAATCTTATGCACATGAATGTTCATTGAATAATGTGTAAATATTGACTAATTGAACATCTCCAATAAAACCAAAGATTTAGATTATTTATCCCTTTTTGTTCCTGGGATCTCATTGACTTAGTGTTCTAAAGAGCACATGATTATAAATCATAGTACTTCTCAACTCCCAGGTTCCAATCCCACTTGGACAGATCCCAGTGTGAGAAAGTTCATCAGTTTGCTTGCCAAAAGTCTGTGGTTTACTCAAGGTGCTCTGGGTTTCTACACCATCCCAGAACTGACTGATTCAATATAAGTGAAAAAATATTGACTTGGGCATGAAACACCATTACTCCACACCATTTTGTTCCTAGTAACTTTGTATAACTTGTAACAAAATTGTATGTGCAAACATGAGCAGAGAAAAGAGAAAAGTAAGAATACTATAGTTTTGCTAGTTACCATAGTTACCAGACAGAGAGTTTGGCCATTTATTTTTAGATAATATGCATCTTTTGTTTGCTGTGATATATGAAATATGAACTTTGTATTTGCATGCAATTTATTTCATTTTTTTTTTTTTTTAATTTGATTGAGTTGCTTTAAAATGGCTAATATGATATGGTAGTAATGCTTAACATATATTGATTATAATTTCATTATGCACATAATTTTAATGATGACTTTTCTAAAAACCCCACTTACCTGGTATTATCACTTGTACATTTTGTTGTTGGTGAGAGCTTGAAATTATCTTCTTTGTTTTTATTTACCCTGGTAATTTATAATGACGTTGTATTGTTCAGTCATATTTTTTATGAACAGTATTTGGGTTGAATAAAGTTTAAAATTAAAAAAAAAAAAACTCAAAAGGCATCAACCTTTGGTAACAACTTTTTTCTAGGTGTTCCAATGAACTTAAAGCAAGGACAATTCAAAATCATTTATCTTATAAATTCTTTATTATCATTATATCAACAATATTTAAACGACATGGAAATTAATAAATAACCAAAGAAATACAAAAATATTTTTAGAAGAAAGAGTTCAAACATTTGTAAGATTAAAAGGAGTAAACTTTTGGAGGCTAGAAAATTGAAATACAGTTATCTCCCTCTATCACTTGTCCAGATGTTGAGATTTATCTTAAATGTATTAGTTAGTTAATTGCTAGATAATAACTTGATACTTTATCAATAAACATTCCAAATTTAATGAACTAGTTCCTTATTTTAGCAAGTAATTTTATTGATTATCTTAGAAATTTTATGCTTATTAAAGAGTAATCTCAGTTGATGGATTGAGTTGATATTGTGAATATTCTATGGTATTTTAATTTTCAGATTTTTCTGTAAATTCATTCAATTTTATATTTGAAATATTTCAAAATTTTGTTTTTAGTCAAAAAAATGATTCAGTGATTTGTAATAAGTTGCTACTATCCAGGACAACAGAGGATTTGGAAAATTAATTGTGTTTCTAAATGTTTCAATTGATTGTTATATTTGCATCTTGAAAGTTTTTATATTATCATAATATAAAATTGCTTGCTGTATGACACTTTGCTTCAGTTTGTTCATTTCTTATGTATTCAATTATATAAATACTTTGTTATTTATTTGTATACATCTTATAATTATGCAATCAATATAATAATTACATTATGTCATGTGTAGCCGTGTTAATTTCAATCATGTGTAGCCTTGTTGATTTCAGTCATGTGTAGCCTTGTTGATTTCAATAAGTATTTTCTTAATGTTCTGTTTGTTATGTTTTTCAGAGTTCACATAATCCACCAATAGAAAAACCAGGCCAATTCAGCAGATAGTAAGTACTTGTTTATTTTGTTACAATGGAAACTCATTTGGTAAAATGCCAAATTTGTATGTGGGAGACCTGACTGCATTGACCAGTTCTGAAAATAATGTTTATTTTTTTAAGGCATTTGTGACATAATAAGATTTTGCACTTCAGCAACAGCTGGTGACTTCTCAGTTAGATGAAAAATCTTTGTTAGATTGAAAAACTTTTATCAATAAATCAAACAATCTATAGATAATCATCATAATTAATTCAAAAACTACATGTTCACCAATAAATCACTCAATTATCCTCACATTTTTATTCAAATACCACAGGACCACCTAATACATTAATGTCAATAACTACAATCAATAAAACAGCCCCCAGAATTGGTATTGCACAAATTTAAAAAAAGGAATTTTTGAAAACTACATTTTAGCAATTATTGCATTATAGATCGAGGTGGAACAGCCATGCTTGATTTAATTACTCTCACATCCTTAATTGTTCAAGTTGATATGCTAAAAATGCAGTTATGTGTCTTACAAGAACTTAGGTTTTAATTACATTCATGTTTAATCTGGCTCATTTCCAAATTTGTTCCTTGAACATTCTTCATTTAGAAACAAGTTTATTTGTATTTCAAATGATGTGTACTTTGTATACATAAACTAATACTGTATATAATGATAAGTACTTCATCAAAAGTCAGTTCATGTACTCTCCCAAATTCAGTCAACTCTTTTGAATCATAAGAGAGCTGCAAATTATAAAACTTTGGTCTTTATTGAGGACAACAGAGGAAATATACATTATCATTATGATAAAAACTTCTATCCAGGGAACATATTTGTTTGTACTTCAATTATGTACTGCTTTATCATGCAACCACTGTGGAAGCTCAGTTGGTAGAGTGTCACTTCTTAAGTGGGGGTTCGTTTTTCTTGCCAAAAATGTGGTTTTCTTAGAGCACTCTAGTTTCCCCCACCATTCCAGAACTGGTCTTGATATACATTGTAATGTGTTGCAAAAACAAATATGCCACTACACTCCATTCTAATGGGACATGATGCTTTTTACGCACAAAACATAGGGATTACAATCTAAGGTTATACATGTAGAAGCAAAGCAATTGTTCATTAGTCCAAAACATCAAACATTATATTAATAAGGTGTATACACAGTTAATGTCAAAAGACTAAATATAGCAGTTATCTAAGAATTCTCTTTGTTATAGATGAAATCTAGTTGTGTTACCATGATAACTTGTTAATTAAAGTAGAGAATTTTCACAAGGGAAAGTTGATTATATCATCCCCGTTTTCATCTAATTAGCTATGTAATCCAAGTATTTCACACCTTTTACAATGGAATATCAATTATTGTGAAGTGATGTGCATAATGTTTTATGTAAAATATTCATGACTTGTAGAAAGTAAAACAAATTCATTGATTTTTATCAGGGGATTATTCATTTGATGTCTTTGTGGTAGAAT